>OX424516.1:13326744-13679126 GCA_949152395.1 Agrochola litura
TCACCTCCTTCTGCGAAAAGGGATACCGTGACCCCTGGCAACAGGGCAACTGAAGGAACACGGGTGGGTTTTAGTCAGTAAGAGTCTGACACGCCCTCCCGCTCCGCCCAGAGCGGGAGAAGTTATTTGATAATTTTACATAAAAAAAAAGGTTCCCTCACGATGTTTTTCCTTCACCGTATATTAGTGATGTCCAAGATAAACTTAGAAAGTACAAAATACATTGTTAAGACAGTTTAAAGGATCTTACCAACGACGAAAGGTTTCATGGCACAGAGCCTGTCATGGTCATCATAGGTCTCACAGGTACCATAATATATTGCTGGTTTTTTTCTCTCAGATTTCCTAAGGCTTGTGATGCCATATTTGGCGAGGGCAGGAGCCAGTACACTCCTTGATATAGTCTTAGGCGCGTTGAATATACGGAGCATTATCGGACCAATGTTCAGCATGCGTTTTGCGAGGTTCACTTTCATCATCTGTAAGAATTGGTAAATTTGAAATTGTGGGTGAATTATTAGTGTGAAATATTTGAAGATTTTAGTCAAGGGTGAGATTTTTTTTCTTCTCTTTTTATTACAGAACACGTTTTGTTGCATAGTTGACGAAAATCACACTTTACAATTTCTCCTATTTGTTCAAATATTACGTTTTTAAACATTTCGAATTGAACTTTATTTCAATAATTATAGGCTATATTTTGAATAACAATAAGCTTAATATTGTGTTTTGTTGAGTTTGCTTTACTTTGTGTCGAGTTGGCGTTGAATCTTTACTATCTAGGTGTCCAACAGCCATTATACAAGCTGACATTTTAATGGTTGTTTTCCCGCGGCAGAACGGTTTGCCCTTTAAATGTTTTTGTTTTCAAATAATTAAAAAAATATGCATAAACTTGAAAGCGTGAGAAACATAACTATATAACTTTTAGGTAAAGGAGTTATCAGCTGTAGCGGTAGGGTCAAGGACCGCGCGTCGCTCACGCCGGTCTCGTAGGTACAGTCAGTCGATCGCGCTGTAGAGATACTATGGGTTCTAGGTTGTTTTCAAATTTTGTTTTTCTTAATTCTAAATCCGCCTTGTAGAATATAAAAAAAAAAAAAATTGATTCAGGCGTGACCTTGCGGAAATCCATTATAAAATACAATAGACGTGGATATATTTAGTAACTTGTTCCGCTTAGCTATTTCTAAAGAGCCATAAAAAACTCCTGAAAGAAATCAACACGTGTTTCACCTCTCAACGAGGCATCCTCAGGATGACGATGGACTTGTAAAATGGTTTTTTATAAATCTATTGTACTACCAAGACAAAATCATTTTGCTGCGGTAAAAACAACCATTAAAATTTCAGGTTGTATTATTATATTATGTACAATATATATACGTATTTATGTTACGAGTGTTTCGGGTATCCTTATACTAAAAATAACATTGCATAGATATAATATTTATCAAATATAATTGCAGCATACCTTCTTACAATCGTCGACAACGATATTCTTAACGCGGCCAGTGAAGTTTTTGAACTGCGGCTCAGATTCACCTTCAAATTCACTAGCAATCTAGAATTATAATTTAAATAATTTAGTATGGGAAGATGGAATATTTTTAATTGTAAACAAAATACCTACTGGTCACTTTAATAATTCTAAATACAAAATTATTAAAAACTCAAAATCGTTTATTGAAATTGGACTGAGAGTCGGTAAATTATCAAAATGCCTAGCGATTTAGCAACTTCTTGTACAGAGCCCAGGTCTCATCCATCCTGGACCATGAAACCATGAAATGTGACCAATGAGCACACTTCATGGACGTCGCATGGCATGGATGGCGTCAGGCTTGTTTAAAGAGTTTCCACTCTTTTCCCATTCTTAAAAGCAGACGTTCGCACGGACGTAACAAAATCGCGGCGGGATTTTATCGCGCACTGGATTTTCAACTCTCGGTGTTAAGCTGAGCGTTGAGAATCCAACGCGCTGAGACGCACTCTCGTCCCAGCGCGTTGAAAAAACACACTGTTGGATTTTCAACTCTCGGCGCTAAGCAGAGCATTGAAAATCAAGTGCACAAAAAATTATCGCCGCGATTTTATTACGTCCGTGCGTACGTCGGCTTACATTGGTGCCGGTTTTCTTGTCACAAATGCCACTAAACTAGACTAAATAAAAGTCACCAAAATTTAGTTTATTCTTATCAAACGACGATTTCCCATTCTGAAATAGACTAAAGTGACTAAACTTAACTATATTTTAGTTTGACAGCACTAAGATGGCACTAAAATATTAATTTAGTGAAAATGGCAATTTCGCTATTCTGCTTTTGACGTTTTTCACCAAAAATTTTGACTGTCTAACTAAATCTGACTATTTCTAATCGCGATTAAAAAGGTGTGGAATAAAATTCACACCAACACCTCGTTTTCTGGTGCAAAAACAGTACTGTATTTTTTATTTATTTTTGCTTATGTCTCGAAAATGGTGTCCAATCGCAAAAATTATAAAAATTTCCACCCCCTTTAATAATAATAATATTTTAAATTTTTCTCGTTTTCCATACAAAAGTGAAAAATTCCATATAAAACAAGTCGAAGCTGCCGGACCCAAGCGTGCCCGTGGCTCTAAAAAAAAATTCGCGGGTTAGGGCAAACAAGTACTCGCGATTGTCAAATACGATTTTAGTTGAGTCAAAATTATATTTAAAATTAAGAGAATTTTTATGGCAGCTTTAAGATTCTCATAGCCAAAAGTAAGGAATTTTAGTGATAGTTTAGTTTGGTATACAAGAGAATCGGCACCATTGTCTTTTAAACCATGTCAGACAAAAATGGCTGGAAAATCTTAAAGCTAGTTATCAATAAGAGTATACTACGAAAACATACCACAGTGCACATTTCATCAATTTCGTTGATCACCGCTTTCAGCATGTTTGGTTGCATTTTTGAGAGCACAATTTCTTCATCTTGGAATATTTGCGCATTAGCCTTCTTTATTACTGTAACATTCATATATTATTATAGCCACTTTTCATCTCTCGTACCGACGTCAACTATAGGACGATAGCACAGGCCGTGGCAAAAAAAATTAAGCCAGGAAAGTGGTGATGTGATGCGACTGTCCAGGGCGCGCCGGACATTCATGTAAGTATCGCCATTCATCGAGGCTTTAGGGCTCTTCCAATTTAAGAGTTGCGACGCTTTCCTGGCGAAATGTGCGCGCAGTACCGGCGTCGTACTGCGCTCGCAACGTGTTAATTGTATGAAAAAAAACAACCGCCTGTGCGTAGTAAGACTCCGCACTGCTCCGGCGCCGCCGCACTCAAACGCTCACATCAAACGCAAAGTAGCATCAAACGCTTAAATTGAAAGAGCTCTTATATCATGCAATATCGAGTCCGTCTGTTTGTCAAGTTTCTTTAAAATAAGTAAATATAATTTACTTATTTAAAAAACTAACAAACGTTTGGCACTTGCTAAAGACTGAATAAAATAAATGTTCTCTAACTCACCTTTATGGGCCTTCTTATCTGAAATGGATAAAACAAATAATTAATATCCTTTACTCAAAAAAATTAAGCAAGAAATATAAAATTATATTATAATAATATTATCCCCGATGTTTTAAAAATTCCATAAGTTTCTATCCACATTTCTTTTTTATTTAAACACCAGTAACATAATTTTATTTTTTGCAAACTACCCACAAAATGAAAGCAACAATTTTCAATTTACCTCCTTGCGGATATGAAGGAATCTTCTTAGTGGTATCATCAATTTTTGCCACTGGTTTTGCTACTGGTTTTGCCACTGGTTTTGCCAATGGTTTTACCACTGGTTTCACCACTGGTTTTTTTTCTACCGCAGGCGTAGTACCGGGTTTTTTGACAACTGGAGTGGCTGCAAAATATCAAGTATGTTATGTTAGACTGCCAAATTGGTAAAGGTGATTACAATACGCGACCGTCAAAATGTCACATACAGCTTTAGACCGTCACACAGGTACATACGGCCGATGAACCATGGCCGGTCCGAACTTTGCGCAGACCATTTTTAGGAATTCGGCCAGTACTGTACTTGTACTTTTTTTTTCTTTTAAACAATTTTAATTAGCAATGTTGACGACGTTCACAATGTGTCCTATTTCACGAGTCCAGTGCATAGTTAGTGCATTTACGGTACAAACATGGAGATGACTGGAGATGTCGTGGGACACCCGGTTGGAAAGTTCGTTTCGCTTTTGCACACTTGGCGATTGTGAGCTAGGCCGAAAAAAGTGTAACATTTTGAACGTCGCGACTTTTTTTTACGTAAAAAAAGTGTTAATTCGCCAAGTGTGGAGCGTATAACGTGTGCTAGGGAAGTTCGTTCCAAAATTGCACGCACGTGCACTCGAATGTAAAATATTGTGTTCAGACGCACGATTCGAATTTCAAATTGCAAATTTTAAATCCAGAAGGCAGTTTTTGCGTTTATGAGAAATCTATAGAAGTAAGAATAATCTCGTGATATCTAGTATCAACACACATAATTCGCGTGGCAAAATTCTTGTTTTTGATGGTGAATAAGTTGTTTGTTTCAACAAATACAGTCTACCATCGCTTTTTAAAATCCTTTTATAACTGTGGGTCCTTATTGAAATGCAACTCCACTGCTAAAATAACTAAATATAGTTATTTTGCCCCAAAAAAGGGAGAAAGCCGCTTCATAAATAAACCGGGATAGTCTTTTCTTAAAACAAATTATTCTGACTGAACAGATAGCTGTGCTGCTGGGGAGTTTTTTGAGCCACTTCTTCCCAGCTAAAGCACTAGGAAGTGGTGAAGGGCGGGCGGGGGGACTGCCTCATGTAATTTTGACGTTCAAAAAGTGCTGTGCTGCACTTTTTGAATGTCAAAAGTCGCCTAGTTTAAATAAATGACTATTGATTTTGACAAGTAATTTAATGAGTCGTTTATTCGGACTCATTATTTTTAGTACTTGCAGATTTTGGTGCCTTTGTCCCCGACTCGTCTAAAGGTAAATTCTACGTCATGGTAAGTTCTACCTTCAGATTCGTCTGATCTGACCAAAACCCGAACCGTTTGTGGCTGTGGCCTCAAGGTGGGTTGCCTACGACGCGACGGACAGAACGGTTAGTTACTATAAGAACCAAATCATTGAAACTAAACAGTTCGATTTCGGTCAGGCTGATCCGGCGCGGACTCGTCCGTTCAGATCGATCTCACCGTTCAGATCGATCTCACCATGTATGGTATATGCGATATGGCATTGAGGCGATTAACCCTCTTAAAATATGCTTGTCACTGAGCCAACTTTCAAACAATTCTAGCAACTTGTTTGAAAAAAGCTTGATGAAAGATGAAAAAATTTGTCATCGCGAGACGCCTGGCAGATGTGAAACAGGGAAATTAACTTTGATCATTGTCATCGCCATCGCCACTGACGCCATCGTCATCCTCATCTCATTTGTAAAATTTTTCTCAAATAATAAAAAAAACATCGAAATTATTATGTAGATGTAATATTCATAAAATAATATTTTACGACAGGAAATAAATATGGCGACTGTTGGCGTTGTGACGTGTCGCCACGCCAACAGTCGGCGACTGTTGGCGCATTCGGTCCGACCCGCCGCTATAGATGTTTCACATCAAAAAGTCTTGCGTCTGTTTTATCACGACCAAAGATCAGCACAAAACGTGGGTTCAACACATAACAACATCACGCCAATAATCCCCGAAGGATAAGGCAGAGTGTACCTATACTGTACACCCACATTTCGCCAGTTATGTTTAACTCCCATGTAACAGGGAGCGAGTCTATTGCTATCAACCGGGCACAAATCCAGACTCCGGACTGCTACTGAGCAATTCCAGACGGAAAAACCCAATAACAATGCCCGACCCGGGAATCGAACCCTCAGGACCTCATGCTCAGCAGTATCGCTAGCGACCACTAAACTAACGAGGCAGTTGGTTGAGATCTGGGATCAATGGGTCGATAAGTGTCATGATGTAGACTTGGCCCACAAACAGGCGCAGAAGCAAGCATAGTGACTTCGTCAAGATTAGGTTCATAGAGGCCTATAGAATATCAACATACTGACGAATTTATAATACGTCACCCTGATGACATAGGAAAAATATGAAGACAAAGACATATCTGTTACAATGATCCAGTGATCCATTTTGCAATGCTGACTTGAATCTAGGTTTCAGAAGTTAAGAACCCAGAAAATTCGTTTACATTCTCACAAGCAAGTAGGACTACAAAATGTCCATGCCACTTTTAAATCCCGGCAAAGGGAAAGGAATCTCCCAAAAGACAGACAACGGATGCTACGTTTGAAATTGTACGACGGTCTCAAATAGATATCAATTATGAGATCGAGCACAAAGAGAAACAGGGATATAACAACCATCTTTGTCTTTGAGTGAAGGACTAACAGCAGAGAGAGTCATACAAGACATATAGCGCTATCCCTTTTTCGCATTGGAACAATCACGACTTCCTAATACGGCCCCAGATAATGTTCGTGGAAAGCTTGCAGGCCTTACGAGATTTGCCATCTCATACAGAGTTTTGCATAGGAAGTGGTACAAGTAATAAGATATCTAATATTTTCAATGCTTTCTCTAAGTTGAAAGCGCGAAAATATAGTCAAAATTGCTTATAGCACCACGAAAACAATTACATGCAGTCCGATACGCTTGGAATACACAAAAATATACTAAAGTTACCTTTTTGTCCGGCGTCAGCTAGATACGATCCATTGGTCTTTATGTCCTCGCAGGCTTGGTTGAAAAAAGCCGTGTCACAGGAGCCATTATACTTTTCTTTGTAAATCTTTAACATGTCAGGCATACGAGTTTCATCATCGTCGCCGAAAAGTGTTTCCAGACGGCTCCGTATACCGCGTTTAAGCTCTGATAAAATCTGGTCCTGTGGGATATCAGTCTTACGGTTTGGATCATTTAAAATCTCTTTAGCAACGACGGACGCAATCTGTTGACGCCACGTGGCGGTACGTTGTTTCTTTTTCTTCTCCTGGTCAAAAGTAGACGGAACCTTTGCTTGCGGGTTTTCCGGCTTCTGCGCGATTTTTTTGGGGCGTTTGGAAGGAGGAACATAATTACTTTCAGCCTTCTTCGGTTTAGGCTGTGGTTTGCTCCAAGGTTGGTTGGGTTTGGGACCATCTCGCTGTTGAGAAAATTTTCTCGACTGCGGACCCGAATTAGTGACGTGTTCGCCGAATATTGTGGGAGACGGTGTGATCTGACGCTTTGCAGGAGCACGAGGCTCGGGTCTTCTGTTATAAAGCACATCTCGGTCGTGTTCGCGGGGAGGTGCGTTGCGTACCGGCTCACTGAACGGTGCGTTACGAGCGTGCGGCTCGCGACCGCGGTCCCGCGCCGGCGCATCTCTTCCGCGATCACGACCCTGGTCGCGGTCGCGTCCTTGGTTGCGTTCGCGTCCTTGATCACGATCGCGGCCTTGATCACGATCGCGTCCTTGATCACGATCACGCCCTTGGTCGCGATGTGCGTCCCGACCGCGATCGCGTGAAAGTACATCTCGGCCGAAGTCTCGTCGAGGTGCATTGCGCCCGTCGTCACGTGCAGGTGCCTCCTGTCCGAAGCGCGACTGTCGGTCTCGTCCGAAGTCGCGAGAGGGCGCGTCAAGACGGGGACGGTTGCTGCCATCGCCAGTATTCTCCCATCTTGAACTGTTTCTGCTCTGTTGGGAAACTTGATTCCCAACAGATGCATTGCCAGCAAGATTCCAATCGTTCTGATCTGACCAGACAGTGGGGTTGTTGCCTTGGTTACTGAACCCAAGCGGAGACCCCTGATTATAGCCGACCATTGGCTGAGCCATCATTTGCTGCTGAGTTGACTGATACTGCGTTTGTTGTGGATAGCCATAGTTGGCGGATGCATTCTGTGGAAGAATTTTGATGATAGTTACAAAATGAAAGTTTCGTGAAAACTTCCAAAATCAAGTAAATGCACTTGATTTGTGGGAAGTGTTTGGGTGTCTATTACACTTGGTCAAATGCCTGCGTTGTATGAAGGGGTTGAATAGCTTTGAAGATATACGTTAAACGGGGCTTCGTGATAAATGGCGAATAGTATAATGCACCGAAAAAGGCCCGAGTCGTAATGACTGTGGTCCATTTTCAAAACAAAAACCGTTGTACAGACTGTGCTAACTTCTTAGTTGCTTCACATTAACCGCAGAGTGAGTTTTCGCAGATTTCTCTGCGCAAACATTCGCTTCATGCTCAGTACAGCTACGAAGTTTAGCGCAAACAATACTTGGACGGCTGCAACACTTTATCGATTTGAGGAAAAACGCCCAAATCAATTTTCATGCGCATATTATCGCAAATTATGCGCTGTGTTTTAGCAGACAAATGACCAAGTATAACAGATACCTTGAAGGACAGGCTGCAGAGTATGGTGCAAATATTCTTTAACAAGTAAAAATTATGGAGAAAGCAGACAATTTATTATCTCATTTCCAAAAGTATCAGTTCTAACAGCTAATGGTGCTGTAATTTAAGATAATACCATTGTATTAAAACTTCTAACATTTAGCAAAAACTGGAAGCCATACTGATTTTTTTATCATAGCAATTAATTTATTGGTTCCTATATCTTACTGATTGCGTCTGGTTAAACTTGCAACTTTTTTGCGCCTGTTTTCCATAATTGAATCTCCTTAGTCTCGGGGCCTCCCCCAAGAGCGATAGAATAGCGGCAATATTATCGTTGTGCCACGTATTTCTATACACTCTCTTAAGGCTCTTACAAACAGGCGCGACACAAAGGCACCGCTCGTCGCGCGACGAGCGGTGTCTTCGTGTCGCGTCGCGTGTCGCGCTGGTCTGCACAAGCCTCTAGTGGCCGTCTCCACGAGCCAGAGAATCGCGGCGATGCGACAAGTGGCTGAGTGCGAGCGAAACGTCATCGTATCGCCGCGCGCTCGTCGCTACTGGCGGCGCGCCCGTCGCGCTCTCGTCGCGGAGCGTTGCGCTCTCGAGAGCGCGGCGAGCGCGCTGTCTTATTATGGAGACATGTATACATATGACACTATTTATTTCGTTCTCGTCTGTAACTGAACTCTTCAACAAAACTATTGCACAACGCCTAGTCGCGGAAACACGGGGATTCCATTACGAGTTGCGACGATAAGCTGGCGGAATAATCGCTCGTTCGTGGAGATTACCCGACGTAGAAGCGCGGATCCGTCGCGATTTTCTCGCTCGTGGAGGCGGCCCCTAAGGCTTAGTGAATATAACCCACCTATTAAAAGCCACTGCATGTGCCTTACCAAGTCCTCATTACCAAGTTACCAACCAAACACTTAATAATTTTTGGATATAGGAGCTGGGCAAATAAGCCAATCTACACATAAACAAATAACATCATGTCTGAATTCCCCGGAGCGATAGCCAGAGGTGCACCTATAATACACCCACATTTAGATAACCCCAGATATATTTAAAGTATCAAGGGGCAAGCTTATAGCCATCAACCGGCAAATCCAGACTCCGGGTTGCTACTGAGAAATTCCAGATGGAAAAACTCAATAACACTTTGCCCGACCCGGGTTTCGAACCCAGGACCTCATGCTCAGCAGTAGCGCTTGTGACCACTAGAACAACGAGACCGAGACGAGACCAATAAGCCGATCTATTGGATTACTATAAAGATGAGTGAGAGTTTGCCAAACTACTTGATATTGTTTAATGTCAGTATGTTACTGACATCAGCAACTGTTGCAGGATTGGTTGCCCTTTTCAGAAGCATGGATGCTACAGTTCTCATGAACTTTACCACAAAAAGGAAGGTGAAAATCCAGACAGACTGACAATTCCTATTTTTTTTTACCGCAACTGGGTAGTTCTTGGCCTGCATCTCACCTGATGGTAAGTGAAGGTGGAAGCGAGCTTCACCCGGAATCCTCAACCACAGAGGAACTGGGTATCTTACCTCTAACTGCCGAAACACAACAATGCTGTTAACATTGTTGTTATGGCGACAGACTTAGATAAGATGGTGGTAGCTAGCCAGGCGGACTTGGAACAAGCCTTACCGCCAACCAAACCGAGCAGACAATTTTGCCCCTGCTGGGAATCGAACCCAGGACCTCTGGGTCTGAGACAGGCGGTCTAACCACAAGACCACAGAGGCAGTTAAAAGTCCCCGAAGTATCTTCTTCATTACTATAAACTTATAATGAACATTCGCATTCTAATCTGTCGCTAACAGCTGCACGGGTCGATCAATCAGGTTAAGTTACACTTGCCGAGGTTGGTTCGTGTATGGGTGACCATCTTTACATACCGAAACTCCTCCGTGCCTCGGAAAGCACGTTGAGCTGTTGGTCCCGGCTGTCATTCGTGTATCTTTAGCAGACGTTACGGGTTGTCAGAAGCTCGAAAATCTGACAACCAGTCTTACCAAGGGTATCATATTACCCAGTTACTGGGTTGTGGAGGTCAGATAGGCAGTCGCTCCATGTAAAATACCGGTATTCAGCTGCATCTGGTTAGATTGTAAACCGACCCCCAGCATAGTTGGGAAAAGGCTAGGCAGATTGATTGCATTCTAATCTGTTAAAAAATCTTCTAATTTATCTACATTTTTGACATTGATTGTTTTTGAGATGACATGAGATTGTAGCTTGAATTTGGATGTGTTTTAAGTATAAGAAATGACCTTTTGGAATAACTTTGTGATACACTAAAACTTCTCAAAACTTGAGATAGATAGCATATCACACCTGATGTCCAATTAAGCCAGTTCAGTACCCTAATTGGTTAATACACGATCAATCACAATTTGTTTTGATTTGAAACAGATTGGTAATCCGTTGCTTCATAAGTTGGAAAAAAAAAATCTGCTCAAAAACGTAAATAACGCAATGAATGTTGTTGAACTGTCAAAATGAAACCAATCACCATTAAACAAGCAATTCTTGTATATATTATAATCTAAATCTTGGAAACGGCTTCAGCGATTTTAATGAAATTTAGTATGCAGAGGGTTTTGGGGGTGATAAATCGATCTAGCTAGGTTTTATTTTTAGAAAACTACCAAAAAAAAAACAGCAAATCTTGGTCATCCAGAAATTTTGTCATAATCGTTTACGAAAATAAGTTACGCAATTAGGGTACTGGTACTCCTTACTCCTCATCTTCAATATATTACCACATTACCCATGTTTGCAATTTGATTTGAATATATTGGCACAACACAGCAGCATAGAGATAAGTTCTGGCTAACTTATATGACAGGTAATTACATACAAGCTGTTTATTTTTTTGGGGGATGGTGCTTAATCAAGCAGAGGAGCTTGTGGCTTAGTAATAATAGCCGCACGTGTCGATCCATCAGGTTAAGCTATGCTTGCCAGGGTTGGTCCGTAGATGGGTGACCATCTTTACATACAGAGACTCCTCCGTGCCTCAGAAAGCACGTTGAGCCGTTGATCCCTGCTGTCATTCGTGGATCTTTGACAGTCATTACAGGTCATCAGAAGCCCGAAAGTCTGACAACCAGTTTTACCAAGGAGTATCGTATTACCCAGTTACTGGGTTGTGTAGGTCAGATAGGAAGTCGCTCCATGTAAAATACTGGTATTCAGCTGCATCCGGTTAGACTGGAAGCCGACCCCAACATAGTTGGGAAAAGTCTAGGCAGAATGATATAGTGCTTAGTCAAGCAGGTCCTAAATGTAAGTTTTTTTTTTAAACTTAAGTTGTAAGGACTTACCTGTGGAGCGGCATACATTCCACCGTAAGCCATGGATGGAGCAACGATAGCCTGTGCTCTACTTTGTTGCATCTCCGAGTAGCCTAACTCATAGTTAGGTTGGTATTTACTCTGCTGATAATATGGTTGCTGAAGCAGTGGTTGCTGTTGTTGGTTACTCAAGTCCATCACGTTGGATGCTGCCTGCTGGTGCAATTATTGGTTTTAATTATTTATACTTACAAATAAGCCTCTTTAAAAAATTGGGAGTATTAAAATGAAAAAACTTGTCTAGTAAGTTTCATACTTTTTGATGTCATCAAATAACTCTAGCCTCAGATGAGAGCCTAACATTGTCTACTATCATTAATAACTTATCTAAACATATTTACTTGGAGATGCATTATGGTTGGATTACTACACTGAGAAAACAAAACAAAAATTCCAAACCTTCTTCTTAATAGTTTCGACATACAGTTGCTGTCCTTCCACGAACAACCCATTGATCTTCCGGACAAGGATAGCAGCGTCTTCCTCTTCGGCAAGCCCTACAGTCACCTTCTTGGAATTGTTGCTATCAGACGTCAAATTGTCCAATATCACCTCCTTGAAGCCACATTTTGAGTGTATCAGCGATTTCACGTCGACATACCGCGTCTGTTGAGAGAATACAGAAGAATTTAAGGCTACAAATAATTTTTAATCACAAAGTACTTTGTATTATGCTTTCTCAATCGATGTTGGGTTTCATAACTTACCGTCGCCGGTAAATTAAATATAGTCAGTAACATGGTCGATAAACAGCTATTTTATCCGGAAAATATTTATTTATATTTGTTTTGCAGTGCGACAACAAACAATGCAACTATGTTTATCAAACAGAAACGAACGAAAACACACGAAAGCTATCAATGAAGCACAATAGAAAGCACACAGCAATGAAATAGGTACGAAAGAAGCATTCGGATTTCAATTTCATGAATTGTCAATTTGACTTGACATTGATGAACTTTTTCAGTTGGTAGGTTGGTAATGGTATTGGTGCATAATAGACTAAAGACTATCTATTATAGTGGAAAATTTAGTTTATTTTCATCAAAAAACAAATATTTGTATGCCAGGCACTCTACTTGAATGCTAGGTATACGGGTTTAGTAATTCGACGTAGCATAACTTTTCACAAACGTTCGATACGCTTCCGTACCAAATCGAACATCGGTCAATGTTCCTTCCTTGGTGTTGCCGTTGCGTGTGTATCCTAGCATGAGATCATTAACAGTCTATGGTTTGCCGTTAAAGTGGTTGGTATGTGTGTATTATCAGAAGGTTCGGCAAATGAAAGAGCGTGTTCTCAGTTGAAGGTTTACTGAACGACTAATGTTGTATACAGAGATTGAGAGGACTTAGAATTAACTTACGAGCTACGTCATACATTGCCTAAGACTAAAGATGTTTAATATGCCTACGCGCTACAATCCTCCCTCCTTAGATTAAACAATGGAATTTGTATGTCCCCAAAAGAAATAATACAAAATTATAAACTAACTAGGTACCTACTACAAACGTTAACAATAATAACAAATTGAATTATGGACAACTGTTTTACTTAAACTAGAGAGTTCATATTAGTCCTTCCGTCGCACATTGTTTACACTACACTACCTACACCGTTATTAAGTTTTTTTGAGGTTTGCACTCGCGATATTTGCTTGTAGGTTGGGCATCTCCGGTGGTACGTCGTTAGCACGTTGTGTGATCGCGCGGCTCTTTCTTATTTCGATGGCGGCTTCGATGCGGCGCGCGGCGCCTGCAATAGCACCACCCTACGTAGAGTATACATAGGGTTCCCGTTGCGCTGACTAGGATGACTGCGACTAGTGACATGTTGTGAGTGATGTCAAGGGTTTAGTCTTCCACCGAGGTTTTGTTACTGTGGCTGTGGCTGCGCTGTTGGGCGTGACGATGGTCATTTTGCTAGCTGGCTGGCCCATGTTGTCTGACTGGTATAAGTGCGGCCATAGTGAGCGTTTGTTGATGTGTGACGGTTACGAAAGGTAAACAGCTGATAACGTCAATAATCGTGGTTGGCTCACAAGTCGAATCTCACGGTCTTCTTAATGAGCCGGCCCGATTTCGTTATAACCGGCGGTGTTGTACTTGAAGTGCCGGCGGTACTTGAAGTGTCGAATGAAGTTGTAACGTTCGCCGGATGTGGGACAGTGTTGAGTGGCTTTGTTTGGGTCCCGTAAAGTGGGACCGGCACATTATCAAAGTCTAACAGGTAAGCTGGTTTTAGACGATCAAGTGACACTGTGACTTGTTTGCCGTTACAGTCTAAAGTATAAAATTTTGGATGTCGCTTTATTATTTTAAATGGACCTTCGTACGGTGGTACCAAAGATCGCCGTGCTTCATTCCTAACAAACACATGAGTGTTAACAGTTAAATCCTTATGAATGAATACGCTATTGTTGTTGCTATGTAAACTTGAATGTGAGAGGCTGGGAACGGATGATAATGAATTAGTTAATTGTTTGATGTAGTCGCTCTCGTTGATATTGGTTGCAGGCTTTGAATTAAATAGGTCACCTGGGAGTCTGAGACTACAGCCGTATAAAAATTGTGATGGACTGTATCCTAGATCTAATTTAACTGCCGAGCGCAACCCTAGAAGTACTAGAGGTAATTCCCGTAACCATTGTGTGCTATTTGCACATTTTGCCATAATAGCAGCTTTTAAGGTACGGTGCAGTCTTTCGATCATGCCGTTCGCCTTTGGGTTGTATGCAGTTGTTCGAACTCGTTCGATACCGAGTCTTTTTAATAACTGCCGAAATAGGTCTGATTCAAATTGGCGACCTTGGTCTGAGGTTATACGTATTGGACAACCGAAACGAGCTATCCAATGCTCTACGAACACCTTAGCAACCGTTTCAGCTGTTATATCTTTTACGGGTATAACTTCAGGCCATTTCGTCACCCTGTCGATGATGGTAACGCAATATTTGAAATCCTCTGCCTGTGGCAGTGGTCCTATTATATCGATGTGTACGTGTTCAAAACGATTTCCTGTGTTGTCGAATTCGCCTATCGGTGTTACTGTGTGGCGTTGAATTTTACATTTTTGACAGGGAACACACATTTTGACGTAATTTTTTATGTCTGTATTCATGTTGCTCCAAAAATACCTAGATTTAACTAAGCGTTGGGTAGCTGCGACGCCGGGATGACTCACATTGTGTAAAGTTTTGATAGCGAGTTCCCGGAACTGTATAGGTAGATAAGGACGTATGTCATTTGTTGATGTTTCACAGGCTAACTTTATCTCCGAATCGGGCATTGTGATTAATTTAAATTGGAGTTTATCATGCTTGCGTAGATTTTGTAATTCTGAATCGCTTTTTTGTAGTTCGGCTAACTTTTGATAATCGAATAATGGTGGCACGATAATCTCATCGATTCGGGATAATGCGTCGGCGACTGTATTTTTATCACCTTCAATGTACATGATGTTATCACAAAGTTGAGAAATAAAGTCTAATTGTCTTAATCGCCTAGGTGAGTCTGAAGGTGAAACCTTTTTAGATAGGGCGAATGTTAATGGCTTGTGATCTGTTAGGACGGTTAGCTTTCTACCTTCTACCAAATGGCGGAAATGTTTTATTGCCATGTATATTGCTAGAAGTTCCCTATCATAAGTGCTGTATCTTGTTTGGGTGTCAGTGAGTTTCTTTGAGTAAAATCCTAGAGGTTCTAATTTTCCACTAACTCTCTGATTTAAAGCTGCCCCTACGCAAGTACCAGAAGCATCTGTCATCAACACTAGTGGCACGGTTGCGTCTGGGTGTGATAACATTACTGTATTATTGGTCATTTGTTTACATCGACTGAATGCTTCTAATGCGCTTTCGGACCACGTAATTTCAGTTTTGTCGCGTTTTTTGGAATTATGTAAATACGCGTTTAGCGGTGCTTGAATTTCTGCAGCTTTTGGAATGTTTAGTCTGTAGAAATTCATAATTCCGAGGAAACGTCGTAGTTCCTCAATTGTTTTGGGTTGTGGATAGTCATTTATAAGTTGCATTTTTTCTGCGCTCGGTTTTAGGCCCTTTGAATTGATGTGGTAACCGAGGAAGTTTAATTCGGATTGACCAAATTCACATTTATCTGTGTTGATCGTTAAACCGTAGTTATTTAAACGTTCCAAAGCTATCTCTAAATGTTTAACATGCATTTCTTTTGATTCAGATGCTATAATTATGTCATCTAAATAAGGAAATGCAAAATCAAGACTTTTTAATGCATTGTTTACTAGTCTTTGAAAATCTTGCGCTGCATTGCGTAACCCAAAATTCATTCTTGTAAACTCGAATAAACCGAATGGAGTTATGACTGCAGTTTTTGGAATGTCTTCGAGAGCCATAGGTATATTATGATAGGCTTTCCGAACATCGATTTTTGAAAATATAGTTTTCCCTTTGAGTATGTATGTGAAATCAAGTAGTCTTGGTAATGGGTAACGGTCGGGAGTAGTTTGCGCGTTAAGTCTACGATAATCTCCGCATGGTCTAATTTCCCCGTTTTTTTTACTAACACATACAAGTGGGTTAGCCCACGGGCTATTCGAAGGTCTACAAATGCCTAATTGCATCATCCTCTCGAATTCTGCTTTGGCTACTTTGTATTTCTCCGGATTAAGTGGTCGTACCTTTTCATGGACCGGGGGTCCGGTAGTATAAATATGGTGTTGTACGTTATGTTTAGGATGTGTTTTAAAATTTTCCAATTTGGTGATATCGGGAAATTTTTGTAATATGAGATGGTATTCGTCGTTTACATCGATTGATCGAATACTCGATTCGTGGCAATTTGTAATGTTTGTGGCACGCGACATTAAAGTAAGTTTGTCTATTACTTTCCTACCATGTAAATCTACTATTAGTTTGTTAGCAGCAAGGAAGTCAGCCCCTATAATTGAACGTTGAACGTCGGCTAGTATGAACTTCCATTGGAATGGGCGACGCAAACCTAAGTTTATTGTAATGTTTTTTTCGCCGTAAGTTTTAATTTTTGTTCCGTTGGCTGCATATAATATGTAATCTGACGTGGATGCGTTTTGCCTTTTACCGGCTAAAACCGACACATCAGCACCAGTGTCGATTAGAAATCGTGCACCAGTTATTATATCTGTAACACATAAACGATAGGAATTGTTGACACCGGCGACATTGTGTAATTGACCCGGTGTCTGCATTAGTTTTCCGGGTTCTTATTGTTGCAGTTTATTGTGTCGCCGCATTTACGCGCGTTGGTACCATAAGTGAAGTGGTAGAAACACAGGTAATCCGCATCACCTGGTTTCGCTTTTTGGCTCAGATACTTTTCCCTATTTATATGAGTGTTTTCGCGACTTTTAGAGCGTGCCCGGGATGTACTAGGGCCATGACGATTTCGGCTTCGCGACTCACGGTTCTGATGATTATTGGAACCGTTTAGTTTATTACGTAATTCTGAAATTTCTAGTTTCATTTGCTTTAGTTCTCTAAGAATGGTTTCGGGAATAGTTTGGTCTGCACTCGGAGTTGTTTTAATAACTGGGGCTATTTCAGATGGCCTGGTATTTTCTATGATTTTATCTGCAATTTTAGCCAAACTGTCGAGTTTTACCTCGCCAGTGTCGCATGCGGCTATGACGGCCCTAATTGAGTGTGGAAGACGACCTGACCACAATAATTTTAGAGTCTCGTCTGGCACTTTATTTTTCCCTAAATCTCGCATGCGCCGTAATAATTGTGACGGCTTCTGGTCTCCGAGTTCGATTTCGTTTAAGAGTTGGTTCAATTGTTTTGCTTCGGACTCTTCGTAAACCGAAATTAACCTATTTTTAAGAGTCTCGAATTTATTATCCTCAGGCATGTTTTCAAGAATGTCACTAATGTCAGGTAACTCGTCAGGTTTCAGCCTAGCTATTAAAAGTTGACTTTTGTGCAGGTCACTTGCCTTTTGGGGATCCACGATGGCGTTGAATTGGTGAAACCAGAGCCTTGGTCGGTCTCGCCAGAAGTCCGGTATCCTCGGCGTGATGGAAACTGCGGTCATTTGTTGAGGTTGTGGCTCGTTCGGGGTTGACATGGCTGCGGGTTGTTGGAGAGCTGTGGCCTGGTAGCTTGAATCGTTTACCTTTTACGCGCGATATGGTAACAGTCTCTCAGTTACGATAACTTGAAACACGATACGCGCGCGGACACGTACAGGGGTCACCACTTTGCCGTTAAAGTGGTTGGTATGTGTGTATTATCAGAAGGTTCGGCAAATGAAAGAGCGTGTTCTCAGTTGAAGGTTTACTGAACGACTAATGTTGTATACAGAGATTGAGAGGACTTAGAATTAACTTACGAGCTACGTCATACATTGCCTAAGACTAAAGATGTTTAATATGCCTACGCGCTACAATGGTTTTATTTTATTAGATGAGTGTACTAGCTATGATTTTGTGGACATAGAATAGAGCCAATATAAAATGTACTCTGTGAATAGAGCTAGGACCTATCGGAAGCAAATGGCAGTAATGATCCCTTACATACCTACCATACATTGAAAGATTTGGGGTAATTTTTTCAAAACGTGCCATCTGTTATTCTCATCCAAAGCGGTTAGTTACTTTGGGTCGCTGCAGATGGCGAAACCATCGATACTAATATAATTTGTGACAAAAAATAAATAAATAAAACATTACCTAATCATTTTATTTAACACGGGTTATTATTATTTGCTTATATTTGTGTAGATAATAATTGTTGACGAATACATACTCATTATCAATACTCTATGGTTGTGTTGCCTAGCAATACTTACTGTTGATGAATATTTTTCGTATTATTCTGGTTTTAGACATCAATATAGTTTTATCGTTTCTCATAATAACTGTTTTTCTATATTCTCCACCTAACATGGTAGCAGAGCGTGGTTAGGATAGAAGTTGTGCAGAGATTTAAAGTTGCGAGAAAGTGTAGGTACAGTAAGCATTCAAAAGTGCATAGGCACGTTAAGAGTCGTATTGCTGTGAACACGCGGTATAGCCCGTACATCAACACGGTACACACACCACAGAGAACGCAGTTTTGCACTACACGAAACAAATAAATATTTCCGTCGCTTTTGTTAGACACGGTAACACACACGCAACATGCGCATGACAATGGCCTTGGTTTATGGCATTGCTAAAATTCGAGTGTAACTTAACAAGTCCAGATAGCAGAAGGCATTAAGCGTTGGTATGAAATTCAAACTGCCTCAGGTTCTAATCTCGTAAACCACAGCGCGGTTTTATGCAAATATTATCATTTTTGTTTTCTATAATAATATTTTTAAAATATGACTGCTTTATTATTAATTTTGTTATTGCAATAAAGGGTTTAGAATAAAAAATGCGTGATATGTGATAACAAAATTAAAAAAATATATTTATTCGTTTATTTTACATAAGTTAACAAACTGCTACAATTATTTATCATTACTTCAGCTGAATAAAATGTGAAATAGATATCAAGAAACTTAGAAGCAATTTGTATTATTTTGACATATTTAATTATGAAAAATTTTAAATGGATTTTTTCACCATGAACATTAACTTTGATCATGGTCGAAGTAATAAAGTAATAAATAAGAATATTAGACTACATACTTACAGAATTGGTGATTTAAAAAAATTCGTTACTTACCACAAATTCATGCAATAACGAATCTGTTGTTTTTAAGTTGGTATGGTAAATATTTTAAGGTTAAAATATAGCAGTGTCCCACTTGAAGTCTTAATATTATTGTGCGAAACTTATATGTTCAGGTTTATGCTTTTCTGTCAAAAACGGTTTTCTAGCTGGTCTTCAGTGATGCAAGGCTTCAGAGTGCACGGCGAACGGTTCATAATGACGTGTTTAATAATTCAGCAAAATATCTCGTTGGTATGTAACCATTTGTTTCATAATCATTCACCATTTGACGTCGCTGCACCTCGATAATAAGCCTCTTCCTCATATCTCTTAACCCTCACAGTATTTCTCTAGAGCAAAGAATAACATTGTATTTATAACACATAATACCCAATTATTTATCATTCACTAATCGAACTAAACGTCATAATGAATTTAAAACTTTAAAGGCATCTTCTGTCTCAACAATACCTCTGTTCTATCAACAATACCTTTGATAAGGATTTATGTTTAGTAAAATATGAAATATTTAAATGATAACACTCACACTTAGTCCGGTTTCATTAGATATTTGTGTAAATTACATTCACTTTTACGCATCGCAATACCTAATATTTGATCTCCCTTCAATATTTATATTTGACTGCATTTTGAAAATAATAACCACAACACCGCTAATAGCTAAATACTCGTCACCGACAATAATCACGAACCAACAAAGTTCTATTAAGTGAATACTCGTAACGAACTGCATATGTCTACCCCACAGAAATCTAAATAATTAACTTAATTTTATGTGGTCTACCTGCTAAACTTTAATATTTATGTGAACAAGATGAATGAAACAAAAAACTAATGAATATCGAACTAGTCATTACTACGAGTTGCAGACAAAGTGAGTGTGTGTGTGTAATGTGCGTGGCTACAGTATTGTAACAACTTATAGAAGAAGGTCGTAAATCAAACCGAAGCGTCAGTCTATTGCTTTGTGAGATTGCCTATGGACTTTTGGTCGGTACTGTACCTAGACAAATCCATCGAAAATGGATATAGTTGAAGCCTGAAAGGTACAAATAGTGCACCTAAATGGGAACAACTTCAAGCACTGGAGATATAGGATCAAAACAGTGTGCAGAGCCACTCCGGAGCTGAACAAATTTTGGAAGGAAAAATAATCAAGCCCGGAGAACCAGCAAAAACTGCTGATGCTGCTGCCAAATTAAAACATGAGAACGATTTACAACAATTTATAAAGATTGATTGTATAGTATTGACTCTGATGACAACTATTACAACAGATAAAAAAAAACAAGACAAATAAATAAGTAATTTTGTAAAAGAAAAGATGTTTTATTATGTACATAGTACATACCCACTGTGTACCTTTTGAAATGGATGCTTTCTTACTAATTTGCTTGTTTTAAAGCTAAAGTTTTACTATGATTATGTTTACAAAGATAAAATTTAAATAAGTAAAACTTTATCAAATTAAAAACAAGCAAATTAGTAAGGAAGCTAAAGTATAGGCACTATTGCGTAGGTAGTATATACCTATATACTTAGCACAAGTATGTGGATGGCGATAATAGATGGCACTATTTATCCGATCAATTGACATAAGCGGTTTTCAATCAATTCTGCGAGGGGGCTCTCTATACCCGATTTATATTACTTTCTTTCCTCTATGAATAGAGCTTGGTGTCATGGCGAACATTCGCTTCGCTGCTCTATTATTGTGAAATATTTGCAATGTTCATTGAAATAGTTTACCTGAATATTTCATCTCAGGATACGCTTTGAATTCTGCCCAAGTTATTATTTAAAAATCCTGCCAAGATGATGATAACAATTCATGGATTTCCTGCTAAAGTACTTTTTTTTTAAAGGTTATTTTGCGATTTTATAGGTATTGTTAGAAATAATATTTAAATATTTGTTGTTTTGTTACAGACCAAATATCAAGATGTGAAAATATTGATAAAACAGGAGTGTAATATAAATGACTTCATCCTTGATAATCTCATCAATGATACTGATGGCACGAAGAAAGTCAGGATCGGTCTCACCGATAATGCCGAGGGATACAAAGTAATGAAATTCCTCGACGGCTACCGAATGCCCGGCAACTTTGTTTTAAAAGCGGTGCCAGTAGGAAAAACTGCCGTGAGTACATCATTCTCTAAAAACTCAAAATGTTATAAGTAATATGTTTTATTGAAACATTCTCTGAGTTTTCATATAATAATTTTTTATTTTTTTAAATTATCATCTGATTACACTATTAATAATCATTTTATTGCCATTTACCATGGGGATATCGATTCAATATTTTAAATGTACAATGGTTGCAATTACCAACTCTATGATATTGACATAATTTAGAATAACACATAACATAACATCACGCCTTGTTTCCCCGAAGGGTTGGGCAGAGGTGTACCTGTAGTAGGTACACCCACATTTCGCCAGTTATGTTTAAGTCCCGTGCGAGCCTATTGCCATCAACCGGGCACAAATCCAGACTCCAGGCTGCTAATGAGAAATTCCAGATAGAAAAACCCAATAACACTTTGCCCGACCCGGGAATCGAACCCAGGACCTCATGCTCAGCAGTAGCGCTTACGACCACTAGACCAACGAGGCAATTTAGAATAAGTCAAACTCAAACTCAAACCATTTATTTCAAATAAACCAATTACAGGTACTTTTGAATTGTCAAGGGGTCGGTCAGTCAGAAAGATGAAGCTAGTTGCCCATTCCAAAGCGTAGTAGGTAGCTATGGAGAAGAACGGGCAAGAAACTCCACGGACACTCTTTGTGGGTTGGTTATAGTTTTTTGTGGCTCCAAAACTTGAATTATCTTTGGTGTCAGTGTATCTGGGCTAGGGCCAATGGCGTATTTTAAGATTCAGCGCCCTGGGCCTGTAAGGTTTGCCGAAAAATCTAATTTTACATTTCGTTTTTGTGGGCTCGTTGGTTACAGAAAAAAAAACGTTTTCTCCTAGAGCAAGATAATTATGCTATTTTTTCCCCGCTCTGGTACGCTACAATGACGGACTTTTTGAGCAAAAGGAATGAAAAAACTATTCTTCTAAAAACGGAAAACGAACGATCCGCACTGCAATTTGTCACCGCAGTGCACACAAATATTTCGCGGTGGGCGCTGAAGCAGTTGGACCGGAAGCTCCTGGAAGCCTCGATCGTGCAGGCCTGGGTGTCATCACCGGACAGGCCTGCTGACATCAACGACAAGGCGGAGTGGTTCCGGGAGGCCATGTCCGAAATATCATCATCATCTTTTCTGCCGAAAGACGTCGTATTCGCTCTACGGATACGGAAGCCATTCAGGCGGAGTTGTACGAGGGGTACAGAGCGGCGAAGACCACTCTCCAAGCGGAGATCCTGCGGACCAGGGCACTGGCCCGCGAGGAGTCGCTGGAGACTCTGAACAGGAACCCGAAGGGACGCCCATACAAGATGGTGCAGGAGAAAACTCCACCCATGGGCTCCCCCGCTGACTCCAGTGTCCGGCCCAAGCTCATAGGGGAAGTGGTGACCCTTCAAGAGGGGAAGAGGGGATAAGAGTGGCGGTACGCAGGCTGAATGCCAAAAATACCGCCCCAGGACCCGACGGCTTGCCTGGAAAAGCCTGGGTCCTGGCCTTGGTGGCTCTCGGGCCTCGAGTAAGAGGGCTAAGCGCATGCTTGGAGAGGGGCCAATTACTACTTCGATGGAAGACGGGGAAACTGCACGGTCTCCTGTGAGGCGGCGAGCCTCCTTGCCGGATTTCCACCATGGGATCTGGATTCTAGAGGCATAAGTCCTCGCGCACATTTGGAAGTGGTGCGAGGAGGCGAAACGGCGGGGCGTAACTCCGCTGCTGCGAGAAATCACGTCACAGCGGACAGAGCTTCGGCGGGATTTCATGACGTCATGAAAAGTGTGGATCGCCCGGAGGACACGGTGGAAGTCTGCTCGGCTTGGGCGGAGCATCGCCGTGTCCTCGTGGAGGCGATTGGCGGCGGTGATCTCTCGCGTCCAGCCCTGGTCCAGGCCATAGTACGGAACGAGAGGGCATGGGAGGCCGTCACCTCCTTCTGCAAAGCAGTAATGTTCGCGAAGGAGGAGGCGGAATGCGTGAGGGAGAGGCAAATTTCGCGCCCTCACGCCTCTAACCGCCGCAGGAGACGCCCTAGGCGTCGGGAATTGCAGGCCGATTCCCGGCCACCGTAGGCGCGGGCTTGCAGACGGTGAGCAATGGGTAGCTCGTCGTCCGATAAGGATCAGGCCCGGATCGACGGCGCATTGTGTTCCACGCGCGCCTCAAAGAGATGTCAGCAGAACTGAACGGGTCCACTAGGGCCGATGCCTGCCGGGGTTGCGGGAAAGTCCGAAAGGGATACCGTGGCCCCTGGCAACATACAGGCAACTGAAGGAAAACGGGTGGGTTTTAGTCAGTAAGAGTCTGACACGCCCTCCCGCTCCGCCCAAAGCGGGAGAAGTTATTTGATAACTTACCACCAAAAAAAAAAAAACAGAAATATGCGTGAAATCCTTTTGTTAAATTAAAATCATTTTGTTTGGTTGCTTAAGTACTCAGGGCGACGACACCGTCGCCGCGCCGCGTGAATGCCATGAAATGCGATGAAACTTCAGGAGTTTCATCACATTCCGTCTTACTTCAGCTTCATAGCGTGAGGTACAGCTTGCGCCGCCCCTCGTAGCCCGCCGCCCCGGGCCTTTTAGCCCTAGGGTAAATACGCCACTGGCTAGGGCTATGTCTTTACTGTGGTATTGTTGCTTATGAAGGTAGCCTTGTGTATCAGAAGAGCTATAACATCTTTCTGTAGATAGGTTGTTACCAGTAAACTCATTTTAGTCCATTGGACAATCTATACAGATATTTGATTTGATAAAATAAAATAAATTACTAAATATTTAGATGTGACAAACATAAATATTATGGAGAAATGTGGATGTACACACAACTTACGACGTACAACTACAGGTGTACAGCACCTGTAGTTGTACGTCGTAAGTTCGTACCCAGACAGGCACTTTACTTTGTGTAAATTATTTCATCACCACTGATGAAATAATTTCGTGAGGAAACCGGCATGTCCTAGAACCGAAAATTCGAAGACATGTGACATCTACCAACCCGCACTGGGCCCGCGTGGTGGATTACGGCCCACTCCCTCTCACAGAGAGGAGGCCTGTGTCCCAGCAGTGGGAACATTATAGGCTGATGATGATGATGACTGTACACCTCTAGACATAAACAGGTGTGATGTTATGTGGAGTTCTATGGAGCAGGTATATTTCAATCTTCTTAGTCGGAAATCTAAAATAAATAAAAATACTGATAAACTATTGCCTGGCCTCAAAATGTCAATAACTTGAATTCAAGTTTATATATTTTATTTTACTAATTTTAAGAAAACTTACAGCTATTTAGTACATTTAAGTATGCAATAACATTATGTAAAAGATGGCCAATTACAAGTTTCCTTGTATACATAAAAACCTTTAGTAGTACTTAGTTCATTGAATATAAATAGCTGATTGATATTTGTCAGTTTGGTGGTGGTACTAAAATATAATCGGTGTTTTATCATACATTTTTCTTAAATTATATATTTTAACGCTCCAAACTAGATTTAAATAATGAAATTCCCAACAACTCCTAAAAACTCAAAATGAAAAAATTCAAAGGCTAAATAGAGGCTACGAAAAGGAAAAATAGTTAACGACTAAATAAAACGTTGAATATAATTCATAAACTTTTAAATTTAACTACTTCAAATAACAAGACAACTTGTACGTTGTTCCTATAAGACGTTTTAAATAAGTAGACTATCAGAGGGCCAATACCAGCTAAATAAAATACAAAATCAATTCAATGTCTATGTCGTATTGGGTAAACACACCTATTTCTGTAGAATTTTCACATGAATGAATTTCTAATAATATTTTTCCTTTATGTTGCACAGGGTTATTGGTTATACGTCGGCAATCCGTTAAGGGGATGTAGGAGAGGTCATTTGCAACCAAATTACCTCTGATGACCAAATCAACCTCTATGCCAATGTCAAAAAAAATCGAGTAATTTGACAATTTTTTTAATTTTAAAATCTATGAAATAAAATGTCAAATGACTCGAAAGTTGTTGACATTTGCATAGGAGTGAAAAGGTGTCATTTGGTTGTAAATAACTTCTCCTAAAACCAGTAACCCTGTATAGTCAGGTATCTTAATTGTTTAGCAGATTGACATACTAATTCAATTTATTTTAAAACTAGCTGCGCCCCGCGGTTTCACTCGCGTAAGTCTCGATCTTGTGGGAATATCGGGCTAAAAAGTATCCTATGTGTTAATCCAGGTTATAAACTATCTGTGTGCCAAATTTCATCCAAATTGCTCCAGCCGTTTGAGTGTGAAGAAGAGACACACACACTCACAAACTTTCGCCTTTATAATATTAGTAGGATATATAGTGTGATAATAAAACATGAGGATATTTGATATTATATGTTTTCATTAAAACAATTTTTTCTTTTACCTAAAACTTTCTCCAATAAATAAAGTAAGAAATTAATTTATAGGAAAAAGCTGTTCTGATTACCTCAGGAGCTCCTCCAACTTTAGGAAGCTCTCAACAGGTGCGTTTACCATAATTTTGACAAGATTAGAACAAAACTAAATTTTGAATGTAAATACGAGAATTGGCCTTCTGAACTGCAGCAGTAGTTTTTTTATTAGGACATCAGCAACAGATAGTACAAGATATAAGTAGATGTAATATTACACTAATAACAAATTTTCGTACAATTCAATTGTTCAAACAAAAATTGTTGAAAAAATCTGGTGATACATAAAGTTGAAACCTTGTAAATAAGATGAATATGCTACTACAGGTCGACATAAAAGAGTCTGACGTGATGACATTTGTAACTAAATATTTTCCTCAATGCAGACCTATGATGTTGGCATTACTTTGGCAACAAGTGCTAGTAGGTTTTGATTTGAGTCGCCCGCAAGCAGGATTTTTGTTGCACATTTATTTTAACAATTTATTTCCCATTTGAAGTAATTGCGATAGTGGAGACTTCATTTTACTCTTTTTTGTTAAGTTGTAATTTAATTTCCATTCGTGATTGATTGTATAAGAATTTAACCTGTTGTTTTAGGTACATACTTTTAGAACATACCAACAATTAATTAAAGATATAAATCCAAGTTAAATCGTATTGTTACACCTGTCTGTTACCGATTTCCCAGTAACAAAACTCCTAAAACTTAATCTGACAAAAATGTCAGACAATGGCATCAATTTTAATAATAATTTTGTGGCGATATTTTATATTCGCCTAGTGTACAAGTGTATCCAGAATTACTGTTGGAGTTCAGGTCAATTTTAATAAAAATATCTGAATTATTTTATGTGAGTATGAGTGTTAATGTTTTAACTATAAAATTCTTGCTTATCTCTGATTGATATTGTACTAATTTTGTAATCTTTTTTAGAATGAGCAAGGCAAGGCTCGGCCTCTTTCTAGAGATGAGGTGAGGCTGCTTCTAAGCCTGATTTCCAAGCATAGAATCATAACAAGTAAATCTACAAATGCCTCAAGCAATAAGATGAAGGTTGATGCCTGGAAGTCCATATCACAAACGTTTGGTGTGACCACGGGTGAGTTCCGGCGCACGGCTCAACTCCGACTCAAATGGGAGAACTTGAAGAAAGCCGCTAGGAAGCGTAATAGCTATATAAAGCAAAATAATTTCATGGTAAGCTGGTGTCCATAACTCAAGTATTTTGCGTACGGTTACACATACTGACGTAAACAATGAATTCTAAAATATTCTCACCTGGTTTTTGAAAGGCCAGTAAAGACTACAAATCAGCTGACAAATTGGCACACTTATGTAAACTGCTGTGATTGACTGACTGATCTAACGAGAGCCAATGAAATTACTAGACATGAGTCGTTGTTTTCGAGTGGATGAGCCTTTCAGAAACCGGTTGTTAACGTTGCACTAGTCGACGGCTCGAACTCGTTGATGGCGTGGCTAATATACATGCTTATTTGAACTTTTGAACAAAATTATCTATCCCTGTACGGTTTCTATTTTGCCATTTTCATACTACATAAGTTACCTATTTATTTATTTTCGCCCAAAGATGAGCTAAAATTAGTGCTGAAATGTGGAAGTTTCGACACTCGTAACTTCAAACCAAATTTCTTTCCAATTCTGCTTCCATATAGAGCTAGATAATGACAAGACAAATTGATATAATTTTTAGCTTTGAACATACACCGTCAAATGGACGAGTAATCACCATACTACGGTTGTATGGAAGAATTACTGATTAGAATTACTGATTCTTTCTTTTTCGTGTAGTTAGTGACTAAAGTAAAGCTATAGTGTTACTGTTTTATTTGCAGATAGGAGGTAGAAGGAGGTACATTCCACCAGATGAAATTCTAGACCGTGTAGCAGCCTTACTAGGTGCCTCACGCAGTGGCATCAAGGTTGAACTTGATGTCGACAGTGAAAGTGACATGCCAGTGTCAGAACTCAGGGATGAGACACAAGAAATCCCACAATCGAACAATGACCCTTTGACATCTAATCTTATAGCAGAAACGTCAACTAGCGGAAATATGACACCTAGTTTCATGACAGAATCGTCAAATAGTGAGACTTTAACATCAAGTCTCATTGCAGACCCTTCAAATAGTACTAAAATACAGACTTTCACATATACAGAACCAGAAACACCGCTGCAAAGAATTGAGCTATGTATGGTGAACGATGCTGAAGAACGTTTACAGGAGAATAACGCACAAGAAAGTTCTTGTACGTAATCTGCTTATTTTAATAATTTCCCTGTTATTATGACTCGCAGCAATTTGTAAACTCGCGATTTTGGGAATGTATAGGTTGTGCACCTTTAGGGGGTTAAAAATCTGGCGGGTCGCGGGAAAGTCTGAAAGGGGTACCGTGGCCCCTGACAACATACAGGCAACTGAAGGAACACGGGTGGGTTTTAGTCAGTAAGAGTCTGACACGCCCTCCCGCTCCGCCCAGAGCGGGAAAATAATTGCCCACCCAAAAAAAAAAAGTGCGATAAAAACCTAACCCTTCTTTGCAGTTGGGTAAAAAAGGAGACATGTAGTATATGCGGAAAAGGAATATATTTGAAAATTACTTATCTTTTGCGGGTCATGTTTTTTTTTTTTTCTTTAGATAAAGTAAAGAAAATAATGTTGATATACTTTGTTTTTCAGGTATCAAAAAACGAACGCTCGCTGAGGTTGAACAGCAGTCTCGAATAAATAAGAACGAAGCTTTGGCTGCGTATTTTCAAGCTAAAGCAGAAAAAGTTCATTTGGAAAATGAAAAATTAAAGTTGGAAATAAACTTGTTAAAAAATAATAGAACACCGAATGGAGTTAATTCCTAATTTTATTTTCTGATACAGCAGTTACCATATAGGATTATGTAGTATAAGTAATAATTTTAATCATAGTAAATAAAATACATGGAAAATATCTGTTGTTTTACTTAATAACAACAAAAGAAAGGTTACGAAACAGCCAGATATAAATCCAATAACAAAACGTTGTTACTATGCCAAAATATACTTTCAACCATTATGATAAAGCTCTCAAAGTTATTATATGGCAAACAAAAACTATTAAAATGGTCGTAAAACAACATAAACATAGTTTGCAAGAGAAAATTAATTCTGAGTAATGGACTTAAGGTTCCTAATCCCACAACAAGTTTATTTAAAATTTTACGTCGTCCAATAAAGTATCTCGTTGTTTCTGTAATATTACCACACTATTTGCTAAAGAAACGTTTACTTTTTAAACAAACTAGTCCAGTTGAGTAAATTAGAGCTAATATGATTTATTGTTCCAATTCAATCTTGGCAGATAAATTCCAGAATATTTACATTTTGTTTGAACAGCTTTTACTATCCTACACTAATATTATAAAGAGAAAAGATTTGTATTTTTGTTTGTAATGAAAAAACTCAAAACTACTGGACCGATTTAAAAAATTCTTTCACCAGAATTATTATCACTGAGTAGCATAAGGCCATAATTTATAAAGATATCATGCGGGCGAAGCCGCAGGCGGAAGCTAGTACTTCGGGGGGGCCGTGCACGAAATCGACTGATTTGATCAATTTTGTTCATTAGTTGTGAGAACGGGAATCAGAATTTAAACAAAATTATTTGTGATTTGAAAAGTCTGAACTCTTTGTCTTGTACAGTACCGACCAAAAGTCCATAAGCAATCTCACAAAGCAATAGACTGACGCTTCGGTTTGACTTACGACCTTCTTCTATAAGTTGTTACAATACTGTAGACACGCACATTACACACACACACTCACTTTGTCTGCAACCAATGACTAGTTCGATAATCATCATTCGTTTTTAGTTTCATTCGTCTTGTTCACATAAATATTAAAGTTTAGCAGGTAGACCACAAAAAACTAAGTAAATTATTTCGATTTCTGTGGGGTAGATGCAGTTTGTTACAAGTATTCAATTAATAGAACTTTGTTGGTTCGTGCCGTGATAATATTGGTGACGAGCATTTAGCGCAGTGTCGTGGTTATTATTATCAAAAAGCAGGCATAAAATATATTGAAGAGATCAGATCAGATCAGAGAATATTATTGCGCTGCGTAAAAGTGAAGTGAATATCTAATAAAACCGGACTAAGTGTGAGTGTTATCATTTATATATTTCATATTTTACTAAACATAAATCTTAATCAAGGGTATTGTTGATAGAACAGAGGTATTGTTGAGACAGAAGATGCCTTTAAAGTTTTAAATTCATTGTGAGGTTTAATTCGATTAGTGAATAATAAATAATTAGGTATTATGTGTAATAAAAACAATGTTTTTCTTTGTTCTAGAGAAATACTGTGACGGTTAAGAGATATGAGGAAGGGGCTTATTATCGAGTAGCAGCGACGTCAAATGGTGAATGAAACAAATGGTTTCATACCAACGAGATATTTTGCTGAATTATTAAAAACACGTCATTATGAACCGTTCGCCGTGCACTCTGAAGGCTTGCATCACTGAAGACCAGCTAGAAAACCGTTTTTGACCTTAAAATATTGACCGTACCAACTTAATAAACAACAGATTCGTTATTGCATGAATTTATGGTAACGAATTTTTTAAGCACGTTTCAATAGGGTGTTTGTCGTATTTCTTGCAGATATACCGAAATTGTTTAATATTATTTTAGTAATAGTATTATTTTAGGATTAAAATTTGAGGTTTAGTTTCAATCTTCTTTTCGTAAAGAAAATGAATACTTAAGCTATAACCTCAATACCAACCAATATTTACTATATATAAAGCCAAATAAAGTTTAAAATAATTAATATGAACAACTGCCTTTAACCTTAAAATCAACAATTTTGTCAGTAGATTTTTTTACATTTTAAGTAGTCTAATATTCTTATTTATTGCTTAATTACTTAGACCTTGATCAAAGCTTAAATATTTATGGTGCAAAAAAATCCATTTAAAATTTAAAACATTTCAAAATTTAAATATGTAAAAATAATACAAATTGCTTCTAAGTTTCTAGACATCTATTTCACATATTATTCAGGTGAAGTAATGATAAATAATTGTAGCAGTTTGATAACTATACTTAAGTAAAATAAACATAACAAATAAATATTATTTATTTTTTATTATAACATATCACGCATTTACTATTCTAAACCCTTTATTGCAATAACAACATTAATAAATAGGCAGGATATTTAAAAATTTATTATTGCAAACAAAAATAATAATATTTGCAAAAACAGCGCTGTGCTTTACGAGATTAGAACTTTAGCCATCTTGAATCTAAGACCAACGCTTAACGCCTTCTGCTATCTGCACATATAATTTACTTTCGAATTTTAGCAATGCGATACACTGGCCAAGGTCACGCGTACGAGTATGATGCGTGCTAACAAAAGTTATGGAAATATAAGTGCGGCGCCCGCGAACCGTGACGATACGATAGGATGGTGTGTGTACGGCACTCACACCACAGACGTCTGACTGTTTACACATACAAATGTACGGACTATACCGCGTGTTCACAGCAATACGACTCTTAGCGTGCTCATGCACTTTTGAGCGCTTACTGTACATAGCGGAAACGGATTTTTCAAATATAAAGGATTCGTGGAAAATCACTAAAATTCGCAACAAGTTTTCCAAAAATTGACGCGAGACTGACGTTTGATCGTTTCGTTAGAAGAAACTAGTATTGATTTTGAAAATTAAAAAATATCATCAACATCATTATATGGTCTACTTGTACAGACGCCAGCACATCAGGCTACTATAATCTGTCAAATTTATTTAATAGATTTCAACTTTATCGCTGAATTGTAAGGTTCAAAGTTGATTGGAAAAATTTGACAGTTTCGGGTAGCTTGATGTGCTGGCGTCTGTACATAGGGAACCACTTTTTACAACTTCTATACAAAATAACAGCAGATTTTTTTTTTTAAATAACTTTTTTTTTTTAAAACCCTGTCAGTAAGGTTTTTGTTCCTATTATTTAGCAAACCATATCAAGAAATTAAAAAATCAATTCTCAATTCTCAATTTTTTATTGCATTCTATAATGTTGGTAAAACAGTTGGTAGGCTTAAAATTATAGAAACAATTATAGACCCTGTTGGGCACAGCATAGTAGGAGAGAGGAGGAAGAGCGCTTATTTGAAGAGTGTTTATATTATTTAAGTATGTCTTCTGGTAATACTACTTCTTAAATATTCTCACTTTATTTCTATAGTACGTTATAAATAATACGTCTGCTTGAGTAAGTAGGTCTTTGTTATGTTATACCGATATAGTTTTAGTTAGTTATTCATGTTGTTCAGTAGGTATTTGTTTAAATAACATATGATATTTGGTTATTATACTGAATTTATTTGCACGATTATTTACTTATTAATGACTGGAAATTATTATAAATTGAAAATAAGTTATTGCATTGTAATTACTATATTTATTATGATTACGATTATGATCACACATTAGCCTTCAGCTATCCTTGAAATAAAATCAAAATTTTATTTTATGATTATACTATATCTTCATTAAGTAAATCAAAGGCGAAATAAACCATATTTTCGAGAGCGCAAAAGTGGTGCAACTATTAAAAGGTGCTGTGACTGACACGAATGGTTTAGCACCACGAAAACTGTACTTTTATACTTACATAGACTGTTTCAATTATTTCAAGCTTTCTTACAATTAGATAAGTTATTGACGAAAAAGGGTATTTTTCGTGCACGGAGCCTTAATTTTTAGCCGACGTTCACACGGACGTAATAAAATCGCGGCGATTTTTTTTTTTCGTGCACTTGGTTTTCAACCCTCTGCTCGGCGCCAAGAGTTGAAAATCCAACAGTGTGTTTTTACAAGACGCTGGGACGAGAGTCCAACATCCCAGCGCGTTGGATTCTCAACGCTCTGCTTTTTACGTCGTTTTTTTGTGTGCTAAGTAGTGTACAGTGGTACGGAACCCTTCGTGTGTGAGTCCGACTCGCACTTGACGGGATTTGTATGTATTTATTAGTTACTAACCTAAATATTACAATCCTTTCCGTAATTTTTATGAACTTTTTCTATATTCATGAAAACTTGTCTATTTAATAATAAATAAATTAATAAGAATCACATCCGAGAATGTAAATAAAACATGCAGGCTTCTTCACATCACACCTAAATATATTTGCCGAAGGGATAAGCAGAGATGTTCAGAAGATCCACATTTCGCCATTTATGTACCTACGTATAGGTACCTACTTTTACAATGCTTGTAAATATGTGAACACCATATTATATCCTTAACATAATGACTTTTTCTGTCATTGCTTCATTTTTAATTATTTTTACCTATTGTGGTATAGTAATCTTATTCCAGGTGCATCGTCTTCACATATAATTATATAATTAATGTATACAAAATATTGTAAAACATTTTATAAGAGTAACGGTGGAGTTTCTTGCCCATTCTTCTCCCGAAAACTACCTTTTGGAAGGGGCGACTACAATCAATTCTATTTTTTGTAAATTTTGACGTTCAAAAGTGCCTTTTTGTGCCTAATTGAAACAAATTATTTGACTTTGACTTTGATGTTAAAAGTCCCAAAAACTGGAGAACATTTTGTTTTACATGTTTTTCTTTTTTCAGTCAAGCCTACCACCGCAGCAGACCTTCGAATCCCGGCCTAATTACCAAAACCAGCCCAGGAATGATTACTCCAACGCACCCAGAAATGACTACATGAGTCAACCCTCAAATGACTATAACAACCAAGGATCTCGTGGTCCTGAGGCGCCTCATAGTCATAGTGGAATGCACGGGTCCAGTGGAATACATGGGTCTGTCGGTTCCCATGGAGCCAGACCATCTCAAGGAGGACCCCACAGTCACGGTGCGCCACCTGTGTCTGGTGGGCCCCAAGGTTCAATAGACATGAATAGGCCTTCACCATGGGTTTCTGGCGGCGGAAACGGAAACCAATGGAATGCGCCAATGGGGACTCAAGTTCCACAAAGTACATTTGGCTTTACTTCTGCTCAAGCTAATGTTAACCCGTCGTATGGCCAACAGGTAACTATAAAACGTTTTTAAATTTTTATGAATTAAAATTCTTAATACAATGTATGTAAAGAAAAAATACTTTAAAGCTGCGCTTACATTTTTGCACCAATTATTACCGGTATATATTGTTGGTGTGCGCAGCTTTTTAAACAAAATGGAATAATGCATAATATATAAACTGAGTCTATAATACCTTAGCTCAAATTCACTCTTTAACTTGTTCGCGGGCTGAGTTAGAGTGGCGGGGAGAAGGCTCCAAGGCGCCGATAGTTTAGGTAGTTTATTTTTACGGTGAAAATAATGGTAATTAAAACAAAAATTAGAGTATCTGCTTTATATTTAGTTCTTTATTATGCAAAGTTTCATGATCTAATTTGAAGTATTTTTTTAATATTAGCGGTTTATTGTTTGGTTTGGAGGTAACTTTATAAAAAAAATCTGTCGAGAAATTTTTATGGAATCGTGTTTTCGTTAAACATAGTACCTACTTAACATTAATCCTCAACTTTATTATTTCAATCAAAATTAATGCTGCAGTATTTTCGATATAACGGAGGATCATGCTAAGCAATTTGAGGTTAACTCTTAAGCACGGTTAACCGAACGTCATTAGGACATTTGGCTAACGAAAAACCGCTCTTATCGCTACGGAATAAAGGCACTATTCAAAGTCTTGTTGTGTGTCCTTATATAGCTGACGTAGATAAGGGCGGGCCGCGCCGCAACGCAAAGCATTGCAAAAAGCCTCATATATCACTTTCGTACATTTTGTATGAACCATCTCACACTAAAAGCGGGCCACGCCGCGCTTTTTTGTATTGGAATATGATGCGCTGCCATGGGCGCCGGGAGGGGGGTGCAAGAGGGTGCACTTGCACCTCCTTGGCTTCAGAACTAAAGAAATATCTGAAAACGCCTAAAACAATAATAGAGAACTTAACCTATTCGAGGCGCGAGATCCTAAAATTTCCATTCAACAATCTCTGAATTCTAAAGCTTCTGTGCGTTAGTCGACAAAGTACCTACCGAACGCCTTTCCGAAAATCGAACCGGCCCTTGGCGGGGTGCTAACATTATCGAGCTTGCTTCGGTCGATCTTGCATCCTACTCTATCTTAATTCTTAAGCTTCTTTGTATAAGTCGACAAAGTTACTCCTTGTCCATTCATAAACGATACCCGGAGGTGAACTGCAATAATGATCGAGCTCGCTTCGTAGAGCTGAAGATGCACCCCCTGAAAATTAACCTGCCGGTGCCCATGTACTGCGGCTGTAATCTGCGCTAAGATATACTATTAAAATGAGTAAATACAATCTTGTTATTAACAGCCCCAGCCACATCAAGGTCATCCGCGTCCTGGCTTCAACCAGGGCAGAGCCACAGACCAGGGCTATGGGTACACACCTAAGAGCAGTGTACCTGAGGCGGTGCCGGTAAGTACTGCATATATTGACATGAATTATAAGAATAGAATCATCGTTTATTCATTAAAAATAGAACATTAAATAGATAAATTCAAGACGTCACAAAATACATAGTAAATTTGAAATCGGAATCTTAGATAATCATCAACTTTTAGTATCACTAACTCAATGGTATAATAATCAAATCATTTATTTGCATAACACAGGTTCAGAGGATGTTACAGAATGCTTCTTAAGGCTCACTGTATTATAACCATGTCAGGTGTGCAAATACATTAGGAACATTATGACATAATAAAATTATTCTTAATAAGTTTTTAGATTTAGAACCTTTTTTGTATTAGTGGCAATAAATTTAAATTATCGAAGTAGCTTCTGCCCGCGACTTCGTCCGCGTGAAATTTCTTGTTTTAATAAAACTTATATCCCAATATTAAATAAATAAAAATTATAATTAATTAATCATTTTTATCAGCATCAGTATTGCCGAGTGTAATATAATTTAATAATTAATTAATTATTAATTAATTCCATTCCATGCTTTCCATTAGTGAAAGAATTTTCGGAATAGGATCAGTAGTTCTGAAGATTATTCCCTACATACAAACTCACAAATTTCACTCTCTTTATAACATTATAAATAGATTCTGAATTCAAGTACAGCAAGTCGGCTCCATACAACGACCGAACAAGCGCGTACAAGCCACGGCTTACTTACAGCGAGTGCGAACGCACTTGCGACCGGCATTTATTGGAGATAGTTTGTGTTCGTCGTACGTATTCGCCTAGGTGTGCGCAAGCAATTGATCTCTGTTAACATACAATATTATAGTACACACACCAATCCATTTGAGGGGCAAGCCACGCTTGTTGCGTTGAAGGCTTGGATTGGCGTGTCAGCTCCTTTCAAACCCCTCCGTGCCCTCAAACAGCACGTTATGCCGTAATACCGGCTGTCATACTACGATTACATATGACATTTATCCCGGGAAGTCAGAAACCCGAAATTCTGACAACCGTAATACCGCAGGTTTATGGTTTTTTCCCAGTAATTGGGCCGCGGAGATAAAACGGTTTCATCCGTTTTTCCGCGTAAAATTAAGTTCTGATATTCAGCATTCATTTGGGTAGACTCAGCTGAGTTAATTATCCATATTCTTAAACGTCTTCAAATTCCAATAGCAATTCTATCAATAAAATTATCAAATGCAATCAACATGCACGTCTTAAGAAAATATTTAAAATTTTGAACCCAATACCATGTGTTTGTTACCAAGCAATATTAGAACGCTATTAACTACAATTAACAAAAAAAAAACCAGAAAAACAAAAAAATAAAGAGAAAAAAAGAAAGTATGTGTTCTTACATTTTGGAGTATTAAAAGATAGGTCGCAGGTCGCGGATAAGTTGTCACATAGTTAAATTCGATGCGCCCTGTATAAACCGAAATTAAAGCACGATTTAAAAAAATTATAATCAGAGAATTAACAGCCGGACAGAATAAATAATAAAATGCTCAAGATCATTATTGGGTAAACGCACCCAGCGGTGGGCAAATGAAAATCTGAAGGCCAATTCTCGTATACATTCACACTCAAGTCGCAATCTGTCAAACTTGTCAAAAATGTTGGTAAATGGATTGTATTTTTGACAGATTGCGAATTTTCTTAAAAATTACGGGAATTGCCCCTCTGGTATAATAAACTCATTGACTACTGCTGTCCACTTTTACCGAATAAGTCCTTTAAAAATTGCAACTTAAATTTCTTTTTGTCATTAAACAAGTCTTGCCTTTCAACTGTCATTAACGAGACACAATAGAATTTTAATTGTTATCCACCTCAATGAGGCGTCGTAACAGATGATGAGATAACGTGTATAAGAAATTAGTGCTTAAAACTGAAGGGCAAACATGAATTTGTTGTTGTACGCGTTACCTTAAAAAATTTAACCGATGAAGGTGATGCATTTCTTTAGCTCTCCACACAAGATTCCCTAACTTTCGAGAACGTGAAGAATCATTTGAAACGCATCGCCTTTAAAAATCGTGACAATTTCATAACATTGTTTTGTCCGTTGTTGGTAGGCAAATTCCCGATACCGCTGGGTCAGAAAAGCAGAACCTGAGCCGAAAGTCCCTAAATCACGTAATACTGATGACGACTGCCCTAATCCCTCTTCGGCTGATGATGATGCCCTAGACGAAACGTCTCAGGATGTCCCAAATGACCTAGAGAAACAGGGCCCCGGTGAGCCTAGCAATCAGTTAGGTTCTTCCGAAACCACGCTCAGTAAAAAAGCCTTAAAAAGGCAACAAGCGAAACTGAGAAATATCAAAAACCTTACGGGTGCTCAAAGACGGCGGCTCTTTTTTTGGTTAAAGCAAGGAAAATCCTTCATGGAAGCCAGAGAAATTTGTGAAACCCGTGTAAGTCAGATTCCAGAGTATCCTGCTGCTAAGGCAGAAAAGAAAAAGAAGGCGCGCGAGGTTGCTCTACGACGAATGAGCCCTGAGAGGCAAGCAAGGGCGATAAAGGTGGATAGGCTGAAAGGGCGTGGAATCCCGGGAGCCCCAGCCCCAATCAGGCCCCTTGGTCGCCCCATTCGTGTTCGCATTGTTGATGAGCTCGGACTTTTGTCTCAAGAGAGAATCGAGCAGCTTCAGGACAAAATTTTAGAACTTGTCGACGCAGAACAGGATGGAGATGGCCCATGCTTTGTGGGTTGCGGGTCACACACATATGGCTGCCTTTTACTCACTTGTGCGAATGATGAGACGTTAGAATGGCTAGAAAAGCACTTGCCGAATTTACAGTTATGGGAGGGGGCACACATTAAAATCATCAACCTGAACGAAGTACCTAAACCTGTAATCGGAGTTGCATACGTACCGGATCCTAATCTGGATGTGGACGCCATTTTTAGTATGCTTAAATCCCAAAATCAAGGACTTGATTTCTCCGACTGGTGGATAACTAGCATGAAATCTGATTTCCCAGCCGGCCAGACTGTAACCTTTACTATCGATAAATTCTCACTTGAAACGCTTGCCGAAAGAAATAACTTTGTCTATCTTGGATTTAAAAAAATAAAAATCAGACTCAGAACAAAAGAAATAAAGGTGCCCCCTGGACAAGGCATGCTGCCTACGAGGCAAAAGAGTAAGGGTAAGGGGAAAATGGATATGCCATCCATGGGGAAAAAGGGTAAGGGACCCAAGGGAAAATTTGGAATGCCGCCTAAGGGGCAAAGAGCGCCCATGGAGCAAAAAGGCAAGGGACCCAAGGGAAAAATAGGAATGCCGCCTAAGCGGCAAAGAGCGCCCATGGATCAAATGGGCATGGCGCCCATGGATCAAATGGGCATTGCGCCTATGGGACCAATGGGTATGTCGCCCATGGGACCAATGGGCATGGGGCCTATGGGGCCTATGGGACCAATGGGCATGGGGCCTATGGGTACGGGGCCTATGGGACCCATGGGTATAGGGCCCATGAGACCGAGGGGTATGGCGCCCATGGAACAAATTGGCATGGGGCCGATGGGACCAATGGGTATGGGGCCTATGGGACCAATGGGTATGGGGCCAATGGGACCAATGGGTATGGGCCCCATGGGACAAATGGGTACGGGCCCTATGGGACCAATGGGTATGGGGCCTATGGGACCAATGGGTATGGGGCCTATGGGACCAATGAGTTTTGTGCCAACAGCATCGACTTCGACAACAATGCATGGTCCCCAAAGGGGTTCCTCCTACACTCCTGGTTTTTCTCGACGACAGAATAATTTCGGTGGTGGTAATCAGCCAAATAATTTCGGTGGTGGTAAGAACCACAAACAAAATAAAAAACAGGGTAGACCTGCAAATAATTATGGCGGCCCTAATCCCAACCCTAATAAAAAACCAAATCCTAGTAAGGCTAAAAGCAAGGGGCGTAAATTTCAATCTCCGGGAAATACTAACCAAGGGCAAAAGTCCTCGAAGAAACAGAAAGGCCGACCTTTCTCTAACTGACCCAACCTATCCATAATCTCAATAAATTAAGTTAAATATTTAGTTTCCATAGCACATAATTTATAAAGTATAAATGTTTTAAGTATGAAAATATGTAAATTGTTCCACATAATTAAAAACAATCATGAGGACTACCAGCAAAAGTAACAGAAAACTATGAAATAATTTTGCAAAACACGTCACACGTCAGCTCCAGATATATTGCTATAACAGCATGTCGGTGACGCGAACCCAAAGATTTTCCTCTAACAAAAACGCTCAACGCGCCTAAAAAAAAAATAATGTCCTCCCTCCGGTTTACACCCTAAGCCGAGGTTCGAACCCCACAGGAGGTGCCCTTAGCGAGCGTTCACCTAGTTTTAATTAGCATAGTTGAATAACCCCTGGCTGGAGGTTTTAAGTGTAGTAGCTTAAGCAGCCACAGAAAAGCCCGGTTAAGTAGTCATGATCTCAGAGGTCAACTACCAGATGCCTTACCTAAAAAAAAAAAGCGCCTAAAGAAGTTTTCACGTCAAAAATTAAGCAAACATAGGCTATGCCAAACTTCTGAATCAGGTCCCCTATCCCATGCATTTCCTCTAATACGCTACTGTCAAGAAGACAAGAAGATTCCTCTAGTCATTGAAATCAGCCATCATAAGAGGAACCTTCTATATTAATTTTTAAGGTGCGTTGGTTTTTATAACTTATTTTTTATTATTTGTAGACTGGCTCGTCGGTCTAGTGGTCGCAAGCACTACTATTGCTGAGCTAGAGGTACTGGGTTCGACTCCCGGCTCGGGCAGTGTTATTGGGTTTTTCCATCTAGACTTTCTCAGTAGCAGCCCGGAGTCTAGATTTTTGCCCGGTTGATGGCAATAGGCTCGCCCCCTATTACATGGGACTTAAACATAACTGGCGAAATGTGGGTGTACTTTACCAAATAGTAACATGCGCAAAAGTTCGGAGAGCCTCTGTTCAGATGATTTCGTCTACGGACGAATGCATGCACGCAGGCAAAAGTGCTGAGCTGTTCGGTTGCAAATATTGTACCGAACATTAATTAGAGAATGGGCCTGCTCTTGAACTTGATCTCACCTGATTGAAAGCGATGGTGAGGTCTACAATGGAACATAATTATGGTCCTACTACCTCGTTGGTACTTAGCGTTTACGGCTGCGGATCATGTGGTTCGAATCCCTGGTCGGGCCAAACAGCTATTGGACTTTTCAGTCAAGAATTCTCAGTAGCAGCCTGGACTTAAAGTTGGTGGTGTGACACTGCCGTGCCTCAAAAAGCACGTAAGGCTGTTGGTCCTACGCCTGATCTCTCAGTGTTCAACGGACTATGAGAGTGAAGGAAGAGAGAGGTCACTTGTGTTTGCACACAGACTTGACTATAATATCTCCTACGTAGTTGGCAAGTCTCTGTTGAGACTGGCTGATGTAATCAAAGGAGTAAACGGGTTTGTCCCGAAACCCTGCTGTTTCGCTGTAGCCATTCTTAGGGTGCATGACTGGTTTTCATGGCAAATCTAAGGGTGCAACTAGACTGCGAAAGACTGTCGAACAGTCGCGAATCGCCCCTAAATATGTCAATACATAATTGCACACACACACACACGTGGCACACACTATTGTTGTTAAAACATTATTTTCATTTTGTTATTTGTGTTTCACGAACTGTATCCAAATAAATGTATTTCTTTATTTCTAATTATTATTTTATTTTTCCACCTGCCTCGTCGGTCTAGTGGTCGCAAGCGCTGCTGCTGAGCATGAGGTCCTAGGTTCGATTCCCGGGTCGGGCAGTGTTATTGGGTTTTTCTATCTGGAATTTCTCAATAGCAGCCCGGAGTCAGGATTTGTGCCCGGTTGATGGCAATAGGCTCGCCCCCTATTGGGACTTAAACATAACTGGCGAAATGTGGGTGTACCTGCTATAGGTACACCTCTGCCTAACCGTTCGAGTAAACAAGGCGTGATGTTATGTTATTATTATTTATTAACAAATCATGGCATCACAAAATCGTTCGCTCGTGGCTAACTACTAACAGCCGCACGGGTCGATCCATCAGGTTAAGTTACGCTTGCCGGGGTTGGTCCGTGGATGGGTGACTATTTCTACATACCGAGACTCCTTCGTGCCTCGGAAAGCACGTTAAACTGTTGGTCCCGGCTGTCATTCGGGGATCTTTGACAGTCGTTACGAGTCGTCAGAAGCCCGAAAGTCTGACAAACAGTCTTACCAAGGGGTATCGTATTACCTAGTTACTGGGTTGTGGAGGTCAGATAGACAGTCGCTCCATGTAAAATACTGGTATTCAACTGCATCCGGTTAGACTGGGAGCCGACCCCAACATAGGGAAAAGGCTAGGCAGATTGATTGGCATTACAAAATCATTATTATATGGCACGATGTTGATTGATAACAATCTATTTGCACTTAAACGATGTGTACGGGATACTTTTCGACTCTTCTCATCTTTATCAAGAGCAACAAAAAAAGTTTAGTTCCTCAAAAACTCAGTTCAAGACATTTGACTACCCAAAAACTCACTCTTAGTTTACTTCAGAGCAGCCATGATGGATAAATATTTTGGAATTATAATAATTCAGTTTCGTAAAATCATTGGTAACTCTGTTTTAGTAATTTATAAAATCTTAAGACTTCTTCTGAAACTTTAAATGTCGCTGACTGTACTATTTATAACACAAATATGAACCAACAAACTTCTTTTGAGTAACTAAGATGAAACTTCACAGCCCACACGTCAAGTAGAAACTCGTCATTCGTCTCTGAGGAGCATCGAGACTGTTGATACGAGCGTCACACATCCACCAATCCACAGCCGCTACCCAGCGAGCCAGCCTTACCAGCAGGACAAAACGGCAAGTGTAAATATCACCACTCTCTTATTTGTGTTTCTAAAAGCATGGTTCGAAACTTAGCTAGTATCAATGTGTTTTAATTATGTTTTTTGTGGCACGGACGGACGCCACTGACTTTTTGAAAGAACCCTCGACCCGGTCAGAAATTGCCAACTAAACATGAGCATACTATGCGTTAGAGCAATTTACAGGAAGCATACAAAAACTTCTACTATTATCTAGACTTGAAAGTAAAGATTTTCCCAAAATTTGAATGAAATATACCTTTTTTCTTCACCAATATACACACTTAAACAAGGTGTCATTGAAAACCTGAAAAGGGGTCATTGTACTCATCATTATGAACAACTTTCACAATCGGAACAAACAAGAAATCGTGAATAAAATAACTGCTGCTCCAATACCCCTTTTTCAGATTTTCAGTTACTTTAATTACACCTTGCATAAATTTAAATGGCTGTCTCTCCTTGAACTAATAAAATGACCGTTTCAGCTGACCATAATGAAGGACAACTTCCAAGGTCCGACGCAGTACAATATCACCAACCCTGGGGGTCAGTCGGGTAGTCACGCGGGGCCGGGAGGGCATCAGTCGCAGTACGCTTCGAGCGCGGCATTGCCGTGGCAGTCACAGGTAAAGTTGAAAAGCAGTGCGTTATTACCCCAGTCGTCGCAATGAGGGTTTTCTGAAATGACGTTCATTAGGTGGCAGTACTGAGATATCAGGTCCGGGTACCTGTCAAAAATGTCAAACCGCCAAAAATTTTCTTTATTAGTGACTGAATGATATACGAAGAAACGAATAATTAACGTTATAATAATAATATATTATGATGACGTTAATCACTCGAAATGGAAGTGTTATTGTGCCAGTTCTTCTTCCCAGCTAAAGCACTAGGAAGTGGTGAAGGGTGGGCGTTTTGGGGGACTGTCTTATGTAATTTTGACGTTCGAAAAGTGCTGATTCTCAGCCAAGGATGCATATCCGGTACGACTCGCAAATCCTTCCTTATTCTGACTGAGGACACGTCTTCCCTACCATTACCGCGCCCCCCAGTCTACGCCCTGATATGCAATGGCCTGTGTAGCACTGTGAGGCTCCAGGGGCTAGTGCAAATCTTGGGGTTCATTCAATTAATCGAGTCTGGTTAAACCACGCTGGGGTCGGTGCATTTCATTAATTCATTCATTCGAAAAGTGCTGATTCTCAGCCTAGTTTGAATAAATGACTTTTGAATTTGAAGACATCTTGTCAAAGTGGCGCCAACTGGTGGCGTGACTTTTCATGCAAACCCTCATTAGTAAAATAGAGTGCGGGCCACGAAAGAAGGCCCGCGGAAAATTGTGACACTACATTTTTTTTAATGCAATGTGATGCAATGGCATAGACATAGCGCCGCGTCAAATGGATTTCAGTGGTGGCGCGGACTCTACCTACTAAACACGGTGCGATAATAAACATATTTTTTTTATTTCACTTGTGTTCGTGGTCAAGTAAAAAAATAAGAAAGGTTAATGCACAGTTGTTCAGAATGATTAGACATAATGGTCCTAGGCTGCCTGTCCACTAGAGCAGAGCGAGGTAACGGAGCGGAGAAATGTGACAATATTTACCAGCAGAATCTAAACTCCGCTTCAGAGCTTCGCTCCTATTGGTAAATATTGACACATTTCTCCGCTCCAGTCGACAGGCAGCCTTATGCCCGTTTTCATCTACAACTAAGTGAGAATTAAATAAATCCCTAAATAAAAGTGCACTGTTGGATTTTCAACGCTAGGCTCAGCGCTGAGAGTTGAAAATCCAACAGTGCAATTTTATTTAGGGATTCATTCAGGTGTCACTTAGTTAAGGTGAAAACGGGCACTAGTCCTGCAACCGAACTTTACCGAACTTTTATCTGCCCCTTGTCATGCAAGAAGACTTTTGGCCGCAGGACGTGGTGTTCCGTCCCTTCCGCGGACAAGTTCCACAAGACGGCACTAAGTCAAGCTAGTGCATAGTGAAGTGCTACTAACATAGTCTAAGCCTTATTTATTAACACGAGCTTTGTTTATATTAGAATATGTATGTTTAGGTTAAGGTATTTTTCCATGGGCCTGTGTCGCCTGCAATAAATGTTATTATTATTATATTCTTTTAATTCATTTAAATACTTATAAATTATATTTTTAAATATTAGAATAAAGAAAATATAAAAAATAGTAGCCGACCGGTATCGGGAACAGGGTCCAAGCAATCGGCGGTCAGGGCTCTAGAGAGAGGAAGCTCCTGACAATGCGAGCCGTGTCCAGGAGTACCGCTTTCTGAATCAAGCCCTTGATCCAGCTGCACAACGAGAGCCTCCTTATTATTATTATCATCTAGGATGGCTTTTTTGATTTGATTCTATTCATAAATACAATGTTTTCTAACCTAGCTTTCTCTTTCAGCCCCAACCAACAAAGGCCCCGTTCTCGAAGCCAAGTCCAACACTGTATGACAAACAGTATGACAATAGGAAATACCTTCAACCGGAAGCTAGGGATCCTAAGACCCAAGCAATAAGACCAGAAACCCAAGATAGAACTTACAAAGACTATGAGAAGAGGCGCGGTTTCTCGCCCAGACGATCTCCTAACGGGAGGAGGGCATCTCCAGAACCCGTAAGACGGGTTTCTCCGTTAGGAAGGCGAGTTTCTCCATCGGGAAGACGAGTTTCTCCGTTGGGAAGGCGGGTTTCTCCCTCGGCAAGGCGGGTTTCTCCCTCGGGAAGACGGGTTTCTCCGTCAGGAAGGAGGGTTTCTCCAACGGGAAGACGGGTTTCTCCAATTGGAAGAAGGGTTTCTCCACCTGGGAGGAGGATTTCTCCGCTTGCGAGGAAGTTTTCTCCGCCTGCGAAAAGAGTTTCTCCGGGTAAGTTTTTGATGATTTTATGCAGATTAGGTCATTAATGATGGGTAATGAAGTCGAAAGAAGAGCTAAGGGGTCTTCTTTAATGTAACTTTTTGTCCTTGACTAGTATGTACATCTAACCTTGTGGTATAGTAATCTTATGTAACTTGTGGTATAGTAATCTTATTCCAGGTTCATCGTGTTCACATATAATTATACAAAATATTGAAAAACATTTTAAAAGAGTAACGGTGGAGTTTCTTGCCCATTCTTCTCCATGCAAAAACTACCTTTTGGAAGGGGCGACTAGAATCAATTCTATTTTTTGTAAATTTTGTCGTTCAAAAGTGCCTTTTATGTGCCTAATTGAAATAAATTATTTGACTTTGACTTTAACTGCCCCATCTTAAATTATACGTGATGACTTGAGAACTTCCTCCTTTTTTTCGTCGGTTAAAAACTTGTGTGATATAATAAGTTGGGAAAATATGCGTCACAACCACTGAAAACGGCCATCGCTCAGCATTATGCTGTGACACTATGCGAGACCGAGCTACAGCGCTGGTTTTCAGCGACAGCGTTTAACTAAAGTTGTTGATCTCCTTGTTACCAGACCGTCGTGTACCAGCCCATCACCCCGCCCCGCACCACCCCGGTCGCCGCGACTCCCCGAACAAGAGAATCTCGCCAGGAAGACGCCTGGTCTCTCCACCACGCAGAGCCTCGCCCGGAAGAAGAGATGACCCGCAGAGGATGGCCAGGTACTTAGTTATTTATATTAGGTTATGTAAATACAGATTTCTAGTATGCGCTTCGGTAATCTTCGTGTTCCTGAATTAGCACGAACTTCGCGCCACCACAGATGAATTCAGATGGGACATTCCGCATTTTAGGTATGTAACTACAAATAGGTACGCGGCGGGCTCGACTTGTCGAATTCAGTGGGCTTAACGTAGTCAGAAGATATAAGAGTTACGCGATAGAAAGAGAGGCAACTTCTAGGTGAATATAACTTTAGGTAATTAGCGCTGTGCGACCTGAATTGCACTTTACTGTGTCGTAGCAAGAGTCGCTTTTTATTTAAATGATTTTGCGGAGTGTCCATCTGTACTAATCTGGCGCGACAGAGTAATCATCCCCAGAGACAATGCAAAGATTTGTACTACCGCGCTTTGTAGTGATGCACCTATCATTGGGCGTTTGTATGAAGTTTTCTCTCTACTACCTACTCCGGTCACAGATCGTCATTTGTCACTCAAAAGTTATGGAATGTTTTTTGGAATTGCATAGAGTTGTTAGTCTATAATTTTATAAACATGATATTTAGCTTAGCATTATTAGCCTATAATGTTTCCACTGCTGGAACACAGGCCTCCTCTCTGTGAGAGGGAGTGGGCCATAATCCACCACGCGGGCCCTGAGCGGTTTGGCGGATGGCACATGTCTTCGAATTTATGGTTCTCTAGGTGAATACAGTGTGAGTCTTTATAATGTGCACATATCGAAATGAGGGAATCTATGCTTAATTTTATCGACGGAAAAAAAATTTAATAATGTAAAAGTAATTTCTTTTTTTTTTTGGTTCCCTTTGGCGTCTTACTAAGAAATTTTATGATTATTGTAAAAATTCACGAAAAAAAGATTTTTGGTAAAAAGACATGTTTATTTTCAATTTGGGGTAGTTTTTTTCCACAATTTTAATTTTAGGAGGACACCTAATTACTTCCAATCATTATGGAGTTTGTTTCATCGCGATAGATCAAGTTACACCGTTATAAAACAAAAAAAAAAAAAAACTTTAAAAAATATTTAGATTTTTTAAATATTTTCCATCGGTAAAATTAAGCTGAATTTCCTCATTTCGATATGTGCACATTATAAAGACACACTGTTTAACTGTAGGTACAGTAGAAGGCATGAAAAAAAAAAAAAAAATGGTAAATGATTTTGCGGAGTGAACCATCTGTTTTAATCTGTGCCTATACTCAGTGGCGGATTTGCAGTCTTGGCCGCCCTAGGCTCCAGGCCATGTAGAAAGTATCAGCCGCCCCTTTCTCAGGACCCATCATATATACCACATAATGCCAATTTACTTTATTACAACGTTTATCGAAATTTAGTTAACTATCATAAGCTGCTGGTTTATAGTATTTTCCGAGGTTTCAGGTTTAAATGGTTTTAAGTTATTATTGTTATACGATGCGGTGCAGTGCGGGCCGGGCCGCCCCATAATATGCGCGAATGTTTAGAATATATAGGTACTTTGAGTTATTTCTTGTTATCAGCAATGATTTTTTTGTCACGATTGGCTGCCTTGGCCTGGGCCTGCTGGGCCTTAGGGCAAATCCGCTATTGCCTATACCTAAATTTATTTAAAGACTTAAAAGTCAATGGCTCAGCCACTGAGGCAAAATGTAAAGTTATAATAATATAAGTACTGTGACTAACTTGCTGGTCTAGAAGTCGCAAGCCCGACTGCCGGGCATGGGGTCTACGTTGGATTCCTAGGTCGTGTCCAGTCCCATCGGGAAATGTTGGGTTGATGTTGGGTGTGCATTTTGTTTAAAACTTATACTCCATTTGAAATAAGATTAGACATTTAACTAAACCTGTTTAACAGTCCGTTCAACCGGTTTTGACTTCTATTGCGATGGTGGCATGACAAATGGCAGCTGCAGTAAACAGTTGGTATTGTAACCACTTTTTTTGCTTTTAATGCCATCCTTATGCCTACGGAATAGAAGTCAAAATCGATTGAACGGACTGTAAAAAGGTTTGTTTAAATGTCTAATCTTATTTCAAATGGAGTATAGTTATAAATATTCTGAAAATAAGACTTCTGCTAACGCTCTTAACGTAAAGCAAAACAAATATAACAACAAATACAATATTTTCAAGTAGATACTCACCGGACCGCCTTCACCCCGACAAACTGGACAAGTACGGACAAGATAAACTGAAACAAATCCGGCCCGCGTACGAACCGACAGCCCATGTAAGTACCGCCTTAAACCTCCTGCACATGATAGCACATTACATTAGTAAGGTACATAGAGGCCGAGATTAATAGATGAAAGTTAGCACGTGCTTTGGCTGAGCGTTATTCCTGTCACTGTCGCACAACTGTCAAACTATAAGACGTGGATATATTTAGTAACCTGTTCTGCTTAGCTATTTCTAAAGAGCCATAAAAAACTCCTGAAAGAAATCGACACGTGTCGAATCAACGAGGCATCCTCAGGATGACGATTGACTTGTCGCGAACCTGAACACGGCGTGTTGCCACACCGAGCGCTGAACGCAGAGCACGCCTGAATTAATTAATTAAGTGCTACAGTTTCGAAAGTATGTGATGAAAGTGTAAACAAACCCCTTATCAGGTTAAATTCTTACGCAATCACCCACTAAAAGGAATTAGTAACAATCATCGGTATTTAGAAGGATTCAACTTTATATTAGGTTGGGGAAAGTCTTTTCGCATTATAGTATGTATGAACTTGTAATAAAATCTCTTTGGCTATTCTATTTGTATCTGGCTGGTTTTGGTATCATTGAAAGTTTAAATTTTAAAGAACATAATTCCAAATTCAAATTAGGAAAAAGGTGTGATTTTCATTTGTTTTTCGTACCGTCAAGATAAGTGAATCTAATGAAGAAATTCGATACATTTTAAAATTTTACTAAAAAAAAGGTAAAAATGCAACGCAAGCCGCGAAAAAAATTTGCGATGTTTATGGACCTAGTGCAGTGTCTGTGAGAGTAGCACAAATTTGGTTTAAGCGTTTTCAATCCGGAAATTTTGATGTCAAAGATGCACGTCGCTCTGGTCGCCCTATTACGGATAAAATGGATGCCATTTTTGAAAAAGTGGAGCATGATCGGCATATCAGTAGTTACGATGTAGCTGAAGAACTGGGAATTGACCACAAAACAGTTATGGCGCATTTGAAAAAACTGGGTACACAAAAAGCTCGATATTTGGGTACCTCACGAGCTCACTGAAAGAAACCTTATGAACCGTGTACTCATTTGTGATTCTTTATTACGACGTAATGAAACCGAACCATTTTTGAAGAAGCTGATGACTGGTGATGAAAAGTGGATCAAGTACGACAAGAACGTGCGAAAAAGGTCGTGGTCAAAGGCCGGTAAGGCTTCACAGACTGTGGCGAAACCCGGGTTAACTCGCAACAAGGTGATGCTGTGTGTGTGGTGGGATTGGAAGGGCATTATTCATTATGAGCTGTTACCACCAGGCAGGACCATCGATTCTGAACTCTACTGCGAACAACTGATGAGATTAAAGCAAGAAGTTGAGAGAAAGCGGCCGGAGTTAATCAACAGAAGGGGTGTGGTTTTTCATCATGATAACGCTAGACCTCACACATCTTTAGCCACTCAGCAAAAATTAAGAGAGTTTGGCTGGGAGGTGTTAATGCATCCGCCGTATAGTTCTGACCTTGCACCTTCAGATTTCCACCTGTTTCGGTCTCTTCAGAATTCTTTAGGCAGTGTCAGGTTAACATCACGAGAGGACTGCCAAAACCACTTGTCGCGGTATTTTGATCAAAAGTCCCAAAATTTCTATAGCATGGGATCATGTCCCTACCTACAAGATGGCAAAAAGTTATCGAATAAAATGGTACCTACATACTTTAGTTAAATGTAAATAAACTATATTAAAAAATGTTTTGAATTTTCTTAAAAAATGCGAACCAACTTTTTCCCCAACCTATTATCTGACCACTTTTTTGTACAATTATTGTTTGAATAAAATTATTAAATTGTAATTGAAAAATCATCGACGAAAATTGAGGATTAATTTGGCAATATTACTGTATGGAATTAAGAAATGTGGCTAACTAGGGAATTAAAATATTAATTGTGAAATGCAATAATTAATATCTTAACACCGAATATTTAGTTTTAGATGTAAAAAAATATTTGGAAAGTTTCCAAATGTCTTTTTTACACCTAAAACGGTTACAATAAAATAAAAAACATCAAATTCAGTGCTATAATTGCAATTCACTATGAACATTCTAGTTCGCTAGTTAGCCACATTTCTTATTTCCATACAGTAATATTGCTAAATTAATCAAAACAGCGAAATATTTCACATCTATTTGCGACGTTGCCCACTTTCAGAATAAACGCTCGTTGATTTAAAATCAGAATTTCTGGTTTAAGTATTCAAATAATAAAAATCAAACCACTCAATTTGTAAGTAGCACTACAAATTGGCATCCCCAGGTAAGTTTTTAAGTTCGTGACATTCGTGCTAAGTAACGCTTATTAATCTCGGTCTGAGATCCTTTTGGATCTTTTGAACGTTTTGCTGTCTCGAATAGTTATGTAACTTGAAATGTCCTATAATGTGCAGGAGATCTTCCGTTATAATTATAACACTAATGTTTACAGTACAAAATGTTAAGTGTTTTATCGTATTGTTGTGCAAGTGATACAATTTTATTGATAACAAAAAGTTATTCTTACGCGTATAAATTATGTTTTGCATTTTTCGACGTGGTATTTTTTTTATTTAGGTACACTGAAAGGATTCATGTAAAAGAGATACAAAAATAATGAAATAATAATTACGGGTGTAATAAAAACAAGCCTGGAAGAAAGTCACAATTTACATGGAATTATGAACAACCCTGTGGATAGGTGAAATCCTGTCAAATAATACAGAATAAGAATATTACAATCCGCATATGCAAGCCGCGTGAGTTATTTGAAACGAAAGGCCTTCATAAATTGCCGTTGGTTGAATGCTGAATGTTACGTAGCATGATATGAGACTGGAAAAGTAGAAGAAATTGTACAGAAACTTAGACCTTGTCTACAAGGGGACATAAATACATTAGGTAACTGAGGACGTCCATCACTATCATCATTCAGCCACACTGCTGGATATGTGCTTCCCGCATGGAATTCTCGCGGCTTTCCCTAGGTCGTCGATGAGGAAGACAAATTACTTTAATGGATTACAAATGCTACATCTAAAATTGAAACAAGACGCTAAGCAGTTAAAATTAAACCGTAGAACTCGTGTTTTTGCAACAAAGAAGTCTATGGGTAAAATGTACTTAAAAATAGAAATCAATGCATGGAAAGCTTAGACTTATATAATTTAAGTACTGACAAAAGTTATTCAATGAAACAGGACTTTGAACAAAGAAAAGCAGAAGCGAAGAAAAATGATATTATTGTTACTTACCCATCAACATGATGAGCAATAAAAATATTTGCAACAAATTACAATGCTAAGAGCAGTGGTGGCTCAGCGGTAACGGCCGCGACTTACAAGTTGTAGGTCGTAGGTTCGAACCCAGACAGGCGCTTTACTTTGTGTAAATTATTTCATCATCGTGAGGAAACCGGCATGTCCTAGAACCAAAAATTCTAAGACGTGTGACATCTACCAACCCGCACGGGGCCGCCTGGTAGATTACGGCCCATTTTCTCTCACAGAGAGGAGGCCTGTGTCCCAGCAGTGGGAACATTATAGGCTGATTATGACTATAGTGCAGTTCACTAAAATGAAATTAAAATATTTAAAATGAAAGCAGCGTCCGCAGTATTTTGCAGAAACTTTATGGGGATATTAAATAATCTTGGCAACAGATAAGTCTTACGAAAGATTTCAACATTATGAAGATAAGCAGAAACATCATTAAACCGCTGGGCTTCTACCTAATGGCTTTAGTAATCCAAAGAAGACATCGTCGACAGCAGCCGACGCTAAGTTAGGATAAAGGATAATTTTGCTTGGATACTTACAAATCATTTATTTCAAAAATATAAAACGCGAGAAAAGTAAAAGTATAAACTGAAAAAAGTTCTGAGACTCCGGGTAAAATAAAATTATTATCAATGAATGATGTCGAAACCGTAAACAATTTCAAAGCAGTTAAGCAAAAGTCGTGTTTTGGATTCCTATCTTGGAGAAATTTGTAAACTGAAGTCGAGATATTGTAAAAATTATGAGATTAAGTCAAAAGAATGTGACATAATTTCACGCCTGTATTTCATGAAGGGTTTGGCAAAGGTGTGCTATAATAGTATATATATATTATTTTATTTTATTTGAGAAATGTAAATGAAATGAAATGTAATGTAGCAAAATATTGTAAATCTAGAAAGAAGGATCACCGCAAGTCCTGAATACGAAAACCATCAACTCATAGCTACAATTGATCGCAAGCCTTGTACAGTAATTAATTACGAGCTATTTTCAGAGCGTCTTTAAATTACGAAATTGTGTAAGGGCAAGTTGGTAGAGGCAGAAAACTTTAATGACCAAACGAGAACAATAAAAAGGCTGCAAAATGATTTATAGACCAATTTATTTATACATGACTGAGATAATTTTCATAACATCCCCTTTTGAGGAGAAGGTATACAGGATACCGCTGAAAAAACGTAGAGCAGCATAAAATATTGCAAGTTTGCAGTGTGCTTCAATTTCTAAAGAAGTTCCGGATTTTTTTTTCATGGAAAAGGCGCATTTTATGTAATGAGACGAGATTTTACAACCGAAATTATTTATTGCATTCATGTGGAAATTGTTACAAAATAATCCTGTTGTAACTCAGACGAAGCAACAAGATAACAGCATGAAGATCAATTGTATCATCAATAAAATGTTATCAAATTGAACCGAACGTGAAGTGATCAATTTTCTCAATAAGAATGCAAAACATCAATAAAGATACTGGATTTTAAAACAAAAGAACTGAAGTCTTTTAAAATAGATCAAATTATTTGAGTTGAGAAAAGAAGGCCCATGATGAAGTGTTCAAAGACGCAATAATAATTTATAAATTTTTCGTCAATTTCAGCCCTAATAATAGAATGCGGAACACTTTTTAACCAAAAAGCCAATGTTGGTACGAAAAAGGTTTTATTTTCCACAACATACTACGCAAATCGATATTTATAGGTGTTATTATCGACAACTAGGCGACCATAAATGGACAGATCAGGTGGAGATATATAAATTTTATTTACATATGTTAAATGTTGTAAACATATTTTAAACAAAACAAACGGGAATATTTCATGGTTTCGTGGTATTTCTGAATAATTTATAAAAGTAGGAATTCCGTGGTTTTCACTCGGGACAAATAAGTGAGGAAAAATTTTATCACTTCGAAGTCCCATTTTGATATTTGTTTCCATATATTTTTAGTTAAGTATATATATTTTAACTACGTGTTTGCAAACTAAATTTCAATTTCCAGGCATCAAACCAAGCTATGTACTCAGGTGGTTACCGGCCCGATAACCGCGAGAATGTTCAGTATCCTATGCAGGGGATGAGGCAAGCCGAGCCAAGGATCTCCCCCTGGCAAAGAGAGAGGGACGAAGCCGCCGGTCCTATAAAGAAACAGGACGACGATAGACGCGATATGGCAAGAATGCAGATGAGAGATCGCTTGCCCGACACTGCAATCGAAGCAAAACGCACCCTGACGCCGCAAAGGAAGTCTCGTTCGCCGATCCGACGCGACAGGTCTCCTCTAAGAGACCGCTACAAGAGGCACTCTCCCTCCCCCCGCTCGTCTCACTCCCCGCGCCGTTCCTGGGCGCTAGAGAAACGCCGCAGCCCCGAGATACGCGACGCCCCGCCACCGCCATCCTGGCCTGGACAAAATGTACGAGATACCGATTATCCCCGAACCAACCGCCCGAACTTCCCCGAAAGAGATCAACCCGACAAAACCAAACATGTGCCTGTATGGGAGCCTCGAGAGCCCTTCGAGAAAATAGAAGACCCGCGCGGCAGACGTCCTGACAACACTGAACGAAGACCGTTCATCGAGGATAAAATCCGACCTATTAAAGAGATACCGGTGAGGGAGCCAGTCCCTCACCCCCTTCATAGCGAAAGATTCGTTCAAAGGGAAGTTCCCAAGTACTCTCCCCGTGAAGATTATGAAGCTGAACGTCGAGGTAACTACCGTCGGCGAGAAACTTCAGTTGAACGTAAGCCGCATCCGCAAAGAGAAGAATACGATTCCGCTCGCAGACCTCGAGAGCATGAAGAACGCCCTCATCCAGACGAATACCACCGCAGAAGGGAACCGTCCCCCCGCCACGATAGCAGAAAAGAAGAACCAGCTAACCCGAACGTCGATAAAGATTTCGAAGACATCTACAAGAGAGCTTTACAGTTCAAAAAGAAGGCTGAAGAATTGCGCCGATTGGGGTCGAAGAGGAGTGATTATTTGGAGGAGGAAGGCAATAGGAGTCATCCCAGCGAGAGAGAACGCGAAGAAAGACCGCAGCGGTACGACGAGCGACACAGATTCCGCGAAGAAGAATTACGAGCCAGAGAACGTGATGATAGACCGCGGGATGACAGACCGCGGGATGATGGACCGCACCGCAGTGACTACCGCCGTGATGACTACGCAAATGAACGCGACCGCGTCGACGACAGACCCAAACGCTTCACCGTCAGCCCTTCCGTCAGAGTGAAACGCGACAAAGCCATCGAAGAAATATGCAACAAAATTCTCGATAGACACGAAAACTACAGACAACTCAAAGGGGAGCAGAGAAATCGAGTTCTCGAAGAATTAAAACTTGCAGTTGCAAGAATAGTGTTCGATATGTTTGGCGATAACGACGTGTCGTTCATAGAGATAATTATCAAGTACCAGGCGAAGTATAATCTTAAAGAAGAGGAGAAGATATTGCAGGAAGTCATGTCTTCGCTCCCCAGTCAGTTCAGAATTATCAAGCGGCAGGCTCCAGGTATGTTGTAAGATTCTTCTCTCGTCATACTTTTTGTAGGGATTTTTCACTATTATGAAGTACGTGAGGTTTTCCCGGTTTCAGAAAATTCAATTCAAACTTTTGTCAAATTAAATGACAGGTTTGATTTGTCGTTCCTAATTTTGCTATGAAAATAATTAATATCAATTTCACCTGCTGAGCATGATGAAATCGATATTAATTATTTTCATTCCGCTATGTTAGATGTAAAAATAATTCTTAAAGCTAGTTGGTTAATAAAATTAAGAATAATAATGATAAACTAATATAATAATGATACTGAAAAAATGAGAATAAAATCTAAAAGAATCATTCAACACATGTATTATAAATGTCGAAAACACAAAATTAAATTTTTCGTGTAGGTAATATTTTAACATGACTAATATTTCCACAGAACTATCGGAGGTTCCTGCCAAGATCGTTCGTTCTCAGAGCCCCCTCATGAAGACAGGTAGGAATCTAAACATATCTTCGTCTAATTATACTGTGATCATAAACTTAAGACTTCACATAACTCTTCCATCTTTTCAGAATATGCTCCGCGTCCAAAATTAAGTGAATCTAGTAAGTTTGTCTGCTCAATGTTGTATTTGTAGTTTACTTTCTGTATTCGATGATTCGAATTTTTGAAGTCGTGAAATCGTTGCCTCCAAAGTTATCAATGTTTAAAATTTACAGGATGGAGTATGAATATAGTTCCACCAGAAGTGGTTACATTGCCGATCCTCGGCGTCCCGCCGACCGTCCCGCCGCCCATGAACCCCGGCATGGTCCCTATGATGGTGCCGGCACCATTTATTCACCCATACGAAACCCTACCGCAGAGTCCAATGTTCATGCCCGAGCCCTACCAGCAACCACAGGACGAGGGCTACAAACTATACTTGTGCAAAGACGATTTCGAACAGATTACAGCTAGGCAGGCCGACTCTTTGAAAGACTTCCTCATCACTCAAATGTTACGAGAGACTGAAATCGCTCAGGGTTGGGCGCCCGACTTCACCCTCAAAGGTTTGCAAAACACGCATCGGTACGAGCTGATCACCACAGACGACAGCACCAGGGACTGGCTCGTCAACTTAGACTTTAGCGGGTTCACAGAGTTCCACGTCATCGTGTATACGAAGGAGGAGCTTTGGTACGAGCGCGCGGCCGTGTGGCTGCCCGGCCACTCGCGCTCCCGCAACATCGAGCCGCTCGATAAACTCAAACTGCAGAACAAGCGCCTCGAAGGCATCAACATCGCCAGCTGGAAGTTCGTCAAAAAGATCGTCATGCAGAAAGGAACCAGACTCTACGTCGACATGCCGCCGTCCTCCGCGCGTGCTCTCGAAAAACACAAGATGATGCTGAGCTACGAACTGCAGAAAGTCAATGTGTTTCTGAAAGCGGTCGCCGTCGATAAGGACGCGTTCGACGCGGGGCTCAAGGAGCCCGCCACTCTAGACCTTGGCGTCATCTCTGAAGCCATACAGAACTCACCCATGGCGTCGCTCACTTACGAGCCCTCACTCGTTAAAATAACTCTCAAAGGTTGCAAAAGTCTCACCCTTGTACAGGCGCGTAAAATTAAAGAAGTGCTCATATATCATATTTTCCGATATCATCAACAGGACGGAGCGTCCAAAACGGATTTTGTGAAATACGGATTTTTCCCTCCGAACTGTTTTGGTGTAATCCCACAAAATCCGGAGACAAAAAAGTGGTTATTGGGGCAACATTTAGGTAAAGTAAGCCGTCAGGCTATCGTTATTTTGGGCGCTGAAGACGAGAACACTCGATTCTTTAGAATGAATGTTGTCGTACCTAACGAGTATCAGATGAATCCTGCGATCGTGGCGGAGAGGTTAAAGCAAAGTAATCAAGGTGTAAAGGGAATCAACTTCAATATCTGGAAACCTCTCCACATTACACCTGATAGGAAAAACAAGTCTAAGTTTGAATTAGAAGTAGATTTAGACTCATTGGAGACTTTGTCGAAGATGAAGTATCAGTTAGATTACGTCGATCTTATGAATAAATCCCACACGGCATACTTTAAGTCTGAGTTTTCTTATTCCAAGTTAGAGGAGCTAATTGAAAAGTATAAGGCGGAAATGACGGATAGTTACGACATCGCTAACATGGATTTAGACTCCGATAGTGACGATGATATCATTTGTTTAGATTAAGCTTCTTCCGAAGGTAATATTTTGTTTTATTTGCACTTACACTTAATGCTTTAATTTAGTTTGAATTTGTTAAGAACTCGACTTTATGGTTTTGTGTTACTGTAAAGTACTCTGAAGACATTGCTGTTTCAATAAAATATTATACTACTTAGAAATTCATGTTTTCTTTTAACCGTTGAAAAGTCATAACGAGCGTTTGAATGCTGATATTATCTGGGTTAAACTAAACGGTGCTAATGAAGCTACGAAGAAACATCGCTATGAAAATAAACATTGAAAAAAAAAACACTTTTTGCTTACGATCTCGGATATTCCTGCCAATATTCGCAACTGCATTTGTAACTAACTGGTATTAAAGATTGCTGGTCTCAGAATGCATCAGGTGAAAAACATTACCCTCCTTTTGGGCTTGTTCGCAATCGGGTAAAAAGAGGTAAGTGTCATATTTGATGTAGTTATCAGCATCTGAATTTCTGGTATGGTCGAGAATCTCTCTGATCAACATACAGTTTTTGCTATTTATTGTTGATTAACCAATTATATATATTTTTTTTTATTATAATTTGTTGATTCTTTTTATAGAGTTTTGCCATCAACAAGGCTTAAATTTTGAATTGAATCGTCATGGGAAATCAACCAAAAACTTGCAGAGGGTCCGAAATTTCAGAATGCTACAGGGTTCCGAAGATTGTGCACGGAAATATTACGGTAAGGCCCAAATATCATTTTGTATTTACATTTTCAGCACTTTCGTACGAATGGCCTACAGAAATGCCTTGCTGTATTCCGAAGCCAACAACAAATTATGCAGAAGTACAATATCATATTATTTTGATTTACTGACTGCCTATAGTTGCTTTTTTTTATAACTAACAGTCTGCTGAAAATACATGCATGTATTCACTTCACTCCTAGCTTGTGAATCACTAAAAACTGATTTACGGAGGTCGCGCTCAGTGAAATCTGATACACATCAGGTAAGCCCAAAAAAATCGACAACTTGGGACTGGCTTTTAGCCGTAACTGTCTCCAGATTTAAAAGCAACAGCTGTAATCTTCCACACTGCCAGGGCGGCTTGTAGAACCAGCAACAACAAAAAAATGGAATGTAAAGGTTAGAAAATTTAATAGTAATTTTTCAGACTTGTTTGCCTGTGACGACTTATAAATTCTTCTAAGACTTAACCGAGGCTTACGAACACCTTGATATGTGGAGAAAGCAGTACGTATTACCTTAATTATTGTATGACCTTGTTCTCTTATATTGTCTTGTGCTTTTACCTTGGTCATCAAAACATTAACAAGTTGAAAGGATGATAGCGGAACTACCTAGAGTGCGCTCCTTTTTTAAGCAATTTGCGATTCTGTTCCGACAGTCTTGGGAGTTCCCTAGAAATGATCCACGATTGTTTTTTTTTTCTGAAACATTGTTGGTGTTTCTTTTTATAAGTAGACGTCTAGGCGAACCGACATGTTCAAGAAGATTTTGTGGCCCAATGATTTCGAGGGTGCAGAGGTGCTGCTAAAGAAATTCGCTCAGGACGTTCATATAACCAAGGTACACGATATCGTTATCATTGTAAAGTCTTATTTTTCTTTTTGGCTGTTTCTTTGACATATTCGGGCCAGCTCTCAGGATTTTCCATTTATTTTTTTTGCGGAATAATAAGATCTTGAATGAGGAGAAGCATTTTACCTAGGTACATTTAATCACATTCGCAGATATCTGCGTGTTACAGCAGTTTCCTTCCAGACTATTATTTGCGTAGATACCTATTTGTTTTTCTTCCTACATCCAGGTTTCCGAGTGTATTTTTTTTTTGTGAACAGTTTTGTGTGAGTTCGCATTTGTAAAATCTTGCTTCCATCTTCATCTCGCGGATTGAAAATACCTCAAAATTATTAGCAAATCAGGAAGGAGTTTGCAGGACTATCCAAAGTGCGCCGGATGTACGTTATTTAAGTAGAGCCACTTCTGGAGGCTATTTTAATTCAGCCCAAGTTCTTTGGATGTTTCCAGAATGATCTTTTCGTATTCTGCACATGATAATTTCGTTAATTCTCTATTCTCTCAAATCAACAAGTCTTCTGAATTGCTAAATTCTTCTAAAAACATTATTTATTACTCTCTAGCAGGATTTATTTTTTATTTTTCCTCTAATCCCATTTCGTCTTGTTACAGAGAAAAAGTATGCTCTGAGTCCAAAGAAGCAGAGACCTCAACAGTCTTTCAAGAGAAGGGCAGATCCTCCCAAGTTTGAATCGAAAGTTAGCACAAGTGAGGCTAAAGTCGCTAAAGGTACGTTAATCGACAGAATGACTGGCTAGTTTCCAGCAAAGTGGATGAGGACATGTTTCGAATAACCAATCATTTTATTTTCACACTGCTTCGCTGGAAAGGGCCAAAAAAAATTTTTTGAGTCTCTGCTTATTTTATTTTACATTGATTTTCTTTTTTCTGAAGGGCCAACCAAAAGTCCTGCAGTACACGAAAGTTCATCTGGGTTTTCTCGAAAACGTATGTATAATTATTAAAGTTTGTTCACATTATCTAAATTCCAATATTACTCATTAAAATTAGACATATCGTGACATAATAATAGGTGGCATATTTTCATGGGACGATAAACGTGTTTTCACCTTCGAAATACAAATAATAAAATCTAAATACCCTCAAACAGCGGAAATAAAGAAACAGGAAGAAGAAAAGAAACCAGTTCCGCTGCCAGCACCTGTGGAGCCGCCCCTACAAGGTGGACACTATGAACTGAACGCACGCATGACCAGAATGGTCGAGACTGAACTACGTGATATTATGATCAAGGTAAGTTTAAAACTATCATCTGTATATTACACTAATGAGAAGCTACAGTACTGCCGATTGTCATCCTAACTAATATTATAAATGCGGAAGTGAGTTTGTTTGTTTGTCACGCGAAAACGGCTGTACGGATTTGGATGAAATTTGACACATGGGTAGACCATGACCTGGGTTAAGAATAGAGACGTGCCGACTATGACTTTGACCGACTAGCAGATTAGTCAGTTGTAAAGAGGCCGACTAGTCGGCCAAGCCGATCACGGTTTCGGGGGTATTCTGCCATTTCCGTGACGATTCGTTTACAGCTGATTCGCGCGCGCGTCGGAACATAATGTTTTGTTTACATCGCATTGTTTCTTGATTTTTGCTTTTGCACGGGTCAGAGCGGTGTTTTGGTGTAAAAAAATAAAGATTACTGTTATTGTTCATTAAAGTGAAAGAGCTCAATTAAAATTTTATCATGATTTGAATTTTGTTTTATAAATGTCATAAATATTTGTTCTTTACAAGTATGTAAATTTAAGAGACTGATTAGTGATTACTAAAGGAAAGGTTGCTTTACATTTCAAAATGAGTAAAACTGATTAATTAACAATCAAGCTTTTAATTTAATGTGATTCCTCCTATACACATTATATTGAGAAATACAAACAAAGTAAGAAGCCGGATAGTCGGCGTTCTTTGTCGAATAGTTGCCGATTACGAAAGTGGCCGGATAGTCGGCTTTATCGACTAGTCGGAACATCTCTAGTTAAGACACTTTTTATCCCGATATTCCCATGGGATCGAGACTTGTGCGGGTAAAACCGTAGGGCGCAGCTAGTTGGATATATTTTATGTTAAAACAAGAACTTTCACGGGGATGCAGTCGCGGGCAGAAGCTAGTTATGGATATCATCATAAAGTCCAAAGACGTCCACTGCTGGACGAACGACAGTCCTGTGCTTCTCGTACTTAGCAAATTCTGGCGATCCATGATTTTTTATGGATATAACTAAATTTAATAAGTTGGCTTAAAAAGTCAATTTATCAAAAAACCTCACACTTCACTTCTTCCTAACATTTCGGCAGGGAAAAAAAATTCTCCAATAATATGTTTAGATTCTGCTGTGTTTACATCGCCACATGCAAACTACGCATCACACTGACGTCACATAAAAATGCTGCATCGCGCAAGCAGAGTTTACCGCGCGACGAGTATATATAGAACATCCCGACATCAATCATCGGCTAGTTGCCCACCAAACACAAAACCCTTCTGGTCGGAGGATCCTCCCTTTTCTATGGAGGATGAGTGAACTTTATACCCTGTTCCTTATGTTTATATACTGCCATCCCCGAAAAGTCATAATTTTATTAGAGACGCGAATAAATAACCTTATGTTAGCTGTTGTGATTGAATTGAATAGGGCTTAGGAAACCAGGGGTGACTGTATGAGAAAACCTAATTAGATAATTAACAACATACAGTATTTCTATTTTCTGAATGTCCCTCGGCAAACTTGGTGTTTCGTCAGTCGTCGGATTTCTATCAGTAGCCCTTTGCATTTGGTGTAGACTGGACGCTCTCAATCGACTTTTAAGTATATAGAGTTGTTAATACTCTTTTAACTCTCTTTTAATGTAATTTATTTAAAAAATGGGAGAAAAGCTGCTAAAGTTGCAGGCACGAAAATAGTTTTACAGCTCTATATAGTTCACACGGAAATCAAAACAAAACAACAATAAAGTACTTAGTTCTGAATTCAAATTATTAAACACGATAAATCTAATAATTGATGGACATGGAAATTAGCATTTATTTGAATTCGGAAATGCGAGGATTCCCGAGGGACATTAAGAAAATAGAAATACTGTAATATTTTAATGTTCTAGGTGTGGCACGAACTTCCGGACAATCCATCAGACGATGCTGAAGCTCTTGTAGTTGAAAAGCTAAGGAATCAAGCTGGCGATGACTTTAGGAATGTAAGTATTTCTCTTTTACTCAATACATTATTTGCATTCCGCAATTTGTACTTAGGTGGTTAAAATTATGTTAGTGTAGTTTGTGACAGGGATGTTGCGGATATTCGCATCTGCATCCGCAATTGCTTAGTTTCCGCATTTATTTAGACATGCGCATCCGCATCAATCAATGCGGATGCAGATGTGCGTGGAGAAGGGTGAATATAAGTAAAATTATAATCAACAACATGGAAATTATAATAATTAAAATCATCAATATAGCTCTAAATCATCACATTTTCACCAAATAGTCTTATTATCCATCAAACACAAAATTGCGAGAGCTCTATGTATATATTTTGGAATGATTATAATTTAGTCATTATCACACTATAAAATTATAAAGGCGAAAGTTTGTGAGTGTGTGTGTGTATGTTCGTCTCTTCTTCACGCTCAAACGGCTGGACCAATTTGGATGGATAGTTTATTACCTGGATTAACATATAGGATACTTTTTATCTCGATTTAAAAAAAAATTGAATTTCGCCTTGCCGCCTTGACGGATCCCTAAAAAAAACTTGAGATCCGCATCCGCGGATGTGTGTCACCAAAAATCCACATCCGCGGATGTAAAAAAGTCTACATCCTCAACATCTCTGGTTTGTGACGATAAAAATTACGATGATAAAGTATTATCGTCGTAAAAAAGATATCGTTAGGTCGATGATCTTCAACTCGTAAACGATTTTTCCCATACTTAAAGTATATCACTGTTTAATCCTCTAGTGTAGCGTGTGACAATAAAATGATGAATATGCAGGAAAATGAGAACATTAATGGTGTCTCTCAGGATGGTCTCTTTAAATACTTTGCCATCCTAAATTACCTTATTCCTATCATTCCACATTAAAAACTTCTTTCTCGAAACCTTTCCTTTAGCTAAGATCGAAGCCTAACAGCAGTAACGTACACGTATTTGTTTAGTATAGCTAGGAGTTTTGTTATATAACTTAGTCATTGCCTTTATTGTACAGTTATTTCTATCCTCAATGTCAAATCACTCTATAGCTCAATTCCAAGCTAATTTCGCTGTGACTTCATAAAATATTCATATCAACAATGAAGTGTTATTTATTAACCGACTTCAAAAAAAAGGAGGAGGTTCTTAATTCGTCGGGATATTTTTTTTTTTTATGTATGTTCCCCGATTACTCGAAGACCGCTGGACCGATTTGAAAAATTCTTTTTTTGTTTGAAAGGGTATACTTTCAAGTTGGTCCCATTGTCATTTGGTCACGATCTGATGATGGAATCTTGGAGAAATCGAGGGAACTCTTCAAATATTATAGGCACATCTATAGCGATTTGGGTATTTTTGATGAGCAGTTGACATAAGGCTATTGTAACTTAGATAAATTACAAACCAAATCACTAAAAAGTGAAAAAAAAAACTTTTTTACAAAAAATACAACCGACTTCCAAACTACAAAGAGAAAAATAACTTTAATTTCGGAAGTCGGTGTCTTTGGATCAGTATTTTAGTTTTTTGTTAAAGTTATTTTTCTCTTTGTAGTTTGGAAGTCGGTTGTATTTTTTGTAAAAAAGTTTTTTATTATATCATTATGAATATCTACTTTCAAATAATTGATAAATGTGATTAATAAATTACCTAACTTTAATGTTGTTTGTTTCAGGTATTGGGCTTGAATATCACGAAAAGATTGTTGAATGTCCACAACCCTCTATACGTAAAGGTATACAATTTTGACTACTGCAATTTGTATATTTCTAGAAAAGTAATATTAAACAAACTGAATAATTATCTGATTCGCCATTTTTTATAAGATCTAGACTGTTAACTGACTGAGCTCTGGTTTTTTTTTTATATTTTTCTAGTTGTTTTTATTGAAAGGTGGCTTTTTCAGTTTGAAATACAGGATGTAAAAAAATATCACATAGTCGTTATACATTCTGTACATTAAATTAAGGACCATTCAACTCTCATTGCGCTTAACGCTTTATTTACTAATTACTGAACCTGACTTGATTTCCGTTCGTCTTTTTCGGGTGACCGCTGAAAATCAGCGCTGTGCTGTGGGTCCCCATAGCACAGCATCATGCTGAGTGGAAGCCTTCTTGTCACAGTCATGTCGTGCAGCTGCCAACCATTTCTGTTTTATACTCATGTTTGCATATTATGTAGGTACTAAGTTATACCTATTTTTGTTTTCTGCTTACCTACTCTTGACAAATAAATCTATTTTTCTTTCTCTCATAAATCTCCGTAATCAGAAGGTTTTCCAGGTATGGTCCAGTACACAATAACAGTGACTTCTGGCTTTGTAAAGCATCATTTTACACCCGTAATATGTATGTTACTGAACATATTTGAATGTTCAATTTTGCTCAAATTCAACAAACCTTGTATTTCTAGGTCCAATTCTCTGGTAAACCGGAAAAGGTACACCTGGGTGAATTTCTGAAGAAATATAACTTCACCGCATTCAAGCGTATTGAGAAAACTGTCAACATGTTTGCGGCGCAAGTCAAGACTATCAACGATTTCGACAGGATCTGCAGCGCCAAAGATATTCGATGTGGTACGTTAAATAAATTATATTTTTTGTATTAAAAAGGGAAATATGAAAGAGCGCGTCAAAAAAATTTTTGATCTTCTAATGATGCACACTTTTTTATAATAAAACTTCTTTACTTCAGTTGATCGCAGAAAGTAATGTACCCTGACCTAACGGGTTAGGTATTGGTCGCAGTAACTAAGCTAGGGCACCCCCACCAAATGGTTGGGTTTGACTATTGGGAATTATTAGAGGTTCCATTAAATACATGTCTTTTAAAAACTGCTAACTAATTCTGCAATCTTGCAGTTATATTCAGACTCGATTATGCAACCTTAGCATCTAGCATAGGCGTTCGTCGAACGTATATGCTGCGAAAACATCGCGTTAACGCGATACTAGTTTCAATAGAATCTACGCCTCTAGAGCAGCGTTTACATGTTGTCAACCAGCTCCAGATGCAATGGCTGCAAAAGTTAACGATAATTAAATGAAGAAAATCAATCAATCTGCCTAGCCCTTTCCCAACTATGTTGGGGTCGGCTTCCAGTCTAACCGGATGAAGCTAAATATAACTTAGTAATGACGATGTTCTAATTTCAGGTGACATAAAAGTGACTGTTACCCCAATCTACAAGTTTACTAAATGCCCGCCAAATCTTGTCACAAGTTTCTATGATAAAGAAGAAGACCCCAGCGATGAAATAGCAGAAACGACTGAAAAGGAACAGAAATTGGAGGAAAAAACTGAAATTATATCACCCGAGAAAGTTATAACTGAAAATGAACCTACTAAACCTAAGGTAGAGGAAAGCAAAAGTGAGAATGTAACGAAAGCAGAAAAACCAGTCGAAAATAAAACTGTTGTTACGAAGCCTGCAACTGAAAATAAAACTGTTGTTATGAAGCCTGCAACTGAAAATAAAACTGTTGTTATGAAGCCTGCAACTGAAAATAAACCTGCAGTTGAAAACCCTGTTACTAAACCAGCTGAAAACAAGGCTACAGCTAAGCCAATTATTGCAAATAAGGCTGCTGTGAATAAACCAGCAGTTGTACATAAGATTGCAGCAAGTAAGTCTACCGTTGAAAACAAGACTGCTGTAAATAAGCCTGCAGCTGAAAATAAAACCGCCGTCAATAAGACTCCGGTCCAACCTACCGTTGACAAGCCTGCGGTAAACAAACCTATCCCTGAAAAGACCGCCAGTAAGCCAGCCGTTCAAAATAAGACTGTCACTAATCCTTCCGTCGACAATAAACCCGTGGTTACTAAGCCGGCAGTTGGAAATAAGACTGTAGTTAATAAAACTGCAGTTGTAAATAAACCTCCAGCTGCGAATAAGACCGTTGCCAAGCCAGCTGTAGAAAATAAAGAAGTTAAGAAACCTCAAGTTACTCCCAAAATTAATGACACTGGAAAGAAACCAGCTCCTTTACCTGTGAAAACTGCAATTAAAACTGATGAAAAAACTGATAAAACCAATAAGGTTGATGATTACGATGAATTGGATGACCACGACATCCTCGCTCTTATGTCTGAAGGTATTGTTTTAGATGAATGTAGTGGATCCGATGATGAATAGGTATTTAAGAATGAATTAAATAGGTGTATGAATTACCTAAGGATACTGGTACTTCAAAAACACGACTGTCGTAGTTCCAGATAGAACGTTAAAATTACAATTTGTTATATCACAAAGCTCGAAAAAAGTTTATAGTTTTTGTTATCCTCTATCGTCACAATTTTGTGTAAATTATTATCTAAAACTTAAATAAAACATAGATGTTAAATTATTGATGGTTTTATTTTTCCTGTTGAGTATTTTGTGAGTATTCTGTATTGCCAGTAACGATAAACTGGGTCCTTATTATGAAGTATTAATGCCATCATGATTCCGTTGCGAAAAAGAGACGGTGCTAAAGATAATATACCATTAATTCTTCATATTACGACCCCGCAGATTTATTTTGGCGGTTCTTGACTATCCACGATTTCGTCTTCCACCTGAAAAAGATAACGATTTTATAATATATTATTTTATTCCCCATTACGCAACATTTTCAGCAAAACATTGATATTTAGCTGCATGATTACGAAGCTAACATGAAATATCGATGATTTGATGATTTCAAATATTAAAAGACTGGTCCATTAATTATTCAAGTCCGCGTGAAAAACTAGGGGCCATCCATAAATTACGTCACACGAATTCATGATTTTTGGAGCACCCCGTCCAGGTCTTATTTGTGACCCCTCCTCTCCTGGTGTGACGTCACAAATTTTGCAATTTTAAAAAGCTCGATCATGTTCATAGAAAATAATTTAAAACCCCTTCCTCCCCCCCCCCCCCCATAACGTGTGACAAAATAAGATGGCTTTATAGGAATTAGGACCCCTTCATTTCCGAAAGGATACTAACCATAATTTTGCACAAAAATCAGAATCATCACAAACAGCAGTTACTGGCTTGAATTTAGTTTTTAGACAGTCCGGTGCCGCTCCAGCTTCGCACCACATTATGCAGTCGTCAAAGCATTAGCGCTAGTAGTTGTAGCTTGCGCCACACGTAACAATGAGGAAGCGCGTCTCTTTTTCGGTCTAGCAGCCACTACTCTTTTCTTTGCTGCTTCAATTTCATCTGCTATGTCGTACACATCTTTCTTCGCCACCTGAAGGATGGGAATATTTAGGATAGGATGGGTATTTATGGAAGGAATCAGGAGATTTATTTAGCCTACGCCGCTACGTCTGTAACAGGGGCAAGTCCAACTCGCACCTGATTACCCGACTGCGGCGAAGCCAAAAAAGGAGAGTTATGTGTTTGACCTGCACGTATGTAGGTATTCTTTTATTCTTTATGGGGGATGCCCTAAGGTAGCCCGCGAAATTCAAAATTTCTTTAGTTTTTTGCATTTTGTAGGTAGATTTGAATTTCGCGGGCTACCTTATCGCATCCTCTATTAAATATCAAATAATAATAAAATATTATCTAAAATGACGTAATATATACTTAAAAATTAAATAGATTAACCGCGGTTTAATTTAATTTAATAGATTAATAGCGATTAACAAACAATATAATCAGTCCTACGTAAATCATTCTTTTGTATTTCCTGTAAAAATACGAAAAGTGGATTTATCGGCTTTTATTCCGGAGCTCCTCAACTATTGTTTTATATCAAAATCTCATCCTGGCATGTGGGGTGTCAATGTCTAGAATTCATCGAGTAGAGAACAATTTTTTATCTTCAACAATTTTTGAAATAGGGGGTCGTAGAAGTTGTCAGTTTTAAACCATTTTTATAGGAGCTCTATCGCAACAAGTTAGGAATTTGAAACTTCTCCTTTGTAAAATGCTAAAAAGTACTCTGTGGTAAAATGTTGTGTATGACGAAATTATTTAAAGATTCAGGGCGTCAGAGCCTGATAATTCCGTGCGAAATGCCAAATAATCATTAAAGTCTGCAGTCTCCGAGTTTATTTGTTCTTTATTACCTATTTATAACAACAATAAAATTAAGAACATTATACAATCAAGACGAACATTTAGTATTTTTTGACGTATTTATCTGGGAAGAGTAGTTTGTTTTGGTAATTTGACAAGCAAATGGCAAGGGCAACACTATATTTACAGTTTTCAAAAGTTACATCTTCTGTGGTTTTCAATGGTGGATCGGCGAATGGCGATATACGGCTTGTCAACCTAAATAATTTCAACGTAATTTATCGTATTTTCAAACGGAATTTCCCCGTGCTACGTTAATTAAAGTATAAAATAAAATAACGAAATGCGACGCAATATGGGCCGCCGGGGTAATAACAATTCTGGAGGAGGTGGCGGTGGGCCGTTGATGACCGGGCATTTACAGGTACTTATTTTGCCTTGTATTTTTCAATTGCATTTACTTGCATTGAGAAAACACGATACAATGATAATTTAACGCCGTAAAGTCAAATTTGATCGCAATACAAAACCACTTGTGACGATGAAGTCGTCAACCACTTGTGACGATGAAGTCGTCATCCATTGTCTGTTTGATTGAACGAGTTGTTAGCGGTTTCTATAAAACGTGTTATTGCAGATGAAAAGCATGACACGATTTCGTAAAACAATATATTTGAGTCGGCAACCTAAAGTTCTACAAATACAACAATCAATTGCTAAAAGGAGAGTTCAGCAACATTGAGTAAAATTGTAAAACATTGGCTTGGGGCTAGGATTAATATTCAATACATTTCATTCAAACTTCACATAGTTGGATTGTCAACATAAATTGTTCTACACTACTGCATCTACTGCATAGTTTCAAGTCTTTGAAATAACTTTTACAAATATTGGCAGAGAAGCCTAAATTGCACTGTGATGTATGTATCTGATTGAAGGTTTATAAATGCACCATAATACAGAAAGTATCTGGGTCACCCACTAATTCTGAACTGTCTAATAATAAACAAAATCATAAAAAATATTGTAATAAAATATTCATGTGAAATTTACAGCACATAAAAGTATAGTGAAGTAAGATAACATTACGCCTGCATTCTCCTGAAGGGTTAAGCATAACTGTACATACACCATCCACCCCTAAGACGACTGACCCACATTTCACCAGTTATTAAGTCCCATATGATAGGGGCGAGCCTATTGCCATCAAAAGGGCACGAATCCAGACTCTGGGCTGCTACTGAGAATGTCAGATGGAGAAATGACCTCATGCTCAGCAGTAGCGCTCACAACCACTAGACCAACAAGCCAATATGTCTAAGTGAAATACTTTTGATGATAGGTAATATGGGCTGGTATCCGTAACTCCACGTCAAAGCGCGTATTTTGCGTACGGGTACACTACTTTTGATGATATAAACTCTTCAATGTAATGTTGCCAGGATATTGATTTGGAGTTGGAACTATTGAAGCGCAAGCGCGAGATGATCGAGCAACAGCAGCAGTTGCTTGTCATGGAGCAACAATTCAAGAATTCATCGGTATGATACAGCATAATTTAATAAACATGACCATTTCTTGCAGGCACTTAATTTTTCAACTTACTCATTTACTTGGATTTTAAGCCTGTTATAGATATTTTCAACAAGAAAGTAACAAAAATAAAACTACAATGATCAAAAAATTGCCAAGCATTGGGAGTCCATTCATCAGTGATTGCAAAGCCAATCAGAAGTGTGTAAGGGACAGTGGGACACACATTGAACCAGCATGGTATTTTCATCTTGAATGCCTAGAAGATTACCTGCATTACTATTTCTACTTGCAGCCTACTGTAAATTTGTTGAAAAATACACTAGTTTGATACCTAACAGTATTGAACTTGCATATTTTAACCAACAAAGTTATTTAAATCCCTGTTAAAGTGTAATTTGTCAATTCTCCATTGTCTTCTCTTGATCAGATGTTATTTACACCTACAGCGATGCACAAATATTATGTGTATGTTATGTCATGTATATTCTGACCCTTAAGAGAATAGGATATTCTCAAAGTAAACCCAAACTATCACATTTACTTATTTATATAATGAAACAATAATTACAACAATTTTTTTGTTTGCATGGTAGATTCCAAATCTAAAAATATTTACTGAGGAAATAACTATCAACAGCTAGGACGTTTTTTAAATTCATCCATGACACACTATTTATAGTTCTGTTGAGAAAGCTCAAAGAAAGATTATGGTGGTAACTGCACCACAACATTTTGCTTGAAAAGCTTTCTCAACATGTCAATACGTGTGTTGTGTAAGTACATGAAATTTAAGAAGCAAAAACTTGCTGTGGTCAACACTTTGCTTTGTACCTGTTTTTAGAAATTGGAATTTAACACGTTCTCAATCTACAACAGTTACTTGAAGTGAACATAAATCTAATGTTTTTTCATTAGACCAGTTCACCTCCAAATATGCTGAAGTGTCATAAACCATTCATCTGATTAATTGATTAATTAACTTGAAAGTCGATTAGTCCCTTACAAAAAGTATCAGATAATCAGAATGAATGGCCCACAAATGACAGCATTTTCAGCATATTGTTAAAATGTAAATCATCTTTTTTGTAATTGAATTTCAGAGACATTCGTACGATCAAATGCGATATGATGAACCAGAGCATGGTTCCAATCGCGATTTTACCCACTTGTACGAAACCGGACCCAAACATCGCAATCAGTTTGGCAGAAAACGCCAAGCTGAAATCCAATGGCAATACGACAGTGCCCCTAAAAGAAATCCAAAAAAGAAAAATCCGTCTCAATTTAACCAACATGGCTCGGGTACTCCTGGGTCTGGGAATTTTCGGAACCAAAGACCTACCCAAGGTTCAAAGTCCTCCCCTAGACCTCTTATGGATGTAAAGGTTCCAAAGCAATCTATAGGCCAAAAGATCGCAAACCAGAAAGCTCCACCAAAGAAGCCTAACAAAGACTTCACACCATCTAAAGTATCAAAGCCGAAAGCGCCAGCTGCTCCCAATAAAATGGCGTCTCACAGTGTCACTGAACGTAAAAGTTTGGTGGCTGCTGCGACAGATTCGTCTGACGGGGACGTGTCGCGCATGCTGCTGCCCGACCGCGTGCCCTCGCAGCAGGTCAGCGGCCGCTTGGAACTGGCTTTGGGTGCGATCATGAAAAACATAAGGGCATTGATTGATGGCCAACCAAAACACGCTACCGTGTTACGCTCAATTCAGCTACAGCGTGTTATGAAACAGGCTGTGCGAGAGCGTATCCGAACTGTCATGTTAGGAAAAGTAGTCGGCAGCCTGGTTGATATCCTCGCTATTTATCGAGAGGAGTTCCCTGAGGAGACTGATGCCGATATACTGAACATAGCTCTAGAAGCCGGCGGCGTCTCAGCACCAGATCAAAATCTGAAAACTAAATTTATTGAGTCAGGTAGTTATTGATTCATTATTTCTTACTTTTAAAACCAAGCCCTTTCTATGTGTCAAGTAAACATTTTTTACAATTTTATAAGATATCAAAAGTTTATTTTAGTTTAGCTACAAGCTAAACTTATCATCCTAACTAATATTATAAATGCGAAAGTGAGTTTGTTTGTTTGTTATGCTTTCACGCTAAAACGGCTGAATTTGGATGAAATTTGGCACATGAGTAGACCATGACCTGGACATAGGATACTTTTTATCCCGGTAGCCGTAATGGGTAATTTCCGACCTCCACGCGGGCGAATCCGGGGGCAAAAGCTAGTCATGTATAAATTCTAGTTGATTGTATCTAATTCGTTTCTGAGATAGACAGAATTTTTACGAAAGCTTCTTTAAATGTTTCTTAAAAATATCAAAATTATTTGTGTACAGACTGGAGCACATCAAGCTACTACAATCTGTCAAATTTATTTAATAGATTTTCAACTTTATCGCTGAAATGTAAGGTTCAAAGTTGATTGGGAAAATTTGACACTTTCGGGTAGCTTGATGTGCTGGCGTCTGTACTTAGATTATGTATAATAGAATCATAAGACCTTTTTCACCATATTTCAGTCCTTCATACACTTAAGTACTTTGTAGCTACACATTATAAAAAAATACGTTTTTAAATGATAGTGTATTTGAACTTCGAAGTAATATTTTGTTTGCAGGGGATCCAGGTGAATTCTTCAGAACCAATATGAGTAGCCTTCTTGAGCGAAAACTCAATGAAATGTTCTCGAAAGTGAGTACTATCCTTATAACTATTATTTTAACATGATTTATATTATACCTTCATGATATTTACAAATAAAAATAAATTTTTAGCTCGAAGACATATATGGCAATGCTCCAGCAAGTGATGTTGCAACATCTGAAGAACAGATTGACCTTCAAAAGAATGCTGATAATAAAGACAAAGATGAATACACCCAAGAGTACAAAGACTTTTTGAACTCTACCCTGAAAGTGTATGACGTAAAGCGAATCTTACCTCGCCTCATGAAAAGATATGTACCAGTAAGTTGATTCATTTCATTTGTCAATTACGGAATTAAGTTATTCAGTTTGACAATTACCCATTGAAAGGCGTTGATTTTCGCACACTATGCTAGGTGTTTTGAAAGAAAGAAAGAAAAAGTATTTATTGAGACTCGCACAGGAAATAACAAATTAAACTAAAACACACTCATTAACACATTAATTTTTAAAAAAAAAGTAAAATAATAGCAGAAAGTCCTGTACGAGGCCATAAGGCTCCTATCTCAGCATACGCTGCGACATTTAAAAAAAACTTTTTACAAAAAAAAAAACAACCGAGTTCAAAAAAAAAAAACACTACAAAGTGAAAAATAACTTTAATTTCGGAAGTCGGTGTCTTTGGTTTTGAATTTTCGTTCTTTGTCACTCCGAAATAGTTATTTTTCACTTTGTAGTGTTTTTTTTTTTGAAGTCGGTTGTTTTTTTTTTTGTAAAAAGTTTTTATTTTTCACTTTTTAGTTGTGGTACCTACCCCACACAAATTCGAATACCACTACCTGCTATGTAAATAATAGTGACAAGAAGTTATCATATCATCTACATACTAAGTGGGAAAAAATACGTATAATTGAAGCTAACTCAAAAACTACCCAAGCAAAGTTAATAAAATTTATATGGGACCACCTCTGAAGTATGATCTACCAAACAAAAAAAGAATAATCAAAATCTATTCATAATTAGCGGAGCAATCGCGTAACAGACGAATTGAGAACCTCCTCCTTTTGGAAGTCGGTTAAAAATAAATGTCGCAGCGCTGGTATTCTGATAGGGCCCGCAGCGTCACGGATAGATAGATACAGAAATAAATACTAAATAAAATAAATGTGTGAAATACATTAAAAAAATATAAATATGAAGCCCATGTGTCTGCACCCGACGTAACATCAGTTACTTGTCTATGCCTTTATCTATGTTAGTTACTTGTCTATGTTTTATTATGACTATTTCTTTTTCAGTACGTTGTTAAGCTTTTAAATATCGACGGAATGTACCAAACTACGAAAGCAGCAATAACAATGAAGGCCAATGAGAAGGCAGCTAAGATCTTCGGTACTAAAGGCTCAGAAGAAGGCCAGGGTGATGGTCATACCACTGCCTCTGCTGAACAAAATCTGAATGATAGTCGCCAGATGTACAATTTGCCTTATTATGTCAAGGTAAGTAACAAGCAAGGTTATTCTTGGTAGTAGGAGCTCCGGGGAAATACTTCCAACATAATTCTGCAGTCAAGGAGCATTGGTATGATTTTGTTTGAATGGTATTCTGGCGGCATCTATATCCTAATATGTGAACTACGCATCATACTGACGTAACGTCACGCATAATCTTGCATCGCGCAAAATTCAACAGCTAGAATATAATATTGGTGCCGATTCCCTTGTTCTAACTAAACTAAATTTAAGTTCAGTGCATCTTTTTGTTTCTATTTCATTAAGAAAAGGACAGAAGATACATTTTAGTTCAGTCCTGTCAAATTAATCAACGCTTGACGTAAATTGACGTAATTTTAGTAGGCAAGTTTTTAATCACGTCTAAACTTGTATGGAGTAGCTGTCACTACTCCATACGAGTTTAGACGTGATTAAACGCGCTGCCCGGAGTCTGGATTTGTGCCCGGTTGATGGCAATAGGCTCGCCCCCTATTACATGGGACTTAAACATAACTGGCGAAATGTGGGTGTACCTACTACAGGTACACCTCTGCCCAGCCCTTCGGGGAAACAAGGCGTGATGTTATGTGTTATGTTTGTGAACAAGGGAATCGGCACCAATGTGTCCCTACATCAATCGTTGGGCAGTAGCCCACCAGATACAACACCCGTCTGGTTGGAGAATTCTCCTGTTTCTATGGACGATGAGAAACTTTACACCGTTACTTATACCTCTATAGTATTAGCTTTGACAGACATTTTAACTTTGTCTCTGGGATGGTAAACGCATCATGTCTCTGGTATTGTCTATGTCCATAGGCGGCGTTGACTACTCACTGTCAGGGGCAGCAAAGTCATTTAATTTTTATGAATAGAAATGTCGCCATCAGTTTGCTGATCTAATAAACTTAAATTTCAGATCATGGGTCGTCCTACACTGCCAAAGAGGAAGGTGATGCAAGGATTCCTGAGCAAGTTCAACCCAAAATCTATAAAGAAACACAGGAGTATCCACAACTTGCTGTTTGTTGGATTCACTGAGAAAACTGATTATGATGTCATGGTGGGAGCTGATGGAACTGTTATTGGTAAGATTACTTTTGTTTGATCAACAATTTTTCAGATTATCTAAAGTACATACATCTTTTATAGGGTACTGTGTTAAATGTTACAACAGAATACCTTGTGATATATTACAATTAACTGAAAGAAACTCATATTAAAAGTACACTTTGTAAACAAGCATATTACAAATTAGAGGATAAGAATGCTTGGAAACATACTGGTCCTGTTCCAAAGGACAATTTAAGAGTCTAGACAAAATCAAACTGGTTGCTAATTTAATTGTACAATATTTTTTTATCATTGATTTTACATTCTGAGATTATTTGAACTCGCACACTAACTTTGAGGACCATGTATCCATCACATATTTAATTTATCTGTCGTTGCTTCATTTTAAATTCCTTTTACCTATTGTGGTATAGTAATCTTATTCCAGGTGCATCATCTTCATATATAATAATTATAAAATTAATGTATACAAAATATTGTAAGACATTTTAAGGAATTTTGGAAGGGGCAACTAGAATCAATTAAATTTTTTGTAAATTTTGACGTGAAAAGTGCCTTTTATGAAATAAATTATTTGATTTTGTGCTTGAAGTCATAAGGTCGATAGTTCAATAGCAAAACTGAACTTTATTACAACATGTCTTAAAGCTAAACTTTGCTCAATCTGTATGTTACTTACACTGTTTGGGCCCAGTAGGTGGCCGCATTAATTGCGGCACCAGAGACGTTGTTCAGATCGTGAACGGTGCAAATAACTTTTATTTAAAAATTTAATTTTAATAATATCTCTATTTTGTTATTTTACAGGACGAAATACGCTCAGCGTACGAATCTGCACAAAGGGAGGACCTCAGGAATCAAATGGAGAAAACGGTGAAAATAATGCCACTTCTAATGACGTAAGCCCAGAAGAGATTAAAAAAGAGAACATGAATGACAGCGATATTATTCCCTCCGACTTAGACGGCCAGATAACGGACCTACTATCGTCTATAAGGAAGTCAGAGGAAGAAGATAATTCTAAGAAAGAAAATGGTGAAAAAGCTGATGAGGAAAACGAAAATAATGATGGTGTAGTAAAACCAGAAGCTGAAGAAATTAAAATGGAGGAAGGAGAGGGAGACGTTCAAAATGACGAGGAAATGACTGCAAATGAAGAAAATAAAGATGAAATTGTTGATGAGAATGTGACTGAAGAAAACCTTGGAGACGATAACACTGAGTCCCAAGAAGAGGTCACTGATGAGGTTGAAACTCAAAATTCAGAAGCAGCTAATGAGCCAGAGGAAGAAAATACGGAAGTTACTGACGAAGTAATGACTGAAAACCCAGAGGTATCCAATGATACAGAAAAGCCGGAAGTAACTGAAACTTCAGACGACTCTAAAAAGGAGGAAAATTCACAAGACTCCGAAGAACAGGCTGATGATAAAGTAGGAGAGTTAAAGGGCAATGCTACTGGTAGATCTACGCCGTCGCGGATATCAGCACGGCTTGCTAACGTCACACCAAGTACTATCCGCACTCGACGCGCAAGCAGGTTAGCTTCGCAGAACTAGTTCTAACTATATTTTAAGCAGGACCAGATAGGGCGACTGTATGGTAAGATTTTTTAAAGAGTTCTAGGTTAGTTTAGCAAAGGTTTAGGGAAGATACAAATATTTTGCTAACATATTCAATACTTCACTGAACTTTTAATTTCTTAGTTGACAATATTTTATCCAGTTTATATTTTATTGTTGACCTATAACAAAGTATTGTGGTTTTGTTTTATGGCTTCTTGGGTTCCGAGCTATGAGATTGTTTCCAGATTTTTTAAGATATAAAATAGGAATATGTTAATTATAATTTAATTCTACTATTAGTAGTCTTATTTTAAAGTCTTGAGAATACCAGAAACATGGAATTATTATATTTTTCTTAATTATGAATATTACTTTTACGTAAATCCTATTTAACTGGTAGATTTTATTTGATTGAGAAAATTAATTTTGAAGTAGGTTTTAAAACTTTTTTTTTTTTTCACAAATTGTGTTATTCATTTTAAACCTGTTACCGATTCCGAATAATAAATATGTATAAACCTATGTACTTGTTTATTTAGTCATATGACTACTTCAAATTATAATAAAACATTACTATCAATTTTATTATTCATCCTGGCATGTCAGCCTTGGATTCAAGATATCATGGACGCAGTTCCAGAAACTTACAGACATGGTCACCTAGACATTAAACATAATCCCTGGGAGCTATATTGGAAAAGGACTCTTGGATAGTTCAGAAATATTAGGGTCGGAAGGATTTGAATGGTCAGGTTTTTTAGGAATAAAATTAAATGGCACTTATAGTTACCACAACATAGCCGGTTCAGGACTGGTGAAATTAACTTGCCCTCTTATTCTTAAAAACTTATAAATACGTTAGTATTTACCCTCTATTTTCATGTCACAGGAATGAGAGTACAAAAAAAATGAACAATTACATATTTTCTTTCCTTCTATACAGGATGTCCCTGGAAGTATGGATCAAATCGAATAGGTAGGGGTGTGGGCAAGGTCATTTCCAAACTTTTTAACCCTGAGAATGTCGGTGCAATTTTGTATGGTTCAAAAGTTATGACCAATTTTTGTTTTTTTCTATCACATTGCAGAATGCTCAAATAAAAAAATCATAAAAAAAAAACTATCAACTTATCTTTTATTTTTTCAGGGCTTGACTGCGGAATGATTGATAAAAACAAAAATTGGTCATAACTTTTGGACCGTAAAAAATTGCACTGATATTCTCAGGGTTAAAAAGTTTGGAAATTATCTTGTCCACCCCCCTATTCGATTTGATCCATACTTCCAAGGACACCCATTGGAGTAACATTATTTTTGTTCATAAAAAGTTTGTTTAATAGTTAAACAAAGAATGATACGTACCATTAGCTGGTTGATGTAGTATTCGTAGGTAATGGTGTCAGTGACGGGATCCAAAGCTGTTTGCATCATCTCGTCGAATTCCTCCTGTTAGCCATGGTAGCAGAGGAAAACATGAAAGAAAATTTGAATGAAACCAGTTGAAACTATTGTTAACTCGACTTTTTTCAAAGATGATCAACGGTACACCGGTACACTGATTTATCTATTGGATGCTTCTCATCTATCGATGTGATTAACATTAGTTTAAATAAGCAGTATAACATTTTCTCAGGAGCCTAACGCCTATTTCAGGAGCAGAAACGAAATGAAGAAAATTATAGGCTTTTGTCTTGCAAATTCTAACGCACATTGTGTTAGATTATTAATAAATTTTGATTATTAACCACAAATTTTGATGTAATTAGAACATTGTTTGATTAGATAACATGTTTGGCAACTACAGTGTTAGATTTGTTTTTGGGAATTCATCCCAATTACGGAACCCTTCATTTGTGCGTGGTCCGACACGCACTTGGCTGGTTTTTGTTTTTTTGATCGAACTACCTGTCGGAATAGAAAAATTCTTTTTTCAAAAATCCAATTTATTGAGGAAGGATCACTCGATCGTAAATTCCTCCTTTTCGTGATCAAAATTTGAATTAATGATAGGAAGATGATTATTTCATGTGTGAAAGATTATTCCATAACAATGAAAATTGCAAAAAAAGAATGTGAAAAAGCCGTGTAAAAATAAAGAGCTAGCCTTTTTTCAAAGCAGTTCCCTTTTTTTTCAGATATTAAAAAAAATATATTATACATGCTTAACTCGAAAACCATCAAGAATCGCGAAACAGACATGGGGTATTTTTAGCTCGTAGCATTTTCAGTTACAGATAATATAATGCCCCTGGGCATGAGGAATCAAATTTTTAAGTGAAAACTTCTTTAGGCGCGTTGGGTTATTTTTGAGATGGAACTAAACCATTGATTTCGCAACACCATGACGACACCTCATTTTTGTAAAATTGTGCTCTTTATTTATTTACGTTACGGATTAATGTTCTATGCAAGTATTTTTACTTTCAAGGTTTTGTAAACGCAATTATTATTGTGCTCTTTATTTAGATAAGATTACGGACCAATGTTCTATACAAGAATTTTTCTTCAACCAAGGCGATCTTGTTCAAGTCTTCACTTCTGTCTGCACTCCCGGAGTGCCACTTTTTTTTTAATGACGCGATGACGTTACTATTTGGACCACCCTGTTTGAACAGGATGGTCCAAATACTAGGTCTAATATAGAAAGGGCAGTAAAAACGATATGTGTATTATACACATCATTTCTACCACATGCAGCCAGCAGTCTTGAACAACCAAGGTGTATACCTATGTTGGTACACACGGCTACACATCAAGCAATACATTTCTAGTTTATGCTGATCTCGCATTGTATAGGATTTCCGTACAGTGCAAGGTCAGCTTATACTGGAAATGTATAGCTTGATGTGTAGCCGTGTGTACTAAAAAACTATTTTCTTTGTGCTGCATGTAACAGTTAGATACTGGCCAAAACAGTTTTTTGGGATTAATTTGTTGGTCCCATTACCGTGATTTACCAGAAATGATGGCTTAGGACTAATGATAGTTGATACGAAAATCCTTTTTTTTTTTACCCATTAGATAAGAATGACCTGACCTGTGTAAAAGGTTCCCCTTCTTCAAGCATGAGCTGAGTAAACCGTTCCTTAGTGATAAAGCCGCGTCCTTCCTCGTCGAAAAAACGGAACGCTGCCAGCAACATCTCCGCACTTGCCGGGTAGTATCTACACAAAAATATTGAATCTCAGTTCCTTTCATTAATATTCAACTGCCTCGTTGGGCGCAAGCGCTGCGGACGGTGAGCAATGGGTAGCTCGCCGTCCGATAAGGACCAGGCCCGGGTCGACGGCGCATTGTGTTCCACGTGCGCCTCAAAGAGATGTCAGCAGAATTGGCGGGGTCCGTTAGGGCCGATGCCTGCCGGGGTTGCGAAGAAGTCCGAAAGGAAGATCGTGGTCCCCCGGCAACATGGCAACCGAAGAAACACGGGTGGGTTTTAGTCGGTATGAGTCTGACACGCCCTCCCGCTCCGCCCAGAGCGGAAGTTATTTGATAATTTCCCAACCAAACAAAAATTAAAAAAACCGGCCAAGTGCGTGTCGGACCACGCACAATGAAGGGTTCCGTAGTTGGGATGAATTTATCCCAAAAACAAACTTAACTTTGTAGTTGAAAAATATGTTCTCCCATACGGAATGTATGGGAAAATATGTTTTTGCAACTGCATAGTTAAATTGGTCGATTATTACTCGTTAACTTGTAGAGCCTACTTAGCTGTGATAGTTTTCCTTTTATTTTCGTTATATAATCTATTGCTGTGATTTTTTTCACACATCCAAAACCAACCATTTAGCCGGCAGGGGGGGGGGGGGGGGGGGACACTTGACTCTAACAAAAATTAGCACTTTAAAGCTTAATATTTCTCAAACGGATCCCTGAATCCAAAAATGGTCTTGACAAACTCACAATGTTTTTGAAGGACCTTTCCAATGATACCCCTCACCATGGGTTAAAAAAAAAGAAAAAAACATCACCACTACGTGTATGAGAGGTACCTACCATAAAAAAAATGTTTTTCATGATTTAGTTTTACCACTTTGTCGACGTAATTAATATGTATACCTATGCCAAATTACAGCTTTCTAGTACTAAGCGTCTCGGAGCTAGACCGCGGACAGACAGACAGACGGACATGACGAAACTATAAGGGTTCCTTATTTACTACGGAACCCTAAAAAATGGGCGCAAGCGCTACTGCTGAGCATAAGGCAGTGTTATTGGGTTTTTCCATCTGGAATTTCTCAGTAGCAGCCTGGAGTCTCGATTTGAGCCCGGTTAATGATTTAAACATAACTGGCGAAATATGGATGTACTATGGTAGGTAGGTACGCACGGCTACACATCAAGCTATACATTTCCAGTATAAGCTGACCTCGCATTGTACGGAAATCCGATACTGAAATGTATAGCTTGATGTGTTGCCGTGTGTACCCCCACTGGCGGAGTAAAGGGGGGCGGCAGGTGCGGTCCGCCTCGGGCCCCCGCGCCCCGGTCCAATTTATTTTAATCAAATCCCAAACAAGGTCAAAATAGGTTAAGGTATAGGTACCTCTGCCTAACCCTTCAATACATGCGTGATGTTAACGTATGTTACTTTAGTATTGCTGCAGGGCCATTCAGGGTCAGTGCCCAGGGCCGCGCGATCCATGGGGCCCCTTAACTTCTGCCAGCGTCGTAGCTAGAGACTGTCAAAAGAAAACCTAAGTAAATCTCAGACGGGGTGCTAAAATTTTCGAGATTGCTGTGCTCGCTCATAGGTAGATCCTACATTTTCTTAGTTACCAAATTTTTCTGCATAAGTCGATAAAGTAGATAGGTACTATTTCTGTATGAACGGTCAAAATAAATCCTGACCCATCCGAGGCGGAGTGCTATAAATTTCGAGCTCGCTCTTGTATCCTGCATTCTCCATATTCTGAAGTGCCCAGGGCCTCCGATAGCTTAAAGACTGCATTGCACAGTAAAGTGCTTATTGCTGCAATTATGTTGACTGTCCATTTGTCCAACCATGAAACCGAAAACTAGTGTTTATATTGTAGCAACGTGTAAACTATTTTTGAAGTGGAAACTTCTTTAGGCGCGTTGGGCATTTTTGAGATGGGGAAAAACAATTGAACTCGCGACACCGTTACCGACACCTCATTTTTGTAAACGTGATTGTGCTCTTTATTTATGTTACGTTACCGATCAATTTTCTATGCAAGTATTTTTACTTTAAAGGTTTTGGAAGTATTTTTTTAAATTGTTCAAGTTTTCACTTCTGTCGGCACTCCCAGAATCAGGGCCGCGCCGCCCATATGTGCGAAGTGTGCGGCGCACACAGAGGGCACTAGGGGCGCCGGAGGCGACCCTAAGACTTAATTAAATGTCAGCGCCAATTACTGTTTTTTTTACACAAATCATGAGGCTTTGGCTTAGATTATGAGTATTAACATAACATTCATCATAGTTGAGTATCGATGAGTAAGCGCAAATAAAAGAAAAAATTTGAAACAAAAAAAAATTACGCGGCGAAACAGTACCCTAATTGCGTAATGCAACACAATCACAATTTTTTTCGATTTGAAACAGATTGCTAATCCATTGCTTCATAAGTTGGAAAAAAAATCTGCTCAACAACGTAAATAACGCAATGAATGTTGTTTAACCGTCAAAATGGAACAAATTAGGCATAATTGTTTACGAAAATAAGTTACGCAATTAGGGTACAGAACGTCAAAAAAGAGGCGCTTCATAGGTTTCGTACACAGGCGCTGCCGAGGGTCGGCGCGGCCCTGCCCAGAATGCCACTGTTTTTTTTTGGATATTCTCAGACAGTCCGTTGTCCGTGTCAGGTCCCATTTTGGGAACATTTTTTATCGGTTTTCTGGTTGAATATTGCCTGACAAGTCCTAAGTCACCTTGGTAAAATAGAAACGGCGAAAAAGAGTAAATATTAAACCTGTGTTCCACCATAGCTTTACACAAGAAGGGTAGAAATTGCTCAAGCTGCACAGTTCCGGTCGCTTCTTTGTTTTCTGTCGCTAAAATCACCTCCTGTACCTCCGCTTCGCTGGGACAACATCCTGTAAGTAATGTAATGCAAACAATTTTATCGTTTTTTTTTTTTCATTGATTTAAAAAATCATTTAAGGAGCGAACAAAGCAAGAAACCGGGACATTATTATGCCCGTTTTCACTAATACTAGGCGACACCTAAATTAATGCCTAAATAAAAGCGCTCAGCGCCGAACGTCGAAGTCGAACGTCCGGTCGGATGCTGGGAAAACTCGGCGCCTGGTTTAGGAAATGGAGGATTGAAGTCAATCCCGCCAAAAGCCAAGCGGTTCTCTTTTCGAAACCGTTTAAAAAGATCCAACCCCGTCTCCCCCGACCCATCACCATGCTAGGCAAGCCTATCCCTTGGGAGAAGCGAGCCAAGTACCTAGGTGTAGTCCTCGACCACCATCTCTCCTTTAAAGAGCACATAACCTAAGCCCGCACGCGAGCCGCATGGGTTCTTGGAAGGCTTCACTATAATATACTAAATGCACGTAGCAAATTGTCACTACGGTGCAAATTGCGTATTTACACAACGTGCATTCGCCCAATCATGACCTATGCGGGTGCTGTTTTTGCACAAGCAAGACCCAGTCACATCCATAAGACGCAGACATTACAGAACCGTTGCCTTCGGAAAGCCTCGGGAGCCCCCTGGTTTGTTAGGAATGAGATCCTCCATTTCGACCCAAAAATCCCCACCATTCACCAATTTCTCAAACGCTCTTCCAAGCGTTACTTCGATACTGCCGCCAAACATCGCAAACCTCTGGTCGTCGAGGCCGCTAGTTACACTCCCTCTAGTATTAATCGAACTCGCCGCCTTAGGCGAATCCTTACCGACCCTGACGACCCCATTACCCTCCTCCAGAAGAGCAGTAGGGAAACCAGCACAGTGTACAAAAACAGACACCTCCCGTCATTCCGACCTCGCCGCCGAGTTCCTTTGCGATCGCGACCGCGTCCCTGAGTAAATGATACCCCGACCCTTGCTCGATAACGAGGTGCCAGCAGTTCTTGCAGCTGAGCACGTAGCTTTAAATTCCCCGCCTAATAATCATGATCAAAACTTAGATCTAGCCCGTCCCATCCTTTGATGTCCTCCCTCCGGTTGACGCCCTAAGCCGAGGTTCGTACCCCACAGGGGGTGCCCTTAGCGAGCGTTCACCTAGTTTTAATTAGCATAGTTGAATAACCCCTGGCTGGAGGTTTTAAGTGTAGAAGTTTAAGGCACCCACAGGAAAGCCCGGTTAAGTAGTCATGATCTCAGAGGTCAACTACGAGATGCCCTACCAAAAAAAAAAACTATATTAGAGCGAATTCGCCGAATAAAAGCTGCCTATTTACTGAAAAGTATCTAAATATATGTAATTATAGCATGCTATTAAACGATTAGACGCATGTTAGTGTTGCAGTTCAGTTTGACAGTTCAACAACATTCATTGCGTTATTTACGTTGTTGCGCAGATTTTTTTTTCCAACTTATGAAGCAATGGATTAATTAATTGACTCAGGCGTGACCTTGCAGAAATCCATTATAAAATACAATAGACGTGGATATATTTAGTAACTTGTTCCGCTTAGCTATTTCTAAAGAGCCATAAAAAACTCCTGAAAGAAATCGACACGTGTTTCACCTCTCAACGAGGCATCCTCAGGATGACGATGGACTTGTTGCGAACTCGAACACGGCGTGTTGCCACACCAAGCGCTGAGTGCACTCAGCGCTTGGTGTGGCAACACAGCAGTTTTTTTATGGCTCTTTAGAAATAGCTAAGCGGAAATCTGTTTCAAATCGAAACAAATTGTGATTGTGTTGTATTACGCAATTAGGGTACTGGTCTCGGCTATTGCAGCACATGTTTTTGCCAGTTGGGTTGTTTTTCAATTTAGTTACTAGTCGAAGTTGGGTTAAAATTAAAATAGGATAGATGATAACAATGAGGTGTCTTTGGGTGGACAAGGTACGTAAAGTGTAGGTAATTACATACCTAAAGAACGCAGGATAGTTCCAATTTCTCTGACATCGACGACTTGTTTTGCAGAATGGTCAAATACTTCAAAAGCTTCTATAATCCTCTTTTCCAAATCGTTATTAGGATAAACTGAAAAATTTAGGTGTCGTAAAGTTATTAAAAGTGAGTAGTTAAAACTTTAAATTTTTATTATACACAAGAAGAATAACAACATTACTTCTAACAAATTCTTTAACTGTAGTCATTTTCACTTAAATTTAATGAGATTCACAAAAATATCTAAAACATGAGACAATTTACTAATTAAAACATATTAACAATTTGATTTGTAACCAGGCAACAAATCGAACCGCCATTTAGAATTCCCGCGGTTTATTCATATTCGATAAAAAACAATTGACTCTATGTCTCACCCATGGAATTAGTATATACATAATACCTCTCTATTAAATAATAATTATTATTTGTCATCTGTCGCGCATGCCACTGGCCCGGTGAATCAATCCGACATGTTGTTTCCGATTGTTCTCGTCTTAAGAGCATCTAGACCATTGGTATTGGTTCTCAACAGGGTTAAAAATTACCACTTGCTCCCTTCAGATGGCGCTGTTATCCAATGTCCAATAATTTGACAACTAGCTGTCACTATCCATATTTTTTTTTGTAAACAAGCAACTTCTTTTACGCATTTTCCTTCCTTCGCACGTTTTCTCCTAACACATCTGACATTGGCAGAACTGTCGACATCGGCACCATTGCCATAGAGAAAAATAGAATAGTATAGAATTATTGAGACCAGTCGCGCAGCTGTTTAAAATGCAAAAATACGGGGACCCGTATATTTGCCAATGATGTGGAAGAAGAAAACTGTGGGAAAAGGATACCAGAAAAAAAAAAAATTAAACCTTAATTAATGGGGTTAAAAACTGAAAGCTCATAGCAGATGGCAGCACGGTTGTGCGTCTTTAGTCCGCCATTGTTGTTTATGTTTTCACTGTTGTGTCGATATCGTTTATACGAAAACTAGACAAAAATGTATGCGATTTGGAGTGTAGTACAACTAAAAGCGGAGTTATGGAAAAGAGATGCGTCTACCACGGGTAAAAAAGCAGCTTTAGTGGAAAGGTAAATAAATAATGACCATTTTATATTTGATAGATTGTTTTGTTTACATTATTTAAAACTCCTTTTTTTGTTGAAGACTGGAGGCATACTACAGGAATAACTTGATCGGAGTTGAAGAAGAGCTTGAGGATGATAACCCTAACATTCCTGCCCTGGAAAAGTTCAGGGATGTCAATTCTAGCACTGATCTTCCAGCGGTATCTAAAACCCACATTCAAACGTTTGCCGAAGGGCATCCATCAATGCTGAAGGGTAAGTTTTCATACAGTGATCAACTTATGATGCATTCACTACTTCCTTTGTGAGTTCAACTATAAAAAAAACGTGTAATATACCTACTTAATTCAATGTTAATATTATTTCAGGTTTCAAATATCTCCTAAAGTGAAAATCCTCTATGAAAATAGGAGCTTGATCAAGCTAATGATCGTAACCATGCTTATTTTCATGCACAATGCAAGGCACAAATGAAAAGATTAATGAATAAGACTGGTATGATATGTGAAAGTCATTGTGAATGTGCAGCTGGAAGTGGCTTGGAAGCACACTGTAAACATATCTTCACAGTCCTCCATGTTATAGAGGATATAATATGTACAAAGATTACAATTACGTATGCATAAAGTATGCACAGAAAAATTAATGATGTTCAAACAACCAAAAACAACATCATTTTATACTGAGTATCTCCAACCAGCAATTTACGATAAATACTATGATACTGTAATAAAACCAAATTAATATTATATACAATGTTTTATTTATCTCCTTATACACAATGCATAATACATTCCCTAAAGTTACGGCACATAAGACAAACAAAAAATATCTTTGATGCGAGGGGCACAAAATTGTGATGTTTTGTCAAACATAACAAACGTTCAATGTGAACGCGTTGACTTATTTATTTATTTATTAATTAATAGGTTAGCCTACAATTGTTTACACATTAAGTACATTTCTTTTAAAACTACACGATATACATTTATAAGTGCAACAATTACTTAAAGCTAACACCACATGCACTATATTTGAATTTAACATTTTTATGACTGCAATTAATTTCTAATAATGGCTGATTTAGAATTATGTAAAAACAGCAAAAATGCAATAAACTAGGATCAAATATTTGGTTTACATTAAAAAATAAATTATAAATTAAATTACATTGAAATAAATAACATTTTCAATAGTAATATTCTTCACATGACTTCCATAATACTTTATTTTGTGAGCCATTACACTTAAGTCGAACACACAAAATAGAACTTTTGATAGGTAGGTTTCAAAACCTGTGTAGAAAGCAATGATACTGTCATTGTTTCTACAGTTCTTTATAGATCCATAAATGTACACACAATTCACTTGAGTATGCCTTGATGATACAGTATGTTGGTCCCGTTCTGGCCCATCATCTGGCTCCAATGGTGTGCTAGGAAAAATTTCTATTTCGTTAAACATTGTAAATTCCTCGTCTTTATATGGCTCTTCATAACTATCACGGGTTTGAACATGGCTAGGTCCAGCAATTTGATCACTATATGTATCAAAACATTGTTTTTTCTCATTTCTCTATAACAGTCTATTTGCTGTCTTCAGCTAAGGGGTGGACTGGTTTGACTTTAGTAAAAGAAAAAATAGAGGGTACAGCAGTCTTCCTGAGCCTTTTGTATATATTTTCATCACCTAGAACAGACAAAAAGGATTTATGATCTACTTATCTATATGCGAAACATTAAATACAAATGTGATGAGTGGAAGATATATTTATCTATTTAGCCCATAAAGTCCCACAGCTAGGCAAAGGCCTCCCATTTCCTTTTCCACACAGGTTTGTCCACAGTTGCTGCGGGTCAGTCCTTTCAGTAGGATTCAGTGCAGGATATGTGTTAATATTAGGCAGTAGGTAGTTTGGTATGAAGATATTAAATACAATGCAATAAAGCGAATGCTGCATAGATGCTTTCTACTTAGACATACGAGTATTTTGGTTGATTAAAAGATAATCTTAACAACACAACCTTAGTATATTGTATATAAATAAATATCCACAAATGCCTATAATGAAAACACACTTAAGTTCACTGTATTATGAAAAAGAGAATTACCTGTATACGCATTCGTCTGATAGAAGTCTTCAGGTTTAAAATGTATAGTACATAACCTCGACGAATTATTTGGTTTCCAATTTTTTCTTGCAGTCGACAGCTGCGCAAGGGGGCATATTATTTAATTAGGCGTAAAATAAGTTGATTGTTTACAAAAAATGTATGGATATTGACAGCTAGCTGTCAAATTTAAAGACGGACAATGATAGCGACATCTGAAGTGAGCAAATGGCAGTTTTTATCCCCATTAAAACTTATGGGAGAAAGTCGTGTACAGGTGGTACTCCCAAGAAAACTTAGTCTGTTTTCATAACCCACAGGCAATTGTGGTGTGATTATGTAAATTATAGTAAAGTATGTGTGTACAACAAAACAAATACAATCAAATTATGTCAGTACTAGAAGTGCTATCTCTGAAGTTTTTCAGTCAAGAAGATCATCCTCGAGTTGATTTTTAATTCTGATCACGTTATTTCTGTCGTACGTAGCGTGTCTTGACGGGGCCCCGTATAAAAATTAGTTTGGGGGCCCTTATGAAGTGTAAAGATTTCTCACAAAAAAAAAATAATGTTTGCTTAAAAGAAATATTTATTCATCATAATTATCTGTCGCTTTTTCCAAAATTTTTACAAACAATTCAAATTAATATACACTCTCCTTGCCTTTTTTTTCGGCAAACTGATTATTTTAAATCATTTATAGCTGATGATGAATTTGGGAAGTTTTTATTAATTTTTGCTTACGCACGTCGGAGGCCCCCGTGGCCCAGGGGCCTCGTATAATTGATACGGCAGATACGGTGGTAGCTACGCCCCTGCTTAAAAGTCAACAAACACGAAATAACTTGTAAATTATAAAACGTTCATAATTTATTGACTTTTTCACTAAACTTACTTTTTTACCTATCATTAGCTCGTCTTTTAATGGTGCTACATTCCAAGTCGTACATATTTATCTAGTTTTCGTGTAATTTGTGATCAACACAAAAGTAAACACAACAATGGTGGTTTGAAGATGGACTACGGTGCGGCCATCTATGATGAGTTTTCAGTTTTTTCGTCATTTTGAAAAATATCCAATTCTGACAACAGTAAGATAGGCAGGGTATTAAGCAGGAGACCATTACCTTTTCGTTTAATTTCATGGGAGTTTATGCATTTAGACTCCAAAATTGTTATTTTAGTCGATTATACGTCTTTCATAGACAATAGAGTTTTGTTGGCACAATCTTTCCGTTTCCGGATCCGTTACGTGTTGTTGCGCGGCCATCTTGGTTGGTTTAGCTTGGCGCTTTACTATTGTAAATTTTCTTGAGTAATGTTTGATTACACTTAATTTACGTAATTACTGTGTGAATTAAAATAAAGTGATTTGTGAACAGCGCTAAATATTAAAACTGAATGATGGAACCCTCAAAGATGAAAGTTGTGGATCTAAGATCTGAGCTTGGCGCCCTCGGTTTGGACACCAAAGGGAACAAGCCGGCTTTAGTTGAAAGATTGAAGAAAGCTCTAGAAGCTAAGTCAGGAATAGGTAAAACACGCTCGTTGTATGATTATCACATCTGTAGAAACAATTTAGTATTCATTTTCTTGTTTCCATCTTTATTATAATCAATATTATTAGCACAGGCACGTGTACATTTTTGGCGAGTAAAAATGTTTGATGAGCTTACAGCGCTTGGTTTCACAATATTCACTTGACGTCAAGCCATCATATCTCTTGAAAAAATATTGTAATGATAACAATATTGACTACATAATTAGTTTGGGGGGAAATTGGCTTACACCTTCATTTTTTTATGTTGTCTGCTCAATAATAACCATGATGTCACATTTTGGTGTTACAGTAATGAAAGTAAGGTCATATGATATTAGAATTTGGCTATTATTATATTACAAATTAGGCCCACATCAAAACAGAACTCAAAACATTATAGTTATCAGTAGGATCTCAACAAAAACATTGATTTTGTTGTGTATAGTGTCCCTCAATCTTCAAGGTTATTAATTATTAATGTTCACCTCTGTAATGTTATTTTGTATTATAACAGCTATGTTACTATCCAACAAGTTTTCCCACGAAAATATAACAACACAGGGTATTTGAAGCCCTGACAGAATCTTTTTGGAACTGGTTTATCTCATCATCAGTTAAGATGCCTTATAAAGGCGGATAACAATTAAAATTCTATTGTGTCTCGTTAATGACAGTGGAAGGGTTATAGAACCTAGGTGTTCCGACTTATAAATTCTCTTTTCTACTTTTAACATTCCTATGGCAATACCTTATTATGTATTAAAAAGCATCATTTTCATTAGGCCATAGAAAGATTCAGGATCTGGAACACATTTGATAGTGATATAAATATTATCCTCATCATATCAACCACCTGACTATGACCAATTTAGATATTGGTTTTCCAATTAAAGTTAAGTAATCTTAGGGCCTGTTTCACCACCTCCGATTAGGTTCTCGTTAACTTACTTGGCAGATAATATCCTACAAATTCTGTTCCATTTTTTAATTTATTCAGTAAGTAGTGGCTATTCGGACATCGTGAAATAGGCCCTTATTACTATAATTACACCCTGATTCAAACTTAATGGCGGCTCGGAACATGAGGTGAGTCACTAATTCATGGGTCAGCGGGGTAAGGGGTGGGGTACTGCACAGCGAGTAGTGCACTTCCGAGCAGGGCTTGAAATACTGTTAAAAATATGGTATTGTTACAGCCTTTTGATGCAGATATCGTTAACTAATAAATAACGTTATAATATTTAACGTTATATCTGGCAAATTTTATCGTTAAACATACGTAACGTTAAAATCTACACAATCTTAAATTTTATCGTTATGAGTTAGTTTTGTTACCGTCGCTCTCGTCCAATCGCAAAAGAATTTCAGACTGCATCGACACTAAGACTGCCATACGACTATTTGCGCGTTTAATATTCTCTTTGCTATTTCCGTGTTGTGCTTGTTCTTGTGAATATACTTGGTTGCTTTTATCCACCAGTAACGAGCAGAAAAAAAAACTAGCCTACATCTATGCTATCGACATCACTGTACTCAAAAATATCTTAAATGTCAGAAACTGTTCAAAAATAAAACTAAAAAACTTGTAACTCGAAAACTACGAAAAATCGTAGAACATACATAGGGGTTATTCGGATTAGTCTAGAGATAATCTATCTCTGGGCTCCAGCTGTACTATACTGTTAATATAATAAACGGCAACATTGCATAAAATAACCGAAATAATACCAGTAATTGTAACCGCTATTTTTACAATAACATTAAAAATACCGTTAATTTTTAACATTATTATTATGTTATGCTACTAAGTAACACTAAAATCTTACCGATATCCAGGTATCTCTACGGAAATACTGTTACTTCAAGTTATTTTTAATGTGAATTGGTAACGTTTTCAAGCCCTGCTTCCGAGCCACCATTAAGTTTGAACCGAACTGTTCTTGGCATATAAATAGGTGTTTACAGGTTTGACTTATCACTTAAAAGTAATTACTTCATAGTAGGGTACCAGTAATTAATTAGTACTGGCCATTATTGACTAGGTCAGTTCATTCAACATGTTTTGTTTCCTGAAGGGTTGGCCAAAGGTGTACCTATAGTATACACACATTCCTCCAGTTATTTTTTAAGTCCCATGTAATAGAGGGCGAGCCTGTTGCCTTCAACTGGACACAACTTGAGACGTGGGCTGCTGCTGAGAAATTCCGGATAATAAAACCCAACGCCTAGGGTAGGACCGTAGGACATTAGGACCTCATGCTGAGCAGTAATGCTTGCGAACACTAGACAAAGGAGGCAGTCTGTTTATGTTCCTAGATTGCTAACAATAATTTTATTTGTAGTTGTGGATGGTTTACAGCTAACAAAAGTAATAGTGAGTAATAATAATGTGATGTTAGTTTATAGTTTTATTACCAGTAAGCTACATAAATATCTACAAAGGTAAATATTGGCCTTGCTGATAAAGTTGCAAAACTGTATGAAAATTAAAGTTAACAAAAGGTAAATATGATTTTTATATTCCTTCAGAGAAATATGTTCAATATTTTCTACAAAAGTAAGGAACAAGAAAATATGTACATAAGTGTGAAGGAAAAATTGATAAATATTAGTAAAAAATAATATGAGCCTGGGACCTGGAGAAGGACATACTTAAACTCTTTGTCCTAGATATTTGTATAAAAAATATATTATTTACAAAATACATGCAAAGTCGCAGGTAACAGCTAGTATAACTTAGAAAATTGGTTGCTCTGTGTACTTGAGACCTTGTGCTAGAGGATGCAGGCCCCCTGACTTTAGAAAATAATTTCTTGCACCCTTTGAAAATGACCTTGAATCTGATAGGTCTAAATGTCTTTGAAGGTTGACCACTTGAGTACTGCAGCCATTGAGTTTCTTATCAATTTAATTAACAATATCATGCTGAGTCATTGTTTGTGTGTCTTACACAATAATTAACAATGGATGTATTCAAATATATTTTTTTTTCTTTCCCAATGAAAGTATTATTATTATTTTGAAACTGTTGAATTTTATATGAATTTATTTTACTGTACATAAGCCATATTATAAAGTCATGATTTTAGTGCTGCCGAAAAGAGACAGACTGCCCCCCAAAGGAGATTTGTATGCAAAAATGCAGACAATTTTTTTAAAATAATTGATAAAAAATATATATCTACTACTGGAAAACTCTTGGCCTTCATCTCACCTGATTGTAAGTGATGATCAGGCACACAATCACAGAGGAACTGGAATCTTACCTCTAACTGCCGAAACAACAATGCTGTTAATATTGTCGCTATGGCGACAGACTTAGATAAGAAGCTAGCCAGGCGGACTTAGAATAAGCCCTACTACCAACCAAACAGAGCAGAAAATTTTGCCCCCACTGGGAATCTAACTTGGAACTTCTGGGTTACATAAGCCAGTCCCCCAAAACGCCCACCCTTCACCACTTCCTAGTGCTTTAGCTGGGAAGAAGTGGCGCAACAAACTCCCCAGCAGCACAGCTGTCTGTTCTATTAGAAAAACTTGATTTCTGTTTCCGTACGTTTTAGGAGTCCCAAACTATGATATTATCCCCTTGACTGTCACAAGCTCTCCTGGAGATTGATAACAATTATAGATGTTGCCTACACCTATCTATGCATACATTTTACTTGATAAAAATTCTTTTAAATTGCTAAATCTTTCGTTTGTAAAACCAATGGTTTATTGAAGGGCTTGAACATTATGGGAAGTAACATGGTTGTATTTGCTCCGTGAGAAGGAGGGAGGGGCTGAAAATGTTTGTACATGTCCTGAAAAATCTGTAACTACACAATTTAACAAATAAAAACAACTGTTTTTAATTTTCCTGTAAAATTTTGTAAAAATTAAAAGAAAAGTGGTTTTTTTTTCTTCTGAAATAACAAGGAAATTAATTAAAAAATTGACAGTGTAATCGTAATGTAATCTAAATATCGAATATGCAATAAAGTTAAAACTATTGTAGTAGCACATTACCATTTTATTTGCCGGGGACAGAGGATTAATATCACCCATGGATATGAATAAAGTCATAAAACGAAGTATATGGCGTGGTAAAAATAAAATACTAATTTTAAAATCGTTCTAATTTACTTTACGTTTACCCTGCGCGTTCGAGCTGCGCCCCCTGGTTCTACTAGCGAAAATCTGTAATTGTATCGTCATTATTAACCTGTCTTCATGTTTGATCTCAGCAATGCCCGACTCGTCTATACTGGACACTTCAAATGAGGATGCTGACGAGCCGGCGACTCCGAGGCGTCCTACTCCTGCCGCTCGGACGACGCGGCGGTCTTCATCGTCCCGACTTGCTGCTACGCCAGCTAAAATACCTGTAAGAATTCAAACTAGCACAAGTGTGCAAGGATCTTTTGACGAGGCGGCTAAAATCTGAATCTAACGGCGCCAGTTTATTTTTTGGGGGGTCATGTCATTCAAGCGCCAAAAGTTCCTTGTAGCACTTTATAATGATAAGTTTAAGGTGACAAGTTGGACTCTGTTCTAGTTAGTTTTGAATTTTACCTCTGGAAAAATTAAGTTTAAAATACAAAAACTGGCTTGAAGGTTTGGGTTTAAACTTGTTTTGTAATCAGATGGTTAGTGCAGGAAAAGTTACAGTTAAGATAAGCTTAAAAAAAAAAAAAAACTAGATTTCTTAGACAGCACAATAGGCTCATAGAAACTGAATTAATTTCCACACGGCGATATCATCGCGGAGATAATTTGATAGCACGGTGGCGGTGTGACTATCGCCGCAATTCTCTTGCCTGTGAAGTTGGCACCTAATATTTAAAATGCTAGCAAAAGAGTAAGTCACAATGTTACATGTTTTTAAAATTATAAATCTTTTATCTTCGCAGCACATACGTGAAGAACCGCCAGAACCAATACAAGAGGAACCAAAGCCAGGCGGAGGAGCATATTCTCCAAGCCAGGAGGATTCTGACAATGATTCACCACCACCACCTAAGAAGGCGGCACCTGCATCGGTTGCCGCTGCTAAACGGGCTGCACCACCAGAGCCAGTACCAGTCGCTGCCCCTGAACCTGCACCAGTTGCTTCCCCAGAGAAAGTTGCACCAGCAAAGCCGGTTGCAGCTCCAGAACCAGTCGCTGCCCCTCAACCAGTTGCTGCGCCAGAACCGGTAGCTGCCCCTGAACCAGTAGCTGCCCCTGATCCAGTTGCTGCCCCTAAACCAGTTGCAGCACCTGAGCCAGTGGCGCCTCCAGCACCTGTACCTGCGCCGGTAGACGCAACTGTTGTTGAAGAATCTGAACCTACTGACTCTAAGTGAGTAGGAATAGTTGTAAAGTTGGTGACTCTATAAGAAAAAACTGGGCCCTATTTACTTATAACTGACAATGCAATATAATTGTAAAAAAAAAATGTCACATTTTCTTGATGGATATTAAAGCAGTAAATGCATGAAAGAAAATTGACAAATTGTCGCCTGTCGGGTTTATTAAATAGGCCCATGGATGTAGAAGTGTCGGTTGTCCGGCTGCGGGATAGGCGGTGGACATTGTTGCTATTGTGGGCAAAGAGCATGGAGATTGACATTACAAAGAGAGGCCTATGCGTAGCAGTGGGTGAAGTCGGGCTGTAAATGATGATGGATGATCCTGTCAGATAGCTACATTTGAAACCTCTTAGATTTGTTACGTTCGTCAATTTTTTGAAGTGAAAACTTCTTTAGGCGCGTTGGGCATTTTTGAAATGGAAAAAAACAATTGAACTCGCGACACTGTTACCGACACCTCTTTTTTGTAAACGCGATGGTGCTGTTTATTTATATTATGTTATGGATCAATGTTCTATGCAAGTATTTTTACTTTAAAGGTTTTGGAAGTAGTTTTTTAAATTGTTCAAGTTTTCAGGCACTCCCGGAGTGCCGCTGTTTTTTTTGTTCTACCATAGCCAGTGGCTTGGAACATCGGTATAAAACTTTTGATGGCTCTTAGTAACTTAAGAGCGCTCATACAAAAAGTTGGCAACGACGCAAATAGCTGTCAAATAATTACCTATTTTGATCAATTTGGCTACTAGTGAACTAGAATATTAATAATGAATTGCCATTATAACACTGAATTTGATGTTGTAGCTGTTTTAAGCATCTAAAACGAAATATTCGGTGTAATGATATTATTTTAATAGCAATACACGCAATGAAAACGGGTTCAATGAAACTCAATTTTCCCGCGCAAATAGTAGTGAGAGAGACAACAAGCAGAGTGTATCCCTGTATTCCGAAATGCGATAAAAGTGATAATATCGCGAATCCGACCAAATTTAATAGTCACAATTATTACTCATAATTATTTTCTTATATTTTGTGACTATTAATAAAATTTGTAACTAATTTGGTCGGGTTCGCGATAGTATCACTTTTAGCGCATTTCGGAACGCAGGGTATGTTATATTTTATTTTTTTACTTACACGGACGTAAAAACGTACGACGTTACTTAAAAACTATCCAGGACATCCCAAAAAGCAGGACATGTCTCGGGAAAACAGGACGGCTGGCAACCCTACCATACAGTAATATTGCCAAATTAATCAAAACAGCGAAATATTTGACAGCTATTTGCGACGTTGCCAACTTTCTGAATAAACCCTCTTTAACTTTTTTTTACACGATTTTGTAATAAATTCCGTAATTCTGAATACTCGGAATAGTTGAACTGTAAATAAGTAAGTTACTTACTGCTCTGGGCTTGCAATTCAGGTTATCATATAACCTAAATTCAGTCAATAATATTGAATGGTTTTTCGAAGGGCGTCATGAAAATAGCATAAAATTATTTGTGATCATAAACAGAGATTAAATAAAAGCACCAATATGGCGTAGCGATGTGACGCGTGCGATAACAATTACTTTAACAATACATGCACTCGGTAATGGCTGACCTTTTATTTCAATTGCATTTTTCCTGTATTTGATATGTTTTTGTGAGATCAGGTAAAAAGTAAATATTTATAAAATAATACCTAGTGCTCCATCACATCCAGCAATAATGTAATTATCATTCCGTGACTAGGTATGCTTAAAAGCATAACGAAATTTTTTAATAGTATTCATTTTTGTAATGGACAAATGAAGCATTTGCTCAACAGTGAAACGGTTTAAGCTTAAAATATTTCTTAACTAAACTTTTACTTGAATTACAGGAAACAATCGCCAGTAAAAGGTGGTATTGGTAAGCATATTTTTATTTATTTATTAACATGTTAAGATTTCTCATGACCTTTGATATTTCAGGGTAATAAAATAAAATTCTGTTCCAGAACCAATGGAAGTTCAAGAAAATCCGAATACAGAAAAGGAAGAAAAACCAGAGAAGAAGTATGATGTCGATGATAGGATGGACCATGATGTGGATGACAGGAAGGATGAGGTGAGTTCTATTTAGATAGCACTAGCTTTTGCCCGAGATGTCGCCCGTGTCGAGGTCGGAAGTTATCCCTCGGGAACGTACTACCGGAATACCTGTCGGCCATTTTCATCAAAATCCGTTCGCCCGTTATGGCGTGAAAATGCAGACACGAGTTATTTTTGCTTTTTGAAGTGAAAACTTCTTTAGGCGCGTTGGGGATTTTTGAGATGGGGAAAAAACAATTGACCTCGCGATACCGTTACCGACACCTCATTTTTGTAAACGCGATTATGCTCTTTATTTAAATTACAATACGGATCAATGTTCCATGCAAGTATTTTTACTTTACAAGGTTTTGGAAGTTTTTTTTTTTTTGTAAACGCGGTTGTGCTCTTTATTTAGATAAGGTTACGGACCAATGTTCAATACAAGTATTTTTCTTCCACCAAGGCGATCTTATTTAAGTTTTCACTTCTGTCGGCACTCCCGGAGTGCCACTGTTTTTTTTTAAATATTAGTATGGATTATGCTTTTATTATTTGCAATAGTAGATGTGTACAGCTTGTCAGTAAAATTCTGTAAATTTATTAACGCTTTTTCTTCGCACATTAATACAGTATAGTTATTATTACACACAGTCAAGGTATATAAAAAATATACTGTGATGTCAATGAAGTCTTTTGGTTGTCTTAAGAATCCAGTTAAATTTTATAACAGTGATCAATAAAAATAATCATTATATTTTGCACTATGTTGCTTTCCGTTAAGTACTGAAAGTTTTATTTTGTCCTCTATTCAGTTGCACTGCTTTTTTTTTGAGCATTCCTTTGTCTATTGTCTAACCTGATGGTAAACATCTTCCCCATATTAATCAGTCAAGATCGAGTCCACGCAACGACCTCTTGAAGAGGCCTGCGAACACGGCTCGCAACTACAAATCGAGATGTTTGCAAAATTCAATTCCAAGCACGTTGCGCTAGTGTGAGTGCCTGTCGGAGCGATATAGATAGTGCAATCCACGAAGACGCGCCCCTCTGCACCGCACCGTACTAGAGTTCAGCTTACAGTACAGGAATCGCGGAGTGGGGCGCGTCTTCGTGGATTGCACGGACTGTATACACCTACAGTGAGTAATACTACCACGCACACATTGACAATTATTGCTTGACGCGATAGCAGTACTAGCTTTCGAAAATTTATGATAAATTTGGATGTGTTCTGTAATACCAAAAATGATGAATGAAAATTTAATATTAAAAAAAAAAATCCATAATTTGTAACTTTACAAATAAGCTTACTTCTGCAGAAACAATATTATAAATATTGTTATTTATAATACAGAAAAAACAATATGAAGACATGTCATTTACGCTGTAAAAATGTGCGAAATTAAATTCGTTTAAACTTCTTTTAAGAAAAGTTTTTTGGAAAAAAAATGATGTAGGAGCCTAGATAAACACTGTCTAAATCCGAATAACATCATAATATGGTGGAAATATGCCCAAATTGCAAATGATTTAGGTATTACGTTTGTATGGACAATTCATGCGTCGCCGCGTTCTTAAGCCTACTTCGGAGTCGATGCATGAAAGATTTAGTATGCTGGTTTTGCTCAGAAAAATATTTATTTCAACAAATTTTCCATTCAGCGTAACCGTGAAGTTACTGAAGAAGAAGAATGGGACCAACTGAATGACCGCCTCCGCATTCGTGAACAAGAACGCCTCGAGAGAGAACGAAAGCAGGCAGAGGCTGACGCGAAACGCCTCGAGGATGTTAGTAATGTATGTAGAACTTGTTACTTAGTGTGGCTGGTTTTGGAAAGAATGCAAAACGGGTCTAAGGTACTAATGTATAAAACTCCCTTTACTCTAACAACTTTTAACTTTCTTTCTGTGTTTCTGCCCCCAAATGCAACTCAATTGTAAGTTTATGCTGTCTTTGCTTCAAGGTACTTTTTCCGTTGCTTTCCTTATTAAGAATTTAAATTTTTGCCTGCCCAATAAGCTTTTGAAAAACACAATATTTTACAATCTTGCATGCACATTTAGTTTTTACTTACTTTCGTAGATGATTTTGTCCGCATATGCTACTACTAGAGATAGGGACTAGGGATACAAATTATATTGACCTTTTTGGCGCATATTTTCGGCCTACCATAAATAAGCCTGTATTCTATAAAATTACGTAGTGATAAAAGTAACACACATAATTCTTTTGTATCGCGGTATCAAATTTTAAATAAATTATTAAAAGACTCAACAGACAGACGTATTCCATATTACTAGATTGTCGATAGCAAAAGTACTAAAATATTTAATTTCATATTTATTTAGGCTAAAAATTATTTAAGTCTGACTAAGTATTGGCCAAATGGATTTGGTTTTGTATTCTGCGCTAGCTTCCCTGATCTATGTATTTATCGGATTTGCTACATGGTCATATAACAAAAGTAGTCAAACAGTTTCTTAAAATTCAAAAATTCTAAAGTCATTTATTTAAACTAGGCTGAGAATCAGCACTTTTCGGACGTCAAAATTACATAATACAGTCCCCCAAAAACGCCCACCCTTCATCACTTCCTAGTGCCTTTAGCTGGGAAGAAGTGGTTTAATTTTGACAAATAATAAACACAAGCTAATGGTCAGCCTTCTTAGAACTTCTCCAGTTTGCTCTTCTGTATTTTGTTTTCAATAACATAATTTTATCGGGAATTAACTTAGATTATTACATTTTTCGTATGACATGTTGTCATATCTATTAATTTACACGATGTTACTCACGTATTTATTTCGGATTTGACCGACTTGTTTCGACCTCTAACGGAAATCTAATTCATGAGCTCATATATTTGATCTCCGGTCGAATTTGAAGCTTGTCGGGAAAACTCGAAATAAATACACGAGTGGACCCGTAAACGTTAATTTCAGTAAATAATTGAACTATTTATCTAATTGGAACAGGACCCGGTCAAGCTGAACCGTTTGAAGCGCAAGCGCGAAAAGAAGGCTCGCTGGAGTAACTTCTACAGGGCTGTCGAAGTCACTAATGAAGTGCTTTCACTGCCTGAGGTATGTCGCACTTATAGTTCGTCGAAAAATGAACGTATTATGGTCCATTTGTGTCCCATGTCGATGGTTCCACGTTACTAAAAATCTTAGGTCCACAACGAGCGTTCACAGTGCCGGTTTTAGCAATACCGCCGGCCCCGGGCGAGATTTCTGTGGCGCCCCTCACTACTCTTGGAGAGTAGAGGGGCGGAAATTTTAGCTTTTGTTCTAGTTTGAGGAATAGGAAAATGCAGGATGCTAAAACGAGCGAAGCGAGCTCAAAAATTTCAGCATCCCGCCACGGAAAACTTAGGATTTCTTTTATGCAGAAAAGTTTGAGAATTCAGACTTCAGAGAACGCAGGGTGCAAGAGCGAACCCAAATGTTTGTAGCACCCTGCTGCGTCTTTTCTTTGGCCCATTCATATAAAAATAGTACCTTAACTTTGTCGACTTGTACAGAAAAGTTAGAGACAAACATAACCCTGTCTTTGCTGTCCCGCAGTCGGGTAAAAAAAAGAGTTAAATAACAGAAAAGATAGAGAAATAAAAGGCACCGGTACGCCCGTGCACCGCCACTGAGCGTTCACATGTTGTGTTAATTCTATTGTGAGCCAATTGAAAACTAAAATGTAGTAATTTAAAAGGCCGATTGTCGTTGAAACCTTATTTACTTATACCAAAGAAACTTCCCATTTCCACGTATCAAATGCTCGTAAACGATAAATCATTAGAAGTTGATCATCTTTATAATGCATGTTACTAATCAAGTAACCCTAATGTATCTATGTAAATACCTATAAAAAAAAATATGTTGCTTGCTTTATAAAATAAATGTTCGTAGGTTTTCGATATTTTCCTGTACAGTAGAAATCTTTATACATTCTGAATGAGATCCCAAGTTTAAAGGCTATTTATTACAGTAACCAACTGTTAATGTGACACATCCTGATTTAGAAAAGGGACTCATAGAGACGAAGCGACGCTCTGCAAACCAGAACTCTTCTAAAATTGTATGTGCCATATTTACAACGTGATATAAAAAAATACAATAGACGTGGATATATTTAGTAACCTCTTCCGCTTAGCTATTTCTGAGGAGGCAATAAAAACCCTAAAAGAAATCGACACGTTTCCACACCGAGTGCTGAACGCAGAATATAGGGTCTGCGTTCAGCGCTCGGTGTGGCAACACACCGTGTTCGGGTTCGCAACAAGTCAATCGTCATCCTGAGGATGCCTCGTTGAGAGGTGAAACGCGTGTCGATTTCTTTCAGGGTTTTTTTATGGCTCTATAGAAATAGCTAAGCGGAACAGGTTACTAAATATATCCACGTCTATTGTATTTTACAATGGATTTCCGCAAGGTCACGCCTGAATTAATTAATTATCTTAAACGTGATACTAGTAATTTGAGTCATTATTTAGTGCTATTTTATCCACAGGAGGCCCATGCAAATAAGGAGAAGAAAGAGTCTGCTGATGTCAAAGTCGCAGAGCCCGAGATTGATGACAGCAAAATCACCCTCTCTTGGTGTGAGTATGTTACTGCATTATCTGCCTAGCTATGTCCCAACTACGTTGGGGTTGGCTTCCAGTCTAACTGTATGCAGCTGAATACCAGTTGATTTATTTGCATTAAAACGGTTTAAAACCAATTGTAATAATCATGTAATACTCAACATATTTATTGCTTTACCATAATGTGTACTTAGGTGGTAATTATATAATTTAGATCATTATGGACCCTGTAGGACACAGCAAAAAGGGTAGGAGAGAGGAAGCCCTGTTTTAGGAGATCATTAAATATCAAAGTCAGGAGATCGCGAATAAGATACTAACATTTCGCTTAACTCTTATTATTTATGTTTTATCTGCAAAAAGTACTTAAATATTTTAGATTATTTTTATATACCTGTACATGTGTGTGCACTTATTTAAAGGAGTAAAAACCTAAAGTTGAGGAAGTTAACAACACTCATAAATCCCTCTCACAGTACTTCTGATATGTCAATACAATCTTTGCCTGTTCATCCGTTCAAATTCACTCTATTTAACCCCTTATAGGGGTTTAAATAGGAGATGAAAGTTTGTGTGGAAATTCGTAATTTTTGAAGTTGTTCGTACTTAGACTTCTGATCCCCAAGGCTCCTGAGAAGTTGACGATGGGAAATCCCAAATCTCGCCCACCCTATTGTTAAACTCATAAGTAAATAATTTCAGAATGCCACGACCCACGAGGCTCACGACGTGCAGCTGCCGACTATGTCTGCTTAGTGCACGTGATAGATCTGTTATGTTTATTTTTTACTAACTGACCCGACTCTAGTTTTTCTGTCCAAATTTCAATAATTCATAGAAATATTGCACTTTCAGTTCACGTAGTTTCACTACGGATTTTTTAATACCGGTTACCGAAATAAAAATTATCTTTATCTTACACGTGCCGTAGGTGTTAGTCAAAGGGCGCGCATCGCCTGTGTGTGTGTAACGGGTATTAAAACGGTAACCTAAAAGAGGTAACATGTTTCTTCTTGGGTTACCCAGTTAGCGGTAACCTTAGTCGTAGAAGTAACCAAAATTCTTTGATACCTGTACCGTAATTTATAAAGGTTTTCGGCCTCTGATTATTAGAGTTAACTTATCTTTTTTGTATGTACGTGTTTTTGTGACAAATAAAACAATTTTTTATTTATGATGCCAATTTTGCTCAACAGATGACAGCGATCTGAACCAGTACTTAGAAGTGCCGGAGTTGAACAGCGTGGTGCCGCTCAGTGACGGTGCTTTTGCCCACGCGTGGGCGGGCGCGAGGGCCAGCCATGGTGTGAATACCGGCAGGGTGTGTTATGAGGTAACGCGGCAGTTTTTATTTGTTTTCTTAGGGCTCCGTACTCAAAAGATGTCAAAATGTGTTACTAACTAAGCCTACGCTGTCATGCCACATGGCTGTATCTTTAAAACCATAATATAGGTCGCCAGTTGTAAATTTTACCGAATTTGTATTACTATGACCACATCAAAAATGTATTTGCCTAGCCTTTTCCCATCTATGTTGGTATTGGCTTCCAGTCTTACCGGATGCAGCTGAACACTAGTATTTTACATGGAGCGACTACCTATCTGACGTCCACAACCCAGTTACTGGGTAACACGATACCCTGTTGTAAGACTGATGGCATGTCAGTGCAGTGCAAAGATGAATATGTTTGTCTGTATACCAAATAGCTTGTTCGATTGTACCACAGATTAATACTTCGCAAAATCATTTAGGCACTTTGCAGATGGAGCAACTTTAGTTGAGGCAACTATCAACTTTTAAATAGTTTCCTTTAAAAGTTGCCAGTTGCTACAACCAAATAGCCCGGTTTACGGTTGCCGCAATTTTATAGCATATCTGTGAGTAACTTTTATAGCTAAGTTGCTCAATCTACGCTACGTATAGTATGATGATGGATATCGAAGAAGCAGCACTTGTTCTCATTATAATACGTCGCTGCCGTCGACGGCGTCAACAACGAAACCAGCAACTTTACACAACCGATACAAAATCGACAGTTGCTGGTTATGGCATTTAGAAACTAACTTAGTCATCGATTGCAGCAATTGAAAATTGTTGTCTATCACCGGAACACGCAACTTGAGTTGCTACGTGTGCGCAGTTCCATTGAGAAATACGTAAACAGCTAATTGCCAGTTGCTGCAATAGTTGCTCCATCTGCAAAGCGCCTTAAATAAAAAGCAATACTTGCCATTATTATATTTTTATTTTATTAATGTATGTTATATCAATTGAGTTATATTGTAATTGAAATAAAAATACCTGCTACGACACAACAAAGTACAATTCAGGTCGCACAGGGCTAATTACTTACAGGTTGTCAGACTATAGCATCATATTATCATGGCCAATATTGCCGCAAGTCCGGTGCGCGAGTCGTGACTTGCACTTGGCCAATTTTTTTAAAATCAATATTGCTTTACCCCTGCTTGACAAATATCTCTCATTGATGTCGACATCTTCTTTTCTTGCTTTTTCTGGCCAATCTGTAATGAACTAATCCTAGTAGTTTGGCCGGGACCAAATTGTCTACGTATTTAGAACATTTTCTAAATCTAAACGATTGCAATATAACCTTTTGTGTATTAAAACGTAATAATTGTAGGTGCGAGTCGGCACTGTACTTACAACCACTGAGAGCTTGGAGAAGGAACCTGTCGGCTCTGGACTGAGAATAGGATGGTCCACCGATGACTCCCCATTGCATCTGGGTAAGTTTGCATACCGAATATGACATGGCAAGTGTGGCTAACTAAAAAAAAAAAAAAACTGGCACTCCGGACTGACGACAGAAGTTAAAACTTGAACAATTTAAAAAAATACTTCCAAAACCTTATAAGTAAAAATACTTACATAGAACATTGATCCGTAACATAATATAAGAAAAGAGCACAATCGTGTTCAATTGTTTTTTTCCATCTCAAAAATGCCCAACGCGCCTAAAGAAGTTTTCCACTTTGAAAAATTACTTTGATAGTTCACCACACTGACCCTAGTTTCAGACCACGACAAGACCAAAAAGATAGTTAAAAACAGCCCTTATGTGCATTTGATATTTTTTTATCTCCAAAAAATATGCCTTGTCATTTAAAAATCGAAGCCTGCTTAAGTTTGTGAAACCCCCAAATTTTTATTTAAGACCGGAAAGTGTTTTGTCCACAATTCAGCAAAAGGTAAAGCTCGAAAGGTTAATTGCTCTGGCAAAACTTCCCTATGCGAAAAATTGTTTTGGGACAAGGATAATCTGGTTTCTTTATAATGGTTAAGATAAAGCAGAATTTTTATTTTTGTATGGTTATTTCAGGCGAGGGTGAACTAAGCTGGGGCTTTGAGAGTTCTGGTCGCGCTGTCAACAACAGCGAGTTCAAGGAGTATGGAAAACAACTCAACGAGAAGGACGTCGTTGGGGCTTACTTGGTAATAAATTGTGTATAAACAGCTGATTGTATTCCAATGCTACTCTCTAAATGAAAAGTATCACTTGTAGCTTGTCTGTTTTGCTTGCCCACTGTTGGTGGGCAAGCAAAACAGACAAATTAACTTTAAAAAAAAAGCATTGTTAATAAATTGTGTGTAGTACCAGGTTCCATAGTAGTCTCTTGAGTGTCAAAGGGAATTACATGCAGAAATGATTCAGGTTTAGGGTGTTGGGTATGATATACCGGCTTATTTTACCTTTTAATCTTATGCTGACCACCAGGGACCGAAACCGGTATAATCAATACATCAATACGGGTATTTTTTCGGTTACCTTAAATTGAATGCAGCCATTATTCATACCGGTTACCGAAATAAAAATTTCTTCTATTTTATACGTGCCATCGGCATTAGTCAAAGGGCGCGCATCGCCTGTGTGAAATCCGTATTAAAACAGTAACCTAAATAAGGTAACGTTTCTTCTTCTTGGTTACCCAGATAGCGGTAACCTTACTTGTAGAAGTAACCAAAATAAAATTCTTCTGTACGTGTACCGTAATTTATAAAGGTTTTCGGCCTCTGATTATTAGAATTAACTTATCTTTTTTGTATGCAGTCCCTGTTGACCACAACATTCCACTAGCAACTGGATAACAATCTTAGTTTCACTATCCATTTTGCTTTGCCAAAATGACCAATCACATTTTGGCAAAGCAAAATGGATAGTGAAACTAAGATTAGTTCCCCAAAGCGATCTTTAGGCTTGCTCTCTACAAATTTTCTTCAACAATATCATGATCTTTACACTCTGAATGCCAACAAACATTTGCGTGGGCATTCCCTAAAGTTATGGGAAAATTCATCAAAGAAAAAGCCTTTGAAGCAATTCTTATCTAACCGAGTTGTAACAGCATGGAATAGGCTCCTGGAGAATGTTGTGACGGCTCCCTCACTGAACTGCTCCAATCGACTGGACAGATTAAACATCTCCAAGCTTTTTGATACACACGCATCAGCTAATAAGCTAGTAGTGTGTCTAACCAAATTATGAATAATATCATTAATCAAGTTAATTTACCTTCTCACCTTATTCTGTTTTCAACAGGATCTGGAATCAAATCCGTGCAAGATCTCGTACACCGTGAACGGCGCAGAACTAGGCACGGCTTACGAGTTCGACAAGGCAGCGCTCAACGGAAAGCCGGTGTTCCCGCATCTGCTAACCAAGAACATTTGCTACAAAGTTAACTTCGGATATGACAAGTAAATACATTATAAGTGAATACAGGGTGGCAGGGACATCGACGCGAATACTATTACCATGGATTCAGTACATGATTCTGAACCTCGCTGCGTTGAAATGTTTCGTCGCCTATTTAAAAAAATCTGCTGTTTCATAGAAAAATGCAATACCTTCGCGGTCAAAGTATATGGAACAGCTGATTTATTTTTTAATAACCGACAAAAAATTTAAATGCAGGTGTGTTCAGAATCATGTCCTGAATACATGGTAGCAGTATTAGCGTCGATGTCCCTGCCACCCTGTATAGATTTGTCGCCAATAAAACACATAGATTCCTTGAGTCCATAAATTCGTGTTTTATGTGCAAACTGTGTCGCTTTTTGTGCTGCTGTCGAATGGGGTTAACATTCTTATAGGCATGTCGGTCGTTTTTTTTTTTGGGTGGGAAATTATCAAATAACTTCTCCCGCGCTGGGTGGAGCGGGAGGGCGTGTCAGACTCCTACTGACTAAAACCCACCCGTGTTCCTTCAGTTGCCTGTATGTTGTATTGCGATTCATCTCAGAGATATTATTTTCAGGTAAAAGGTATCGTTGTTTCGAAATAGGTTGCCATCATCGTGGAATGGACATTAATTTAATTTCTAAGAGGCTTGTTGAACCCCTCCAACAAAGCTCATTGTTTTACACGAGGACTACCCCTACTTAAATATTGCAACGTCCTTTACAAGATTCACAAAATTCGCGTTGATATTGTAAAGCAGACGCCACTTTCTACTTTCCATAGTTCGTATGCCTTCAGTAATAAATATCTGAAGGTGGATTTATATTGCAGATTAAATTATGCTACAAACGCGCGGGCAATTTCAACGCACGCGTGCTTTTTATTTACGTAGACACATTGACAACACAAGTCTAGACTAAAGTTAATTTTAGAACACGCAAGCTAGACTATCTATTCCTGTCCAGATGTCATAGGATGGCAAATTTCGACGCTATTTTGAATTCCCTGTTGACGTAGAGGCGATGCTCCCGCTTTCTACGGACAGGACGGCGGGTTCGATCCCCGCATTCAAGGGATACTATTATTTGCATATTTGTGAAGTTCAAAATAAAGTTCGTTTGTTTGTTTAATATTCCTGCCTTGATCAACCCACAGAGCTGTGTGCGCTGTGAGGTTTCTATTATAGCAGGTACATTCGATTCCGTATTTATTCTTGTGTGTACTGTAATGCATGAGGTCTCAAGCGGAAATACATTTTTCGTGTTAAATTGTGTGAAAAAACTTCTGTTATGAGGGTAGGAAGAGAAAATTATTATTATTCTTGCTGGGCAAAATTGTATAATAATGTTGGTAGGGTTTGTGTTCTCCTGCCGGGGCTGCGAATAAGGGCCGAAAGGGACATCGTGGCCCCCGGCAACAGGGCAACCGAAGGAACACGGGTGGGTTTTAGTCAGTAAGAGTCTGACACTCCACCCAGAGCGGGAGAAGTTATTTGGTAAATACCAACCCAAAAAAAAAAAAAAAGGGTTTGTGTTCTGAACTTGAAGAATCTAAATTGACCTGGCTCTTGTAGTTTCGTGTGACTTTTCTTTTTAAATCACAACATGCAGTCTATGGAACGTCTGCTAAAATTAATTTTGATAAAATATGACGAATCACGAGATTTAGACTTCAGGAAACAAACGTCAAGATTCAGAGAATATTTTGTTCAGTCCTAGATATTTTTTTTCGGGATTTACTTTCGCCAGCACCACACTGAACCACAATGTAAATATGTTTGCCTTTTGTCTAAACTCCCTCATACTCCATTCCTTCAACAGATACAACATGCTAACAAAAACAAAGATAGTTCGCAAACGCGTCGAGATTCCAGTCGAACAAGTTCTTGAAGAGAAACGCGCGATCGAGGCTGAGTTACAGCGACAGAAGGAAGAGGCCGCTAAGAAGGATCGCGAGCGACGGGAGAAGGAGAAGAACGAGAGAGAAGAACGTCAGAAGAAGAAGAAAGATGTAAGATAATATAGCCAATTGTTGTTTGATTGATTATTTATTGAAGTGAAAACTTATTCAGGCGCGTTGGGCATTTTTGAGATGGCAAAAAACAATTGAACTCGCGACACCGTTACCGACACCTCATTTTTGTAAAAGCGATTGTGCTCTTTATTTATGTTATGTTACGGATCAGTGTTCTGCGCAAGTATATTACTTAAAAGGTTTGAAAGTTTTTTTTTGTAAACGCGATTGTGCTCTTTATTTAGATAAGGTTATGGACCAATGTTCCATACAAATAGTTTTCTTCCACCAAGACGATCTTTTTCAAGTTTTCACATCTGTCGGCCACTGTTTTTTTTTTACACCAACAGCTTCTGTATATCTTAAGTACTATAGGTAACAATAGCCTCGGACTTACACAGTCGCCAATTAGATGATATCATAATCCGGAGCACTTGCGGCAGATATCCACGCTACACTTGTTGACTGATGATTTTATCAAGGCTACTCTCGTGAAATTCTTGCCTCAATTTGAGAAGAAGAAGAACTGACGCCTGCTGCAAGTGTAATATCTGCAAATGTGGGTTCCAGGATCACAATACATTTATTTTCTTTCTTTCTTGAAATTTTGCAGAATATTGCTTTTTTGACTGACTTCTTAGAGATTTTGAAAGACCGTCACGCGGTTATGTGTGATAGACACGACGTTCTACAGAGCCGAACATATTCTAAAATTCAATGTGTAATTATTTTCATTTTCTTTCAGGAGCGTGAAAAGCAAGACCGTGAAAGGAAGGAGAAAGAGGCCGCTGAGAGAAAAGAGCGCGGTGAGGAGGAACCCGAAGCAGAAGGAGAGAAAGATAAAGAACCGGAAGATAAAGAGAAAGAAAAGGAATCGGAAGCAGTTGCGGAAAACGCAGAAAAGACGGATGAGCCCAAGGTGAGAGTTCAAGGGTCTAATGATGTTTTGTTTTAGCATGATATGACGTTGATTCCGTCTCTGAAGTTTCGTCAGTTAATTAATTTGACCTTGTACAGGGTGTAGAAAGACCCTTCACGAAGCTGTTATCTACGTATTCTGTGCAAAATAATTGCTGGGAAACTACTTTTATTTTTGAAAATTCGCTGTTTACTGTAAGTGCGCAATGTAACATACGCAAAACATTGTGCTTATGGGTGCATGCAACGGAACAGGGATCGCGGGAGTATTTAAAGTTATCAGTTATCACATTTAAAGCTTGTTTTCGTAAAAAAACATGTTCAAAAGTTGGAACTCTGACCTCCAATCGAACAAGACGTAGTTTTATTTCCAAACTGTTCAGGATAAAATTACTTAGCGAAACTGCAGACGTGATAGTAGTCTTAACACAATATAAAACAAACAAAAAAACAGTTTTTTTTTATTCATACTTCAAGTTACTACACTGCCACCGGTCGTTTGTACCAATTTTTTAACTGAAAACTTCTTTAGGCGCGTTAGGCATTTTTGAGATGGGACTAAACCATTGATTTCGCCATACCATGACGACACCTCGTTTTAGTAAACGCGATTGTGCTTTTTATTTATATTAAGTTCCGGATTAATGTTCTATGCAAGTATTTTTATTTCAAAGGTTTTGGAAGTTTTTTTTGTAAACGCGTTTCTGCTCTTTGTTTAGATAAGGTTACGGACCAATGTTCTGTACAAGTATTTTTCTTCCACCAAGGCGATCTTGTTCAAGTTTTCACTTCTGTCGGTACTCCCTGAGTGCCACCACTTTTTTTTATTAGGTGTTTCTTTATCGATACCTATCATGTTTGCGGAGTTTCGCGAAGTAATTTAGAGGCATGAGGAACAGGGTGTAAAGTTCACTCATCCTCTATAGAAAAGGGAGGATCCTCCGACCAGACGGGTGTCGTGTCTGGCGGGCAACTGCACAACGGTTGAAGTCGGAAAATCTTATATATGTCGTTCACGCGGTAAACTCTAATTGCGCGATGCAGGATTTGTATGACGTCATGTCTTTCATGCGTAATTCGTATGAGGCGGTGTAACCGTTACAGTAATTTAATTTGAGCCTGTATAACTGGCAAAATTGGGAATACTGTCCACCCCGGACTATTCCTTCAAGGATCGAATTATGTATGTTAAAACTTTATGTATCTTGCAGGAGAACGGTGACAAAGCTCCAGCAGAAAGTGAGCAGGCGGGTGAAGTGAAGGTTGAACCTATGGACGCCGAGCCTAGTGAGAAGCCCGCTGCAGACGCAGAGGTGAAGGACGAACCTGAACCAGGTTAGTACATCTCTAAATAGTAAAACAAAGTCGCTTTTCGTATGTCTGCACTTTGCTCTTATAAACCACACAATGTATTTTGATGCGGTTGTTACCATCATTTTAAGCATTTATTGCGGAAGATTTATGTGTATGAGAGCGCTAACACACTGGGACGCCATGACGACGTCGCCGGCTAAGTATCCAAACAATTCGTATTGAAATGTATGACAGTTAACTCACTTGGCTACGGTCTGGCGACGGTAGCCAAGTCGCCAGTATTTTGTATACAAGTAAGTTACGCCTCCCTCACTCAGTGGCCAACTTATCGCCAGGACGGACGCCCGCGTGTTACTGGATACTTATTTGGCTACGGTAGGTAGCCAGCGGCGTCGCGTAGTGTGTTAGCGGTTTAATACATTAATATTTAACTTAGAAATAGCACTAACGATTTTGATGGTGTCATATGTATCCACATCGGAAATAGCATCATCAATGCCAAGCAGGGGCGGGTCGCTAGTATTATTTATTTATTTTAACATATACGGCCAAGGCCTTAGATAAAGACAAAAGATTATTAAGGTACAGTAAACAAAAGTATACAACTACTCGACAGTCATACGCTCATCTCACAATACTCCAGACATACCGACAAGATCTTCCATTCATCCGCGAACACATCACAGTCAGGCTTAGCGTCCAAGTGAGCGTTGAGCGCAGAGAGTGTGCGAGGGACGGGAGACTGGGCTCGAGCGACGGTTCGACTCCGAGGCACGGCGAACAATCTATGCCTCCTTCCACGGGTATAGTTTATCGGAGCAAAAAGATGGGACAGTTCATCATGCAGTTCAGGAGCATCTGTTTTTCCGTAAAGGATCTTACACATATTAATGATTTGGTAATTTTTTCTTCTAACCTCGAGAGAATAGAAAAGTAGTAGTAAAATAGTATAACGTAATACATGGTCTGCGCGTGGACAATTTCGTTGCATGATATTTTGATCGAAATAAAAGAGTTTTGTTGTATTTGCCCACAGAAGGCGAACTGGCAGAGGTGACTGAAGAACAAGTCCTCCAAGGACATGTATTGGATAAGAGAATCAAATTCGTCATCCGGTAAGTTATCATTTATCGTAAATATTTCCAAGTAAAGAATATATTTTTATTTTTGTATATTCATAATATTTACCCAAAACACTGATTGACACAGCAATGATAAAGTTGTCATTGATCTGGGTTCATCACACTTCACTATATGGCTCCAACTCTCTTAAAAGTAGGTTTTGTTAATTAGGCAAGAAGATGGATCGTTAGTACAAATACTAAAGCATTCCAATTTGGCTTGTGTTAGTCCACTTTTTGATGTGTATCATCTTTTCTCTCGCTTTCCTGCAATCTGTGGGAGTGATTTTATGGAAAGGGGCGGAAGTGTATTACAGGAAACCGTGGAAGCGCAAAATCAGTACATTTAAAGATATTTAAGAAAATAGATAAAAATTGACCATTCCCCTCCCTTCCCCTATCTCCGAAACTAGTACTGAGCATAAAATTTTGAAAAAAATTTAGAGAATGGATCTTCTCTCAAAGATTACAGGAAAACCTATAAGAAGTCTATGGTAACATGGTAAATCAATATTGTGCGTACAAACTTATATTTGCAGTTGTAATGTATCGGAGAACATGTATTTCAACTACAATGTTAAGTTTGTATTTGGGATAAATTCATCCCAACTACGAAACCTTTCGTTGTGCGTAGTTCGACACGCACTTGGCCGGTTTTTTTATTCTTGGCATAACAAGATCCAGTATTTATTTTTGGACTATAATTTTTCAAGTTTCACTCAGCATAAGCTTAATCGGCCTCTGCTAGGATATGGGCCTCCTCTCTGTGAGAGGAAGTTTAACGAGGGTAGTTTAACTTATTGTTTATTAATTCACAGGTACACAGTAGAGGAAGAGCTAGATGGCACCGAGGCGGACATGCTGCCAGGATTCGTGTTCATTAGTAACGGCGACATTGTGGGGGGACCCTCTCGACCGGCCAGCATCGCCGACTGTGAGGTGAGGAATAATTAATAAATAATTACAGCTCCCACGCTTGCTCAAGACGGGGTTGACGATTTCAGACTTTAATTAATTAAGAGTCCAGTACCCTAATTGCGTAACTTATTTTCGTAAACAATTTTGCCTGATTTGTTTCATCTTGACAGTTCAACAAAATTCATTGCTTTATTTACGTTGTTGAGCAGTTTTTTTTTCTAACTTATGAAGCAATGGATTAGCAATCTGTTCAAATCGAAACAGATTGTGATTGTGTTGTATTACGCAAATAGGATACAGGTTTCTTCACGATGTTTTCCTTCACCGAGGTCAGTCACAGGGACTGAATTACCCAAAAATTAAGGTACCTTTTAATTTCAGTATGACGTCATACTCGGTCAAACTGTTAAATAAGGGTTACCGAAATATTTCAATACCGTTCTTTTTTCCAGTAGCGGAATTTTGAGGTTGGAAATGCATACCGGTATATTTCGTTAGAAGTACTATTATAACCTTTATAAATGAATAGGTAGCAGTACCAAAACCTTGATAAAATAGGGGTTTTCTTTGACGCACCGCCGCCACACTCTGTCGTTTACTTGCTGATTGTAACTCAGTATTGGTTTTTATTTTCAATCGGAAGGACACGACTGTGTAAGCACCCACGACGCACAGTGGAAAAAAAAAGACTTGTTCAAAAATCTGTCTACACCACGGGTCTACACCACAATTTTTGACGTATCGCTGTCATTTTTTTTATACACTCCTGAGATAACACACTTTGGTGTGTCACTGCCACTTTACCAAAATCGAAAATTATTTAAAAAAATATGTTTTTTTTTTAAATTGTTTTTTGCTTCATATCCCGATTTTTTGAGGTTATGGTATTGACTTTTAAGGAAAAGTGGCAGTGACACACCAAAGTGTGTTATCTCAGGAGAGTATAAAAAAAAAATAGCAGCGATACGTCAAAAATTGTGGTGTGGGCAGATTTTTGAACAAAAAAACTCATTTTTTCCCATTGTGCGTCGTTTCGCATGTTTTTCGGTACCGAAATCGTGTAAAGATTAAATAATGGTTTAGCCCAAACTTTATTTATAAACCGGTACCGCCGGGATATTTTTGAGGTATTTAACCAAGGAGTTAACCGTTACCGCTGTCAGTCCTCCTGGTCAGTAATGTACAAAATAAATCCAGGAAATACATTTGAATTGAAAAATACATTGGGACTTGCCCGGATTTTAACCATGTTGGCAATACCTATCAATACATGTATAAGTATAATAAAATCAGGGATGGACCGAAATTCGGTTCACATTTGGTTCAACTGAATTTCGGCAGCTTGAACCGAACTAAATTCGGTTCTGATGCCGAACATTCGGCACAAGAAAAATAATACCTACTTGCACTATTTTGACTGAAATTTAATAGAATTAGAATAGCATTATTGTAAAATAAAATTATGTCTTTTACTCCACTCATGGTCATTTATTTTAGTTAGGAACATTGTAAATGTAAACCTTAAATTAAATCAGTTCTTCTTATTAGTCTTGAAAATCTGTTCGTCTTATTAGGCCACGCGGTGGAAGCGCGGTGTGCGGGCGGGGTACATCTAGCAATAATTGAAGTAAATGCGTAAACAAGTCATGACCGCGACGTGTCGCTCTCGAGAAAGCGTGCGAAATTGAACCGAAGTTCGGATTCGGTTCAAACCACAGTCGGCCCATCTCTAAATAAAATGTATTTGTACCAGGTGATCCTCATGGTGGGCATGCCCGGCTCGGGCAAGACGTACTGGGCCAAGCAGCACGCGGCCGCGCAGCCCGCCAAGCGGTACAACATCCTGTCCACCGGCGCGCTCTTCGACCGCATGAAGGTACGTCGCGCGCGCGTCGGCGCCACACTACACAGTACACAGTACACTACGAGCTGATGGTACAGTCGAGTTTATTTCAGTGCCTGAAAGCATTAACAAACAAATGCAGTATGTTTACTTGCAAGTTTTATTGATCTAGTTGACTTTTTGATAGTTTATGTAGCTGATTTTTCAATTGTAACTTTTATTTAAAGAATAAATGTAACAGTTTGACATATCTTCTTTAAAAAAGCTGTGTATATTTATTCTCGGACAAAAGTTACTTTAAAAAATCAGTCCTGGTTTTAGTCGCGAGATCAGTCGGAAATGGCTCATTACAATGTGATAAACATAATTAATGACCCCTTTCTAACTCAAGTTTTAGTTAGAAAGGGGTCATTAATTAATCGCTTTAAAGTATAAAGTTAAAGTAATATAATTAATATTTATTATAATAAGAGATTGAAATAAATCAAACTGTACTGACACACAAAATATTTAATTTTCACTCTGATACAATAAACACTAAACAAGGTTTTGTTTATGTTTTTTGTAGATCACAAAATTTTTGAAGACGCATTTGAGTTGTTGCGATGTTTTCTCTCAGAATAGTTTATGTTTACCACTTTTTTATTTGCTTAGCGCTATAAAGCTCTGTTAGGTTAAGTGCGCATGATATGCGGACAAGGATATATTGTATAAAAATACTCAGTCATTCTACAAACTCTTGGGATGGTAACAAAGTGATGCTATTTGGAACAGCTTCATTTGTTCACAGCAAGGTAAGTAAGTCTTCACAAGAGAAAGTGTAGTAAACAAGTTATTTTCTTTAGAAAAAATGGTATTCTTAGCCCAAAATACAATCATGCGCGCGTAACCTTTAGCAAATACTTATTTAATTTCATGCCGAATGACATCGCCCAAAGAATGCAAGCTTGAATGAAAAGTAATGGAATAAGATGTGTGAATGTGTCGAATGAATTGAATTTAATATCGCAATACCTCGAAGTTTAAATAATTAATTAATTGTTGAGAAACATAAATAAAATACATTTTCTATTCAAACACAAACACTACACAAACTAATATATGTTCCCTTCCAGCGCTAGAGGTATGAGCTCAATAAACCGCCATCAGCTCCAACTATAAACATTGATAAACTAATGTTCGTCTGTATTTTCAACAGGGTGCAATATGAGCAACATTTATAAACCAAAACATTATAACAAAACAATGTTAATTGACCTTTAGCGGTCAACACTAGCAGTGTAGTTAATATGATACCAGTGGATCGCCGACTGAAGAGGACGTACGTATACCGAGTCCCGAGTCACCAAGGAGAGTCCCTGGTATCACAATAACATATATTCCTTAGTGTAAGCTAGGCTAAGTCGTGTCGCTGCGCTTAGGTTTAGTATTGTATGAGTGTGTACGTCGACACAGGTGGACTGTAAGCCCTTCCGCGCCAGCTACGATGCAAGGTGGGACGCTATGGTGTCCAAGTGCGCTAAATGCGTGCTTAAGTTGTTGGAAATCGCGAAGGGCCGCAAAAGGAATTTTATCCTCGATCAGGTGAGCAACACTCCAATTTTTATAACATTACTACTTTGGCAGCCACACTTAATACAGGAACAATCGAGATCGAACGACTGTTACCCCTTCATTTGTTTATCGATATCAATCACTATCTTCACGGAACAATTATGTATATGTATGCCATGTTATATAGCATCTAGCTTCGTAAGCCATCTATATATCTACGCATCTTCATAAGGTACGTCCTATATATAAGAGTAGTTAAGGCTATGTATCACGACACCGCTTCCGCGATAAGAGCGAGCTATAATGTAATTGTTTGTAGTAGCGCCGAGGTAAGTGAAGACGCGGGAGCGGTGGGCGGTAACTCTGCCTAAAGGCCCACTGAAATAACCGCGATGGGATCTCTATTGAGCTTGTTCTAGGTGTCGAACTGCCACAAAACATTAACACAAAGTACAAAGTCACCGCTGGATATCGTCAATATCTATAATGAGAATGTTTTGCTCCACATCATAATCAACGCGGGACTCGACGACGGCGATCGACGTAATTCGCGACCGCGGTTTCGATATCGCATTGGGTAAAAACAGACGAACGTATACCCGTCGGCCCAGAGGCGGAAGTTGAGGGAATTCGACGGGTACCGGCGGGTCGCGGTCGTGATCGTGACCGACGACGAGACGTACCGCGACCGGCAGAAACGACGCGAGGAGGCCGACGGCAAGGAGGTGCCCGACGGGGCTATCGTGGACATGAAAGGTTGGTTACACTGCCTAGCCCTAGGAGCCGCCCCCGCCCGCCCGCCTCTGCCGCGTCTCACACCGCCGTCTGTTGTAGCCAACTTCGCGCTGCCCGAGAAGTGCTCGTGGCTAGACGACGTGCTGTTCCCTGAGCTGGCGGCGCCTGAGGCGCGCGCCGTGCTGGACACCTACCATCGCGAGGCGCGCGTCGCCGGCGTCGTGCGCGACCGCGACCGGCGCGAGCGCTCCGCCACGCGCGACGCGCCGCCCGCCAAGCGTCGCCGCTCCGGCGACAAGCGACACGCGCGCGACGAGCGCCGTAACCGGGACTTCAGCCGGGGCGACCGAGGTTAGTCGCCAATCGATGGTCATTATTTTTTGTACATTATTCTCACATATAATATCTATATTTAAAAGAGTGTCCTTGGAGTTTCTTGCCCGATCTTCTCCATAGAGATCTACGTTTTGAAATGGACAACTAGCTTCAACTTTCTAACTAACTGACCGATTCTTTGACAGTTCAAAAGTGCCTGTAAATGGTTTAATTGAAATAAATGCTTGAGTTTGAGTTTGGTCGTTAGAGAGATATTTGAGAGTGGAGAATAAAAACCATGACGTTAGTCTTGGTGAAGTAATGATTATTACTGGCTGTGGATTTAACTCAATTGGAGAGGCTATATGTCTAATACTTAGTTGTAAGCTGATGGTGATTGACCTTTGATTCATCAAACAAGTAGAAATATGGCACAATATACTAGCATAAACAACCTATAATGATATTGATGCTGGGCTGACACAGACCTTCTCTTTGTAAAACGGACTGTTTTGTTATCAATTAAGCGGGCCCACAACACATTGGTTGATGTCACATCTCTTCGAATTTACGATTTTAGGACGAGGTAGTTTGCCTCGTTGGTTTACTGGTAACAAGTGCTACTGCTGAGGATAAGGTCCTAGTTGTTTCCATCAGGAATTTCTCAGTAGTCTCGATATCTGCCTGCTCTCTGTTATATGAGACTTGAACATTATTGGCGAAATGTGGGTGTACTATATATGTGTAGTGTGCACCTCTACCCAGACCTTAGGCGATTACATGTGTGATGTTATGTAATTATAATGTTCCTCAAGATTCTGAAATGAAGCTTGTTGTATGTACTGCAGAGGATCGTTGGGGAGGCAGTAGCAGCTCGGGCGGCGGAGGCGGCGGCGGCGGCGGCGGGGGCCGCTGGGGCGGCGCGGGCGGCGGGCGCGGCGGGTCCCGCTGGGGCCCGCGCGACTCGCGGCCCAGCGCGCCGCCCAACGCCAACCGGTTCGACCGGCCCTGGCAGGCCGGCCCGCCGCAGCCCGGCGCGCCCGGCCAGGGGAACGGCCAAGGACGATACGAGTGAGTAGCTTTTAATAAGAGGGGCGAGTGGCTGAATAATAACAACCGCACGGGTCGATCTAAGGTTAAGCTGCGCTTTCTGCGGTCAATTTGTGGTTGGGTGATCATCCATTACATATCGAAACTTTTTCCGTGCCTCGGAAAGCACGTTAAGCCGTTGGTCCCGGCTGTCATTCGTAGATCTTTGACAGTCGTTACAGGTAGTCAGAAATCCAAAAATCTAACAACCAGTCTTAATGGTATCGTGTTACCCAGTAACTGGGTTTTGAAGATCAGATAGGCAATCGCTCCATATAAAATACTGGTATTCAGCTCCATCCGGTTAGACTGGAAACTGGCCCCAACATAATTGGGAAAAGTTTAGGCAGATTGAGTTGTAATAGATTTGATTCGACTTTTCTGTCTCCTGCTTGATTTATAGAGGGAAGTTGAAATTATGGTTTTGCTAACTCTCCGGTTGTTTTCTAATTAAATTCGTTACGGGTCCAAGACAGTTGAATCATTTCGGGACTCGTCAAGCTTCATTATCTTTACTGAAAGCTTTTGTACTGTAGGTTTTCAGTTGTAATGGTAAGCAATGTTGTTGCAGGCTTGTCTCGAAATAATAAAGAAAACCACATTTGGCGATATCTACGCAACTATGAGTAGTTGCGTAGATATCGCTAAATGTTGTCGCATACAACTAGCGAACTGTCGAAGTAGACGATAAACATCAGTGGTATCACTAAATTCTGCTCTACACAATCAAAAATGCTGTTCAAATTTGAATACAAACAGATACCCAACAATAATCTGTACGCATAGGCTCGCTGAACAATATCACCCATCTATAGTTTGATTAAAACTATAGATGGGTGATGCGCGGCGAGGCAGGGGGGCAGCGTTGACGAATGAGCGGTTGGACGTCGTGAGCGTTGACGAATGATGCACTGCCCCGCGGGGGTTTCGCCGCGCACATACCTAAGGCCAGGACTACGACATAGGGCGGTGCGTCTTTCGGAGCTTGAATGTTCCCGAGTCGCAAGACGCACCGCTAGTTGCATCGTGGCGACTCATGGCACGTTCTAAATAACTTCTAACATTTGTTCTCGCCGCGGTCGCAAGACGCAGGTTGCGCGAGCGGTGATGACGTGGCCGACGGGTAAGACCTGCGTCTACACTACAGCGGTCTCGGTCAGACTATAGTTGAAGCATCCTACCTCTTCAATAAAGAAACATTCCACCGCATTCCTCAATGGATTAATGAAAATATTTAAGAAGAAGTAGTATTACCAGAAGACATACTTAAATAATCTAAACACTCTTCAAATAAGCGCTCTTCCTCCTCTCTCGTACTATGCTGTGCCCTACAGGGTCCATAATTGTTTCAATAATTTTAAGCCTACCAACATTATGGATGCATTCCATAATGTTGGTAGGCTTACAAATAAAATAAAGAATTGAGAATATTTTTTGTTCCAGCAACGACTTCCGTGGCGGGTCCGGGCGCGGCGGGCGCGGCGGGGGGCGGGGCGAGCGCGGCGGGCGGGGCGGCGGGGGGGGGCCGCCCGGGAGCGACCGCTTCGGCCGCGAGCGACACAACCGGCCCAACGACCGGCCCGACAAGAGGCACCACCAGCCCGGTACGATACCATACGGTACTACTACAAAATATCTTAAATTAATCACTGACTGGCAGAAGACGTCGCTCTGACTCTAGAAGCATGAAATTATGCACAAGAGTATCTTATAATATAATGAAAGAGAGCATAACTTGCTCGCAGTCACGACGACGATTAATTGAAATGGAAACTAGCCAACTATAACGGCTGTAAAACAAAAGCCGAGAGTCACTAATCGCTGTCCCCGGAGAATAAAATCGTAATCGTAAAAACTAAATTTTACAGGAAAAATAAAAAACAGTTTTTTGTGAAAATCTTATCATCTAATATACATAGCGGTATTATTCAAATACCAAAAAAAAAGTGATTTTTTACATTCATTACAATATACCTTAAAATCTCGTAACTTCTGAAATAACCGTAGGGAATGAATGAAAAATATTGACTGAGTGTAATCGGAGATCTAAATATCGGATATGCAATAAAGTTAAAACCGTCGTAATAACACATTACCATTTTATTCGCCGGGGACGGCAACTTGTTCTTCCTGTCATTGTATTCATGATGTGTAACATATAAATAAAACATATTTCCTCTAGCCTTCCTGCAATCAAAATAATTAAATCTGTGGAAGTGATTTCGTGAAAAGGGACGGAAGTGTGTAACAGGAAGCCGGGAAAGCGCGCGCTATTTGATTTGACCAATGAGCGCGCGCGGCGCTTGAGTTGGCCGTCAGATGGTACCAACCCATTTTCCGAGAGAATGTAAACAGGATGACGGTCACGGTGATAATGATGACGATGAATATTGTTTATATCATATTTTATATACGTCAGCCAAGATATCAGTACACATTATATACGACTACTGTAAGGCTCGCTCGTTTCTAGGGTTCGTACCTCAAAAGAAAAAAAACGGAACCCTTATAGGATCACTCGTGTGTTTCTCTGTCCGTCTGTCACAGCCAATTTGCTCCGAATCTAATGGACCGATTAAGTTGAAATTTGGTACATGTGTTTCTGCGACCCAAACTCGGACGTGTAATGTAAATAAATGAATTTTTGAATTTGGGGGTCACTTTTTGGAGGCAAATATGAAAATAAAAAGTTTTGCAAACTGTACCGTGTGACATATCAAATGAAAAGGCTTGTTGCGAGGATCTCAAATAAAATAAAAAATATATTATAAATAGATGACAATTGACCTTTTTTCAACCCCCTTGTCTTCGAAACTATTTAACGTATTTTTTTTCAAGATTTATGCGGGTGACATCATGGGGCACAGCTAGTGTTTAATCATTTGGAAATAGGCACAGAAATTTAAATGTTTCAAAAAATGTTGTCTTGCTTTGCACTGATACAATCTACTGAAGATTGTATCAGTGCGAAGCAGGAGCTAATTAATCTCTAGTGCTCATTATATCCAACAATAAGGATTTTTTTACGCCATTGGTTGGAAATCGAAAAGTCTGACAACCAGTCTTACCAAGGGGTATCGTGTTACCTAGTAACTAGGTTGTGGAGGTCAGATAGGCAGTCGCTCCATGTAAAATACTGGTATTCAGCTGCATCCGGTTAGACTGGAAGCCGACCCCAACATAGTTGGGAAAAGGCTAGGTAGATGATGATGGTTGGAAATCGAACCGATTCATCTGTTAAGTGTTATCGCTGTTTATGGGATATCAAAAATACCAGATGCTCCGCAGATGCGTTATCATTTTCAAAGAAAAGCCGAAAGACATCATGTGTCTGTAATTGCTCTGGTATCCATATCCTTCAAATCGGAATATAACGATGCTGACTGGTGGCAGAAGACTTCTATTTGCGATTTAATAAGACTGTTATTTGCTTGTGAATCGGCCAATTTACATATTACCCCGGGTCCATACTCTCGCGAGTGTGCCTCGTGGAGGTCCTTGCACTTGCCGCGGCAAGCAGAGGCTACACGAATGCTACCCATCCATACTCTCGTTTTAATTAGTTGCTCGTCACGCCTCGCGCCCCGCGTCCTTTGACTCTGGTCAAAAAACGGAAACCTCGCGGAGTGTGCGCAGGGCGAGGCGAGAAACGAGGGCGCCATTCACACTATCGCGCTCGCTTCACGTTGTGTTGCCTCCTGGAGTGTGTGGGCCCGGGGTTAGAGTTGAGAATGTTCTATGTGGCGCAGGCGGCGGCGGCGGCGCGGGCGCGGGCTCGTGGCAGCGCGGCGGGCAGGCGGGCGGCGCGCGCGGCGCCATGCAGCCGGCGCGCGCCATGCACCCGCACCGCGCGCCCATGCCCAACCAGAAGGTACGTACTGCATGTGTCGTGTGGCGCAGGCGGCGGCGGCGCGGGCGCGGGCTCGTGGCAGCGCGGCGGGCAGGCGGGCGGCGCGCGCGGCGCCATGCAGCCGGCGCGCGCCATGCACCCGCACCGCGCGCCCATGCCCAACCAGAAGGTACGTACTGCATGTGTCGTGTGGCGCAGGCGGCGGCGGCGCGGGCGCGGGCTCGTGGCAGCGCGGCGGGCAGGCGGGCGGCGCGCGCGGCGCCATGCAGCCGGCGCGCGCCATGCACCCGCACCGCGCGCCCATGCCCAACCAGAAGGTACGTACTGCATGTGTCGTGTGGCGCAGGCGGCGGCGGCGCGGGCGCGGGCTCGTGGCAGCGCGGCGGGCAGGCGGGCGGCGCGCGCGGCGCCATGCAGCCGGCGCGCGCCATGCACCCGCACCGCGCGCCCATGCCCAACCAGAAGGTACGTACTGCATGTGTCGTGTGGCGCAGGCGGCGGCGGCGCGGGCGCGGGCTCGTGGCAGCGCGGCGGGCAGGCGGGCGGCGCGCGCGGCGCCATGCAGCCGGCGCGCGCCATGCACCCGCACCGCGCGCCCATGCCCAACCAGAAGGTACGTACTGCATGTGTCGTGTGGCGCAGGCGGCGGCGGCGCGGGCGCGGGCTCGTGGCAGCGCGGCGGGCAGGCGGGCGGCGCGCGCGGCGCCATGCAGCCGGCGCGCGCCATGCACCCGCACCGCGCGCCCATGCCCAACCAGAAGGTACGTACTGCATGTGTCGTGTGGCGCAGGCGGCGGCGGCGCGGGCGCGGGCTCGTGGCAGCGCGGCGGGCAGGCGGGCGGCGCGCGCGGCGCCATGCAGCCGGCGCGCGCCATGCACCCGCACCGCGCGCCCATGCCCAACCAGAAGGTACGTACTGCATGTGTCGTGTGGCGCAGGCGGCGGCGGCGCGGGCGCGGGCTCGTGGCAGCGCGGCGGGCAGGCGGGCGGCGCGCGCGGCGCCATGCAGCCGGCGCGCGCCATGCACCCGCACCGCGCGCCCATGCCCAACCAGAAGGTACGTACTGCATGTGTCGTGTGGCGCAGGCGGCGGCGGCGCGGGCGCGGGCTCGTGGCAGCGCGGCGGGCAGGCGGGCGGCGCGCGCGGCGCCATGCAGCCGGCGCGCGCCATGCACCCGCACCGCGCGCCCATGCCCAACCAGAAGGTACGTACTGCATGTGTCGTGTGGCGCAGGCGGCGGCGGCGCGGGCGCGGGCTCGTGGCAGCGCGGCGGGCAGGCGGGCGGCGCGCGCGGCGCCATGCAGCCGGCGCGCGCCATGCACCCGCACCGCGCGCCCATGCCCAACCAGAAGGTACGTACTGCATGTGTCGTGTGGCGCAGGCGGCGGCGGCGCGGGCGCGGGCTCGTGGCAGCGCGGCGGGCAGGCGGGCGGCGCGCGCGGCGCCATGCAGCCGGCGCGCGCCATGCACCCGCACCGCGCGCCCATGCCCAACCAGAAGGTACGTACTGCATGTGTCGTGTGGCGCAGGCGGCGGCGGCGCGGGCGCGGGCTCGTGGCAGCGCGGCGGGCAGGCGGGCGGCGCGCGCGGCGCCATGCAGCCGGCGCGCGCCATGCACCCGCACCGCGCGCCCATGCCCAACCAGAAGGTACGTACTGCATGTGTCGTGTGGCGCAGGCGGCGGCGGCGCGGGCGCGGGCTCGTGGCAGCGCGGCGGGCAGGCGGGCGGCGCGCGCGGCGCCATGCAGCCGGCGCGCGCCATGCACCCGCACCGCGCGCCCATGCCCAACCAGAAGGTACGTACTGCATGCTAACCTACTCGTCAACTTATTCATTATCTCATTTGAATTTGGAACCTCAACAAAAAGTTTGCATGAATACTTTAAAAACATGTATCGGTTTTTATTAACAGTGTCTTCGATTTGGGCGAGCTTGAATCTCTCGCTGCACTCAGGATTCTAGTCTCTGGATTCTAACTATTCTTCTTTTCGTGTCTTTAGTGACTTGTCAGAGTTTTAAAGCCGCCCATGGGCTTCTGACTTAGCTTCACATGCCACGAGAGGCATGCCCTATAAAAATCCAAGATAGCGGCTGTGAAAACGTTATATTTTTTCATCATGGGTGTCGTTTTCATGGTTCTGTGCAACAAGATGGCAGCTGCGAAAAAGTTTTTTGTCACTGACGAAAAAACTTGAAAGAAATTTGTTTAGCCTAGTAGGGGCATATAATGAGGAGGAAGGGAACGCATGTGACGAAAAGAGTGATGAATATAAATGTTGATTGTGTGAGGAATGATATGAAAGAGAAGGGAGTGAATGATACCGTGATGGTTAACAGGGGAGAGAGGAAGGAGAAAACGTGTGCGCCAACCCCACGTAACATGGGACAAGGGCAGGAAGATGATGATGACCTTTTTCTGTGGAACCTGGCATAGTCCCTTCACCATACGTTCAGGGATATGGTACACTAAAGTGAGTGTGTGTGTGTGTACTGTGCGTGTCTATAGTATTGTAACAACTTATAGAAGAAGGTCGTAAGTCAAACCGAAGCGTCAGTCTATTCATCATCATCATCATCAGCCTATAAATGTTCCCACTGCTGGGACACAGGCCTCCTCTCTGTGAGATGGAGTGGGCCAGTCTATTGCTTTGTGAGATTGCCAATGGACTTTTGGTCGGTACTGCACATATAAAAAAAAATGTACTTAGTAATTATGACTTTCGATATGCTAGGTCTGGTCAGACTTTGAGTTTAACCTCACTATCGGCATTGCCATCCTCGAAAACCAAGAAAACGACAACCATGACGAAAATAATTAAAATTTTCGCAGCCGCCATCTTGGATATTCATTTTGACCTCACAATCGGCATCAGAGGATTCGTAAACCATGAAACAAAACTTATAAAATTAAAAGCACGGAAAAAAAAGCAGGTACGCATTTAGATTTACATATTCAAGTAAAAATTTGTTCAAGGCGAATCTCAGCAGCTCCAGGTAGCCTACGAATTTCATGTCTAATAACATCCCACGAGCTGCAATGAATGGCGTATATTTATAATGCCAGTATAAAATAAGTTTAATTTTCATTAAAATCAGCACTATCAAGTCAAGAAAGGGTACTATTTTTTTTTAGGTAGGTCATCTCGTAGTTGACCTCTGAGATCATGACTACTTAACCGGGCTTTCCTGTGGGTGCCTTAAGCTACTACACTTAAAACCTCCAGCCAGGGGTTATTCAACGCAAGAAAGGGTACACTGAACACAAGAAAGTACAACATTTTTACTACTGAAATAGGTTGTGTTTTTACCCGCCCATGGCAAAACCAAGGAGGGTTATGATTTAAAACAGGCTATGTATGTATGTTCATCTGTTCCCTCATAACTCTTAAATTACTCGTCGTATTTCGACAAACGAGGTATCGTTCGAAGCGTCACGTTGTTCCGCGGGCTATTCGAACGTTGGTAAGCTTAAAAAACCGGTATTAAACCGAACTTGTATTGCACACAGGATGGACAGAATCAGAACCAAAATCAAAACCAACAGAATCAACAAGGATGGAACCAATGGGCCGGCGGATGGGGCGGCTGGGGCAACTGGAATCAAAACCAAGGTATAGTTACGATAGTGTATTTATTTATTTAACCATTTATGTACACACATTATATACACAGACAAGACAAAAGGAACAGAAAAATACGTACAAAGCCGATGCTTATTTCTAAAGAAATCTGTTCCAGCATACCTACGATAGGACCGAGGATAAAAAAAGAGATGTAGACACCGTGTGTACTTGTTTATCATTTTCTAGTTTGTTAATTAGTATGTACCTGGTATAGATAGTGCAATCCACGAAGACGCGCTCCACTCCGCGATTACTGTACTGTAAGCTGAACTATAGTACGGCGCGGAGCGGAGTGGGGCGCGTCTTCGTGGATTGCACTATCTATTTTAATTGACGCATGTCATGTCGTCATCTATAACGATTCACGGGACATCGTTATCGCGATCACGCTAATACGGTATGGGTTTTGGCACGCTCAAATCGATTATAGCGTTACTCGGAACGCAGCCTTTGAGTTCCAGATAACACTTCACCTATGACAGAATTTTAGAGATTTATTTATGATGATTAGTATCACTTCTTTTTCTTTGTTAGTACGTGTTGTTAGACATGTTAATATCAGTGTAAGGGTAACATAAGGCGGTGAAAGCCTCTTCCAATTGTTTCCATTTCTTTCTACTCCTAGCGGTTCTCGACAACTGAGCTTTAGATATACTCAAGCAATTAATTTACGATTATTTTGTTTAAAGTTTTAGCCATCTGATAATCTTGATCTTTCCTCCAGGTTGGGGCAATTGGGGTAACTGGGGCAATTGGGGCAACCCGCAGCAAGGCTCGGGCGGGGCGGGCGGCGCGGGCGCGGGCGCGGGCGGCGGCGCGGGCGGGGCCGCGGGCGCGGCGGGGCCCGCGGGCGGGGCCAAGGGCGCGGCGGGGCAGCAGTGGCCCGCCAACTACACGGCGCAGCAGTGGTACCAGTGGCAGCAGTGGCAGCAGCAGCAGCAGCAGGCGGGCTGGCCCGGGGTGCGTAGTGGGGACTAGACGGGTTATCCCAAGAACTATGATTCTGGTGTCGTTGTTAAGAGCGTTTATTCTGAAAGTGGGCAACGTCGCAAATAGTTATCAAATATTTCGCTGTTTTAATTAATTTGTCAATATTACTGTATGGAAATAAGAAATGCAGCTAACTAGTTCCCTAGAATATTAATATTATAACACTGAATTTGATGTTGTAAAAATATAAAATAAATAAATAAATAATCGATATAAATATTCGATATTACGATATTAATTATTGCATTTCATAATCAATATTTTAGTTCGCTAGTTAGCCACATTTCTTAATTCCACACAGTAATATTGCTAAATTAATCAAAACAGGTAAATATTTGACAGCTATTTACGACTTTGCCAACTTTAAGGATAAACCCTCTTATGAGTCGACCTAAAGACAACCAATTCTTTTATAAGTATTTTTTACCTTATTTTACCCTCTCTGAACTCAGAAATACTTTATTTCTTTGAAAAAAGTTGGTATCCAGAAAAATAAGGGTCGTAGCACCTACGATGATAACCTAAGAGAGACAACATTTATACATTATATTTAATTTTATATTCAATCTTCTTACAAACACATCACAGACAGAAGATTGTTCGAAAATTTAACGGACAAGCACGGTGAACAGTCTATGCCTCATAGGCTTTATTTTAAAAGCGTTGCAGCACAAAAACCGACTACGTCACCAACAGTTTCTTATAGAAATGCTCCAAGTTTTTACGTTGCGACATCGCATCGCATTTATATGTTTCGGCAATTACCAGGGCAAAAAGTTGGTAAGATAAAGGATATACAGGGTGGCAGGGACATCGACGCGAAAACTAAAACCATGGATTCAGTCAGATTTTTTTTAAAATAACCTACGAAAATTTTCAACGCAGGGGGGTTCAGAATCATGTACTGAATCCCAGGGGGGTTCAGAATCATGTACTGAATCCATGGTTTCAGTTTTCGCGTCGATGTCCCTGCCACCCAGTATAGATGTCACACTTGCAAATTGTGATGTTATTTTTTGTCACTTAATATTCAAAAAAATTAAGTAGTCGTTGAGGATACTGTTAGCAGCATCTGATATGTATCTTTGTTACAGTATCAACAAGGTAACCAGACTGGTAATGCTGCCGACGCACAGGCGTGGGCGCAATACTATCAGGTTAGTACGGAATTCGTTGTTCAATTTACCAAAGTTTTTATATTCAAACTAGTTAAAATAAAATTTGGTTGTTTTTCAATGTTCTATATTTCGTATAAAATTTGGTCTCATTTTATCTATATTATTTCAGCTATTCGTACGTATTTTTCCTTTGCTGTATTTTTTTATAGTTAGCTACATAATTTCTATTCTAGCCATATAATTTTTCACACAATTCATAGTTCTATACTACAGTAGTCCGTAATGTCGAAACTGCTAGGCAAAGGCCTCCCTTTCCCTTATCCACACGTCTGTCCGGCATGGAGGGCCGGTCCCTCCATCTTCATCTTTCGATGTTATTAGTCAACAAAAACTCTTTATTACAGAACTACGGCAACCAAAACGCGGCTAGCGCTGGCAACGCGGTCGCGGGCAGCGAGAAAAAGTGATCTTCGCTCCGGCCAGACCCACCGCGCTCGCGTGATGTCACGGCTGAAAACACCACTATCAACGACTCCTTCATAGCCAACCTCCTCTACAGACAGCTTAGTCGACAAAGATCCTCTACCTACACTATGTACTCTCAAGACGATTCATCCGACGACTCTTAACGCGTTTATATTAGGTTGATTATCCAATGTGTCGGGTAATCGAATAGTTTCCACGAAAACCGAAAAGTCGTCAAGGTTCATAATTCTTTAACTGGACGTTACACGGTGGGATCTACTTCGTGCTAAATTGTCACTGTATATTGTATGTTAGTGTATGAAATATTGAAATAAACATGGTAACTCGATTACGTCGGATGATACGTCGCGCCTCTGAATAAGAAGAGCTTTAAATTGGCACTTTTGAGTAGTTTAGAGTTAGAGTACTGCGTTCTTATAGAACAAGTACGAAACTGGTATACATACTTAGTCTTACAGAACTTGCAATGATGTCCATGCTTCTTTTGCTTCGTCAAACATCTAGTTTCTAGTTACTTTCAATATTTAATTAAATTCAAACGTAAATATAGATTAACGGTATAAACAAAGCAATAAATATGAAATTTGTACGGAAATTTGCCGCTTTACGATTAAACTAAACACTAAGCACTATTTATTTGATAAATTGTGTTTTTGTAAGTTTTGTATCGTACAATTTTAGCTCAACGTTAGAAAAAATCTAGGCTAAGTTTGTTATGGAGTTTCTAAGTACTTGTAATGATAGAAAAATTTCATATACGTTCCTTATTTTTCTCTTATTCTCAGTGCGCACTAGGCTCACTCGGCTGATAGTTTGATGGGTCTGGTAAATAGTATAAGGCCTCAGCTTTATTGGAGTGCGAAAAACTGATTTAAAATCGAGCTAAAATACTCTTAGCAAAATAAACACTACCACTCAAATTATCAACCGACTAAGGGCCTCTAACGACGCGGTCATAAAACTTGCAAGTAGGATAGCCAAGATTTAGTACGGGATTTATAAAACTTGATACTGAGTTTCTTATTGTCTCGCTCTTGCTTTTTATGACCGCGCCTGGCACTACCGATGGCATACAGGTTCCGTACTGGCAAAAACCGTTCAATGTTGTTGTAGTATCTTGCAAAAGGTAGTCGTCGAAACGCTAACATAATCGACATTGCAATGGTTGAATAGCTTTCGAATAATCTACTTTAAGTCGCGATCGGTTAGCGTTGGAGTTTTTGATATTATGTAGAACGAAACTTATAGTGATACATATTTTCCTACAGTATTTAGGTATTACCAAAATAAGTAAACAGGAATGTATTGCACCAATTTTACATAGTAATAGCTTAGTTTTACTAACACATTTTTTTAAAATTTGATTTCTTGTGCTGTCAGTCACTACAGTATCTTTTTAGATACTTCTTATTTCGACCCTTAATATTTAGATTTTGTGATATTATTGGTGCAATATTTTTTTGATCAGTGAATGTGCACAGCAGATTACATGTTTCTTTCATTAGGTATTTCTCCTTTGCAGAGTCGTAAAACAGATAACGAATGAAAGTACTGTTCTCAATTTGTTATGAAAATAAATATGTAGTTGTTTTTGCACTGTGTTGTTTTTTTTTGTGCAATCGACTTGACAAAACAATTTTGAAATGAATTGACTCATTGAAACATGTAGCATAAGATTTATTATCACAGTTATACAAAATTTAATATATTTTCTGAATGTTTAGTCGGAAACTAAATTCTGCAACGTCTAAATTAGAAATACTAGTTAAAGACTAACACATTGAGTGCTGACAGTATCTTAAAAAGCAATGTTTATAAGCAAGAAACATCTTATAGTTTTAGAATTCCGAATTGTAAGTAGTACAACAAGAGGATATCAAATAACTATTGCAAATGAATCATGTTCTAAAAACACATAGTAAAAACCCTCTGGCACGATGAGATCAAGTGGAAGAATATTGACAGAAAATCTTTTCCATGTTTGAAAATATTGCGTTGTAAGTACCTAGATATTAATTGCATTATAGGTATTTAAAAAAAATATATGTCAAAGATAGTTTGTCAGTATTCACTACTTTATGTCCAGACAAAACAGTATCATTGTCATTACATAAAAGTAATGTTCTCTAATTTACTCAACAATATTAATATTCCCAAATGTTTGGGATCTTTATACAACTACCATTTAGGTATGGAGGTGACTTTTAAATTTAGCAATTTAGTTTAGGTATGTAATAAATAAAATCGGGGGGTTAGTAAGTAATTGTAAGTTTTTTAATGACTCAAGTTACACTAAGTAACTGACTTGGTAAGTGAGTGAGTGAATGTTAAGCTTATAGCTTTGTGTACAAATGTTTTAGTTAGGAGTGTGGTTCCAATGTCACTACTGATAATGATTTAGTAATAAAATTTATTCATAAGAACTCTTTTGTTTTAATTTATATCATAAATCGACCCCTAAAATTACCGTTACGTCTTGAGGTAGTATCGATTCCAAAATCCGTAAAGAGAACACGCTTAATCAGTCATTTTCAAAGTGGACCTGAGGGTCCTAACCTGGATCCCAAGGACTTAGTGGACTGCTTTGGGCACACAGGCCAACCTGACCCTTGTGCCTGACTTTGATCACTGAAATGTGGACTCACCGTAACTTTGATGTCCGTAACTACCGCCGGACCTCCAACGCCAATCGCTTCCATATTTGGTATACAGGGTGGCAGGGACATCGACGCGAATACCATGGATTCAGTACATGATTCTAAAACCCCCTGCGTTGAAATATTTCGTCTGTTATTTAAAAAAAAAATCAGCTGTCATACATTTTGACCGCGTAGATATTGCATTTTTTTATGAAAAAATTCTAGATCCGGGGCTGTCAGTAGGACCATCATGAGAGCGCCGAAAAAGGGGGCATGCTACAGCTATTCTAAGTATACAAATAATTAGTAGGTACCCTTATATGTGATCCATTTCGTAAAAAAAACGGAACTGAAACATTTGTATTTACCGAGAAATCAACGATGATAACTTTCGTGCGCTCGTTCAGCAGGACCACGACTTTAAATGTTGATTCCAAGTTTGAGGAGCTTATCGCTTTCCTCAAACCTACATAGAAGATTAGTACCCTGCAAGATAAAATTAGTGCCCAAAATTCAAAATTATTACTTCAGTAGTTTACGAGATATACCATGCCATTGATGGGGTCAATGGCGTACCCAGCATTTTTTTTGGGGTGGGGCAGAAGCTAGGAACATATTTGGCAGAAGTATAAATAAACTGCATAAATACCTACTTCGTAGGAATTTACATACATACATAAACTCACGCTTTCTTCCCATGGTGGTAGGCAGAAACTACAGAATGCCACCTGCTACGATCCCTCCTACTCCTTTTGCTTCGTTTACGTTCATACATCTGGTCATACACGCACGCCAGTTGCGAGTACTACGCACCTGGCCTTTCTGAAGAAATAAGGTCAGCATATGTCCTCCTAGGGCGTCCCCGACCGGCCTTTCCCTTTACATCAGCCTTTTAAATACATTTTGTTAGTCGCCTTTCATTTATCCTCTCAACATGCCCAAACCATCTCAGCATACCCTTGGACCAACGGCTTAACGTGCTTTCCGAGGCACGGAGGGGTCTTGGTATGTAAAGATGGTCACCCATTCACGGACCAACCGCGGCAAGCGTAGCTTAACCTGATCGATCGACCCGTGCCTCTGTTATTACTTTGCCACAAGCCCCTCAGCAGCCATGTGGTTAAAGAACGTAATTAGTACCAATTGAGTAGGTACTAATTATTTACCAAAATGGAAGCGATTGGCGTTAGCGGTCCCGCACAGAAATTGTTTTTTTTTAAATTTTCTTTCGTTGTTTCGGGAGTAATAATAGATAACACAAGCTACCTCGATGGCGTCCATTTTGTTTATGGACTGACATTACCTATTCCACCTTGGAACGGTGCAACCGCGTAGGCGGCTGGCCGCTCAAACGAACCGCATAGGCGGCCAACCGCTAGTGCGTACGAGCGCTTAGTGGACCGCTTTGGGCACACAGACCGGCCTGACCCTTGTGCCTGACTTTGAAAATCCAATTTCAGGGTTCCCATTAACTTGGGCCGTCACCGAAATGTGTACTCCTCGTAACTTTGATTGTTAGTGGCGCGTATTACCCTTTCGGGATACAATTCGAGGCACCGGTTGCGTGAAATGACCACGCGCTTTTTTTGCACGGTACATCACCGTACATGTGCCTGTAGCGGTTACACCGCCACATACGAACTACGCATCAAAAGACATGACGTCACACAAATCCTGCATCGCGCTGTTAGAGTTTACCGAGCGATCGACATACATACAAGATTTCAACTTCCAACCGATGGGCAGTTGCCCACCAGACACAACAAATAAGGGCGTTTACCCACTTATCCGTATCCATTTCTGATCCGGTTTGGTCATCCCAGTAATTGTATGGACTATTGTGCACTCATGCGTGTATGGTTCGTACAAATACTAGGATGGCCAAACCAGATCAGAATTCAGAATCGAACACGTACCGGATACGGATAAGTGGGAAAACGCCCTACGACTAAGCCTTGTCAGCTTTAATTCGAGGGTTAAAATAAAACATAAGATTGCAAACTTTTTACACAGTTTATTCATTCAAAAATTATACTATTGCCAAATTTTAATCTGACAATATATGAAAAACCGTTAAATATCGCCATTCAATGAGCTAAAAATATCCACAACACGTTTCCGACTCACCGAATAGAATTGATTTACTTGTATGTAACAGTGTTATATTATTTAACATCTAAATTAGTTCGTTACATCCTCATTTAGTTACCATATCATAATAAAAATAGAGACTTCTTTATCCCACACACAAGACTAACATCAAATTGAAATTCAACTCACAACTACATATTTTCATAACTAGAAATAAATTGTACAAACATTTTCAAAAGTATACCTTTTCGAGGCTCATAAGGGATAAACGCGTTACATAAAATATATTTGCTAAAAATATGGCCTTAATTTACAAATAAAATACGCACATGCACACACGAAATGTTTAGTTAAAATAAATGCGAACACTTAGTAAATAGAACTAGAATAAACTTTGGTAAATAACTAACAAGCTCGCGTGAATTAAGAATTAGGTTCACCTGTGACCGAAATTATCAATAACGTTAAAATAATCATACATCCATAGTTTATTTACCAAGTTTATATAATATATTGAAACGATTGTTTTGAATTAGAGACTCGAGGTTACTAAAAAGGAATGTAGAAGCCGCTAAAGCTGAGAAGTTGTCAAAACATTTAGTAAACTATCAAATTAAAGCGTAAGACTAAAATTAAATAGGACATACTATTAGATAACAGAGCTTTAAATGATGCAGTGACATTTTGATTTAAATTGTCACAATTTTCTTTTTCATTTTAAAAAGATGAAATAATCGGTGTGGCGGAATCTTTGGTTTAATTATGATCCAATTAAATGGCAGTAATTTATAAGTTTTTCTTTTGAGAGTTATACCTCTTATATTTTAACATATTTATTTATACATTATGTTACACTGATTCAGGGCGACTAAATAAATTAGGTACTATTTTATTTATTGCTTTGCCATAAAATTTTCAAGTGCTTCAAGAATTTCGTCGCATTTCCTTTAGTGTAACTGAAAATGTATGATTTTTAACACATTAGGGCCATCTGTAAGTGTATTAAAATTTATTTTACTATTTTACATACAAGTACAGTTGCCCTTACATTTCGAAAATTAAAGGTTTAAAATATATATACCTTAATCAGTAATATTTTATAGTGTTATTTAACAGTTTTAACTCTTTTTATTTGCATATTTATATTTATAGTTCCAAAATCTACAGTATTTTGTGCCGCAGTTACCGACTGTTCCACGCACGGCTTAAAATATTTACTTTAGAAATTGTCATGAGTTTTAGGAACTCCTAGTGAACTTAATAACAAAAGATTGTCTTGTATAACTTATGAGGTGCTAATCTAGAGAAATATTTGTGGTTAAGTTTTTACAAAATAATAGAGAAATCTTCGCAAATAAGTCAGAATTTGCGACACAGAAAATTTATGTAAATGAGTTAGACTCAGCTCAGACCAAAGAGGAGTATTTTGTATGATATTGAATACTGAACCTTATGATAAGTGTTTCAAAGAGCCAAAAGGTTCACTCGTAAAGTAGTTTCGATTCACAAAACTTTGCACTTTATGCAACTGATTTTAAAGTGCATTAGACTTTTCCTGGGTCTGCGCTGAACCTTTGGTATAAATGTCTAGACATACATAAAGAAATATAACATTAGGGGGCCAGCTTCTCGAACGAAAATTATGGCAAAATTATGTGACAAAATTGTTAAGCGCGTGCAAACTGCTGCAATTGAGTGTTGATCAATCATTCAACCAATCACAACAGTTTAGGCGCACTCGCAGGCAATTCGTCACACAAATTTTGCTATAATTTTCGTTAGAGAAACTGGCCCTAACTGTGTTATATTACTAGCTACTCGTACAAACTCTATTTAAGCGCGTCCGTGCGTCGCCAGCCCGTGACTGCAGCATCACATAATTATAACCTAACTAGTTGTCAACTTGTAAAAATGTCATAATTTGAAACACTGAGGTGAGACGTGGCACATTATAGTCCGTTACTTACACACGAGACACACGTATTTCAAATAAAACACGATGCACGATTTACAATCAAACTCACGAAATTTTCTGATGGAGGCAGAAATTATAGAACGCCATGTACACACGGCTAGTATAAGCTGACCTCGCATTGTACGGAAATCCTATACAATGCGAGATCAGCATAAACTGGAAATGTATAGCTTGATGTGTAGCCGTGTGTACTACGATCCTAATAATAGGGACCTTAACAAACGTAAAGTTACAGTGATAAATCATTATGTCAATAACACAGCACTGCCCCACACCAGCGCACGCGCACAAGCAGTCACATTCTAGGCGCGCGCGCGCGCGCATTTTGCGAACGGTTCGCGTGCAAGGATCCACCCACACCTGTGCAATTGAAGCTCAGGCGCACGAACCGCAAACTGAAACTGTCCATACTATGTTCCTAAGATGCGCGCGAACCGCACTGTTCGTGCGCGCGAGCGGACATTTAACTTGTACGCAAACTGCTCGCTAACATGTCCATACTGTTCCTAAAATACAAGCGAACTGCACTGTTCGTGCGCGTGCGCAGATGTGGACCCGCCTTAAGGGTCGTGAGTGCGAGCGTGAGGTCCGATAAAAATTAATGACTAACTTTGCGTTTGTAATGCCCCGAGTATAACTGATTTTGCATAATGCACTAAATAAATAATAAAATACCATAGGAAAAGTAATAAAGCTTCATATACGTGGAGACAACAACACGACAATAAATGTAAACACTGGCAATACTAATACAAAGGATTATTTTGAAACTACCAAATAAATCCTAACATCGAAATTAAACAAGTGATTTTTTCAAACAAACTAGAGTCTAACAAATTACTTTTTTCCAATTGCTGTTATTTCCATTTAAACGAATATCAACTTTATCTAAGTGCAAATTAAGTTGATTTCTGAATTCATTCAGAAATCAACCTAATTTGCACTTAGATAAATTTATGACTTTTTCAATGGTATGGTGTGGACGTGTCAACATACCATTTGAAAGTCATACAAATATTTGAAGTTGCAGCGGAAACTGAACTTTACGCGGCGATATTAAAATTGTTTTTCCAAAAACACATCAAACAAACTAAATCGCGAACGCAGTATAAATAGTAGTGATAGGCCGAATATGGGTTTTGCCGATCAGCCAGCTAGTGACTTGACTGGATATATTTGATTGAACTTTTATATGCAGACTGGGAACGTAGCGTTGGAAGTTGGCCTCCCACAAGTTGGACCGATGACCTTGTGACGGCCGCAGGAATCCGCTGGATGCGGGAAGCACAGGTCCGGTCGAAGTGGCGGTGTTTGGGGGAGGCTTATGTCCAGCAGTGGACGTCTTTCGGCTAAAATGATGGTGATGATAACTGGGAACATCATTATACGCAGTTTAATTTACTGTCGTAATGTCGTCTACACCTTGTATAAGTTATTTTGGGCGTATGATACGCCTCCAACCAGCAATTTTGTTTCTAATCAAAGTATTATTCCTTTCGCTATGGTTATGTTATTAAGGTTTTTACAAAACGAAATAAAAACCATGACACAAAATTTTTATTTTTTTGTGTTTATAATACAAAATAAATAATTTAATATATTTTATAATATACGACTTGTATAAATTGTGCCTTGTTTGATGGCATGGAATCGTTCTATTTATATATTATGATTTACAAACTATGTACAAAAAACAAATATAAAACATGTATATAAAATAATATCATCGTGCACTTAGTGTTACAATTTGAAATACGTTATTCGTTGGCGCATTGTCAAGTTTAAGGCTGAGAATATGGTTATATTACAATAATCATGTTTCGCTCGTATTATTTCAAGCCAATTATCCTAATTTTACTAAAAAAAACCTTGTTTAATTTCTAAAGATTCTCACAAAATCATCATGGCCGCGAAAAAAAATTTTTTTTCTGTCAATAAATTAATTTTACCTAATTTCCATTATTACATGAATGGCACTTTTGTGAAATATCAGGATCGTAGCTATGCTTAAATATAATTATGAATTAATTCCTAATCTTTCGCCGCTTCGGGTGGAATGATCATTATGATAACTTTAGAACCGAGCAGTACTGCCGTCCTTACGGAAAAGTGCAATAACTAGGTTAAAACTGATTTCGAGAAAAACGCGAGTAAATATTTTATTTTTGGTTTGCAGTTAGTTTTAGTATTAAAACCGGCTTCGTCATAGATACGTAAAAAGTGTCTAAAAAGAATATATAGATCTCGTTCTGCAAATTCCGTTATTGCACTTTTCTTAAGGACGGCAGAGTACTGGACTCAATAGTTAAGAAATACACTTAAGTCATCTTTGTACACTCCGGATCGAGCCACCCTGCACTTTTTTGTATTGAAGTATATAACTTTTTAAATGGTCGTGAATTCAAATTCGGAACAATGATACTCCGAATTTGAATTAACATTCGGAGTATTATTTTGATATTTAAGGCCCTTAAACCTTACATGAAAGTGCATGATGGCTCGATTTAGGACCCCGGGAGTGTATAAGCCCACACGTGGGAAACTAGTTAAATAACAGTTCTTTAAAAGCCAATTTGCTGCCATCCTTGCTAATTAATTAAACAGACTATATACTGCAATAAATATACCTATGACGATTAGTTTAGTCACATCTATGGTTAATTGGGACCGCGATTATAATTATAACAATCTAATTAGTCATCAACGTACTGAGTTCTAAATATTAAATAACTAAACGCTTCAACTAATTGTCGTCTTTTTCTATTTATTGCTATGAAGTTTTTGTGGAGCGCTCTCAAATGACAAGCTTTTATCTAAGGGTGATGCCGCACGAGCTCAATTTACGCCACTGAAAGTGAGTCGCCTAAATGAGGGTTTACATGAAAAGTCACGCCAGCAGTCGGCGCCACTTTGACAAGAGGCCTTCCATTTTAACAATAAATATAAAATAACGTTCATCATTCCTTTCATTCATTCGTTCATCATTCAGTCACGACTAAAGAAAATATAAGCGCTTTGACACTTGAAAGGTACTCGGACCTGACGTCTCGGACCTGACGTCTCAGTGCTGCCATCTCGTGAACGTAATTTCAGAACACTCATTATGCTACATTCAACTACATTCTAAATCGCGCTTTACCAATCACTTGGCACCATTTCAAGAATCAAAACTTCTCGGCTCATTTTGAGCGGCGTAATATTTGCTGCGATCCTCAGAAGTAACACATATACCATTATGTCTAAGTAACCCAGTAAATGCACTATGTCTAAGGGCACTTAAGTTTTATCCTGACAACGTCACGGTTATGCGTTTTAACTGTTTAGGAGATAAATTGATACAAATACACTGTGGTTTTAAATTAATTGGCAAACTTACCGCTAAGGCCCCAATTGACTTCAAATCTGAGACACTTGAGGCCTGAGGGCAGTGCGCAAATAGCGGTCAAGACCCGCTGTCACCGAACCGGTGACGTGACCTGGACGCGCGCGCCAAAAAGTGACGTCAATGTCAAACCGCGGGGCTTGACAGTTATACTTGATAACTTTACAAAAGTTATAGTCCGCGCAATCCACGAAGACGCGCCCCACTCCGCTCCGCGCCGTACTAGAGTTCAGCTTACAGTACAGTTATCGCGGAGTGGGGCGCGTCGTCGTGGATTGCACGGACTATAAGTGTCGGGGCTTTATCGGTTAAGAAGTGATTATCCTGACCAGTCCCTTATCTAATACCTTTAAACGAGCAATTCTTATATATATATAATCTGAATCTCAGAAACGGCTCCAACGATTTTCATGAAATTTAGTATGCAGGAGGTTTCGGGGGGCGATAAATCGATCTAGCTAGGTTTAATTTTTAGAAAACGTTAAAAAAAAACCGAGCGAAGATCGGTCATCCAGATATTAATGATTAAAAAAAGCATTTGATTTAAGACTTTTCAAAAACGAAAAATTTTGACTGAAAAGTAAATTTTTGAATCGAAGTTCTTTAACGCGGCTTGCGGAAGGAGTTGACTTGTAGAAATCGTCACGTAAGGAAAAAACGTCTTGTCCCTCCATGCGACGTCTCTTTCTATTATATACGAGTATGTGTGTGCGTGCGAGTATCGCGTAAGGAACTTCGTTCAAAGGCGCGGGTCCCCCGACCGCACACATTTAGAAAGAAAAGAAAAAGAAAGAAAAATAAGTTTAATTGTCACAGAAACACGTGCATAAAAGAAAAGAATAATAAAATAAAATAAAACAAAAGATTTAAATATAATCACGAGCACAAAACAGAAATATGCGGCAGCTGCTGGCACGTCATGACTGTGACAAGAAGGCTTCCACTCAGCATGATGCTGTGCTATGGGGACACACAGCACAGCGCTGGTTTTCAGTGGTCACCCGAAAAAGTCGTACGGAAACCAAGTTACTATAGTTATTTACTTATTATAGCAAAAGAATCTCCTCTTTTAGCTAGCTAGTAAATTAAAACCACAGTGTATCATTTAGATAAGGCATCATAATTATATTGAATGTGAACTTACATACAATTTACCCAAAAACGATACAATAGTCTTCTGCGCTTGTATCGATACAAATGTATAGTATAAATATAGAGTTGAAAGGCCCTCCCACACATGACGCCAAAATCTATTTCTTTATATTGAATGACGTTACCTATGGAGCAACTCTGACGCATACAGCATCTATCAGAAAGGTGGGGCCAAAGGAGATCATTCACTGTCTATAGATTTTTGGGCTAAATGTGAAAATGCTGATCAAACAAAAACAAATATTATAATCCGTTAGAACATGTTATTCTCTTCAATTTTCAGTATTGGACCAAATCTGTAGAGCCATTCCCTGCGCTGTGATACGAGTTTGAAAATACTGTTTTTAGAATGTTTTAGTTAAAAGAATAACAGTTATCTAAACATAGTAGTAGCTTTTTATGCCAGTAAAAATTACAGATATCATCTTTTACTGTGAAACTATGGCTCTAGGGTTATTCTCCACATAACTACAGTATCTCGAATAATGTGTTATTTTATTTTGCGAGAATAGAAACCACTAAATAGACCTAAAACCAGTTAATACTAGTGAGTGATACCTATTTCAATCAGCAAATACTAGTACTGTCGAAAAAAACTTTATATTTCGCATACCTACTGTAATTATGTGGAGAATAACCCTAGAGCCTAGTTTCACAGTAAAAGATGATAACTGTAATGTTTACTGGGTTTAAAAGCTATTACTATAATTAGATTACTGTTATTCTTTTAATTTACAAACTCGTATAACAGCGCAGGGAATGGTCCTACAGATTTGGTCCCAAAGTGAAAAGAGTAACATATTCTAACAGATTTTTTTTTTGTTTCCCCCACGTTCATAACTTAGCCCGAAATGAATGATCTCCTTTATGGGTGTCGTACAGACCATCAACCTGAACAACTTTCTCCATGGGACCAGCATGGTAATCACGAAAAAATTATTAGCTGTCCCATACAGTTGGGTCGAATAAGTATTGAAATTTTGTATGGGTAAGTTGATATTTTTTTCGCGATTATGATGTTCAGCCCCGTGGAGAAAGTTGCTCAGTTTGATGAAAGAAAGAAAGAAAAATAACTCTGTGCCACCACACCTTTCTGATACATACTGTATATACCTATACATTTGATATATTTAAAAATTAATAATATTACAATATACACACGTTCCAAACGATTTATTTAAAACATTAACAAGAAATATTTTTTATTCTCCCCAACTTTTTTCGTCTGGCAAAGGGCAGTTTTATTATTTTTTGGAAAATAAGGCTGAATCACATAGAAGCGAGTAAACATGGAAGAAAATCAATGTCGCCACTACCCTTTATTTCTACGGCTTATAATCAATAGCATATATATAGCATAAGTTGACAAGCATGAACCGATACAGGTTATGTTAAGGCAAAAGATCTTACAGTATTTCTATTTTCATGTCCCTCGGGTATCATCGGATTTCCGAATACAAACGAATGCTAATTTCCATGTCCATCAATAATTTTATTGTTGTTTTGTTTTAATTTCCGTGTGAACTATATAGAGCTGTAAAACTATTTTCCTATCTGTCGTGCCTGCGACTTTAGTGGCTTTCCTCCCATTTTTTTAATAAATTACATTAAGTTAAAAGAGTATTAACAACAGCGTCCAGTCTGCACCAAGTGCAAAAGGGCAACAAGGGCAAAGGGCGACGACTGACGAAACACGAGGTTTGCCGAGGGACATTAAGATCATAGTTTTTTATACTTATTTAATTAATAAAATAGGGGTGATATTATTTATTTTGTGATTACCTCCCACAAATCCCGTTTTCTCAAAGCTAATCTATTTTGTCTGTTGTCAGAACGACTAATCTGAGATTTAATGGCTTACTGATCAAATAAATTAATATATTATAAATTGATTCGGTTTTCAAAATCGATTGTCATAAATCCGTATTCTAACCGATGTTTAATCGATCTTAGTTAGTTTTTGGTTGTGTTTGGTCGGCTAGTACAATACGGCCGATGGATCACGGCCGGTCTGAACATAGGCTCTGCGAACTTTCGCGCTTGTTCTCTCCCTCACACTCCTCATGTCACTATTTGGTTCTTAAAAAAAATGATTGCGCAGTCTTCTGCGCAAAGTTCGAACCGGCCGTAAAATGCTATCAAACTGCCCTTTGCAAGACACTTAGTGATAACGAAGTATAGAAAACGCACTTATTATTAAGGATCACGCCTGTTTTGACATCTGAAGGACGGACTACAATGATCTACGTATATTTATTCAAACACACACACACGCATCCGCCATCTTTACTCATACAACGACAAAATGGAGTTTTTTTTTGTATTTTATATAGAAACCCGATATTCTTATACTTAGGAGTTGCCTAAAAATTATAATGTATTCAAATGAATATAATTTATGTGACGATATTATAAAATTAATTAAAAATCCACTTTACATCTTAACAAATACATTATGTATTTGAATATATTTTGTCTTTTCTCACTCACCTTAATTTAAAAACAAAGAAATAGAATCAATTTAGAGATACTTTTCAACGAAGAAATAATCTTTCATTCGAAATAAATACTTTAAAAAAATGATGTAAACGATCAATTCCCTCACAAAGTTAAATTTTACGTTTTAAATATTCGTTAAATATAAGTTCCTTATTAAAATAGGAACCCTTAAAATGGGGACAACACTACTGCAAATACTCGTGAGCCCCGATAATAAAAACTGAGCGAAATAGTGTTGTCTCTTTTACTCTTACTGTAAAGAAAGAGACAATACTCAGTTTTTATTGGCGCGAGAGTAGAATTATTATTAGATTAATATAATATAAAGGCCAGAGTCGCGACGAAGCCGTTTTAAGTCACTATTTCGTGTGTTTGAACGTTTAGTCGATTGTTAAACATACCATAGACAAAATCGACTATTTGTTATTAGTATTTGAACGGCATCCCGCGGCTCCGCCTCTCTAGTAACGATCGACAATGCGCCAAACCAAGTACTAGCTAACGTTATCTCTAGTATGTATTAGTTCGCACAACACTTCTGACTGCTTATCTGCAACAGTGCAGTACATATTCTGTTGACAAAAAGAGAAAAAATATGAATAAAATTTTAGAAAAAAAAAATGATGGCACTTCGGGAGTGCCGACAGAAGTGAAAACTTGAACAAGTTCGCCTTGGTGGAAGAAAAATACTTGTATAGAACATTAGTCCGTAACCTATCTAAATAAAGACCACAATCGCGTTTAAAAAAAAGAGGTGTCAGTAACGGTGTCGCGAGTTCAATTGTTTTTTCCCATCTCAAAAATGCCCAACGCGCCTAAAGAAGTTTTCACTTCAAAAAAAGTACTGCCTGTTACACACTTGTGGATCCAATTAGTAGAAGAACTAAACTCCTCACTCAGTAAAAAAAAAAAACATATCATTCGGGGTATCCTCATTTGATCATAAAATTAATATTATTGTGTATTCATTTATATTGGGTGGTTTAAGCTATTTTCCTAAACTTAGTACTGCGGTCATCAACCAGAAGTCAATTCAATTTCTAGCCTGTATTGGCCCACTGCAAGGCAACGGCCTCTCTTTCCCTTCTCGACGTTTATTCCATACTACAGTCCAGCCGTCGAGAAAATGTGTTCTTGACAGTTGTCAAGTTTTATACTAACGAATATGTAAGTTTAAGTTTATTTATTTCATTTCAAAATGCAACAGGTTTTAAAAAATAAATTGTAGAGGCCTTCTTTTAAATATGGAGATACCTGTACCAGAAGACCTCCCTCTTCCATAACTGTGTGTATAATATACAAAGCCTGTTAATAACAGAATTTTAACAAAGTAGGCACAATAACAAAATTACAACTAGAGAATTGAAAAATAATTAATACTTTAATTCGTAAACTGAGACAATTATACGTCATCCCCATACTCAACTGTCCATTTCAGCATTAGTTTTTGGTTTTGAAGTGAACGGTTTATGACAAAAAGGTTCTAAAAAATAAAAAATTGATGCCATGAAATTAGAAACCTGTCGCGTATGACATTGAGCTTGTTTTATAAATTTGACAATTATCTCAGATTCAGGACTTATTTAGGATTATCTCAGACTTCAGTTATAGACGAGTAGTGTGTGTGTGCATCTTTCTGCGTGTGTGGAGATGTTGGTGAATGTGTGTGTGTGTCTTTGTGGATGTATGTATTTGTGTGAGCGAGTAAAAAGGAAGGGAAACCAAAAGCATATTATCAGTGTGAAGAAGACAATTGTATAGTAATTTTATTTAGTCCACGTTACCATTAATTCCGTGTTTTGCGAATTTAATCTTTATTACTACTAGAAATTGTCCAATTATCAGTTATCCTTCATCTCAATTATCAGGAACGCATTCTCGCAACGGCACGACTGTAATTTTATAAATGTGAGAGTAACTCTGTCTGTCTGTTACCTTTTCACGCCTTAACGGCTGAACGAATTTTGATGGAAGTTGGCACACAAGTAGACATATATAGTAACAATGCGGACAAAGGCTAGTATTATTCAAGGCAATGGCACATAAAATTTAATCGGAGAGGCAACCGGATGGCGAGTGGTAGTCTGGGTCTTGAAGTAATACCGAACCCCCTGTACCGTCCGAATGGACCCCAAATGGACGGGGGCGGATATGGGGGCAAAAAAAATTGTTCTTGTCGTGGCATTCTAAATTTAAGCTCTAATAAGTGCAAGGAAGGAATTTCTTGATTACTTTTTACAATGATTGGAAATTAGAAAAATATGACATTTAATTTTCATTTAATTCCAATACGAAATAAGATGACTGCAGAAGAATTGTGTATAATATAAGAAACAATTGAAGTACTTCGTAATTAAATTGTAATTATAGTTAATCAATCTTTATATTGACATTGTTTATCATTACTTTTGCATGCCTTCTGGTTAAATATGGCTGTTGCTAATTATATTTTTCATGACACCGAGTTTTGTACCCATATTTGCAAAATAAATATCTTTAGGAATTTGTGTGTACCAATGCCATCCGGTTTTGTTAAAATTCACCCTCATTGTCAGTGATAAATCATCAGTAAGGAGTTTCAAGAATTATATACAGCGTAAGACTTTATTTCAATTATAACGATGTTGGGGGGTGGCATTGATACACACAAAATTATTATGTAAAATCAACATATACCAGTTTTATAAACACATTGACATTGTTGAAAAGTATATTCAAAATGACGTGATTACTTTGTAAAGTATTATATTATTTTAACTATTGTGAATGTGAGGACTATGTGGATATTGTTTTTATTTCTCTGCTAGTTTTAGTGATGGTCTGGCAGTTTGAGTAGTTTATGCGGCCTACCCAAATGTCCTTTCTTTGGTATTGTTCGTCGAGTTGAGCTCCACGATTACTGACAAATGCTTGCACTGACTGGACAGGTCCACTCAAATCTGTGTGGTTCTTTCCTCAAAAGACCTTTTCAGACACTTATCTACATGGTCCTCATATGGCCTGACCAAGATTATGTCTGGACTTTAAAAGAGACTGCGACCTCTGAGTTTGTTTTGGCCTTTCTTCTCAGAGTAGTCAGATAGGAAACGCCGAACTCATCTAGCTTATTTTTAATAATTTTTTTATATGACGTGTAAAAGTGATTTCGATATCCTATTTACAGAATAAACAATTTCATTTCATTTCAAATTCCTTGCACTTTTAGAGCTTCAATTTTGAAAGACATGTCAAAAAAAAAAATGTTTATCCCCATCCCCCATATCTCCGCCCCCGTCCATTTGGGGTCCATTCGGACGGTACGGGGGGGTTTCGGTATCACTTCAAGACCCAGATTACCGCTCGCCCTCCGGTTGCCTTTCCGATTAAATTTTACGTGCCATTGCCTGAACTATACAATGTCGCCCATCGGCATGTATTTTTCTTAATATTTATGAAAAATTATCGAAATATTACTTTAAAAGGGAAGGGCCTATCTATTATACTATATCTTTAATATTTTTCATGTTTTTCAATTTTTTTTTTAATGTTTTGAGTAGCGTTTGCCATATCTGCGATGTTATTGGCTCGATTTGGATTCTGTTTATTAATTCAAAAAGTTATTTATCGGATTAACTAACATTTTTATTAAAATTTGTCAACTATGCAAAAAAACGGAGGTGAAAAAATTAAAAAAAAAAAACTAGTGTGAGTTAATAAAATAATATTTTGAAAAAAAAAAATAATTAAAAAAATAAGTTATTTTTCGATAATTTTTAATGAACATTCAGAAAAATGCCGATGGGCGACATTGTATTTCATAATTACAGCAATAATATTGAATTGAATTACAAAGGTAAAGTACTCACGATGCTATTGCGGCGTCTGCGGCGAGGAGGAGCGCGAGTGCGCCGCCAGCGACTGCTGCAGCGCGGCCGGAGTCAGCCACTCTCTATAGCATAGCAGTGGGGGGAATAATTGTATTGTTAGTAAACTTGCTCACTTGAAGAACACCGACAAAGTGCGCGGCGGACCACGCACGGTGAAGGGTTTAGTAATCATGATGAATCATGATCGCATACGCAGTATTGATTTTACCGGCACCATAGTTTTATATAGTCCGCGCAATCCACGAAGACGCGCCCCACTCCGCTCCGCGCCGTACTTGAGTTCAGCTTACAGTACAGTAATCGCGGAGTGGGACGCGTCGTCGTGGATTGCACGGACTATATTTCTCGAAAAAACTATGAAAAAACAAAGTTATTTCTACAAATTAATGATTTTCGGACTTTTCCCTTCACTTGTGCTGTGAGACCTCGCTTATTGGTCAATTTAATTAATCTAGGTCAACGGAAAGTACCCTATAGGTTTTGATTTATATAAGAGTGTCAGAATATGCGGCATAAATGGCCATATTTTTTTTTGCGTTGACTTTGAAATTTGATTATTTTACAGCACCAAGGGACCGTAGATCTATTTGTTATCAATTTCTACTCGATACCTCAACGCGTTCCTGAGAGAAAAGGTCTTGACAAACAGACGGAAAACGAAGTAAGACTATAAAGCGGCCGTTTTTCTTTTGGGGTACGGAACCCTATAAAAATTACTATCCAAGAATAGCCCAAAGCAAGACAGGAGCCGAGGAATCTTTTAAATATTTTTATTCAAAAGACTGGCTTTCTGTTTTGCTAGCAGCACGGCACGACAAGATACAAAAAAAAATGATATTCTACCCTTTGTGGTAGAATTTGGTAGAAATTGGTAAATATTTCTAGTTGTTAAGAGTAACTTCTCAGAAAATGTTCTAGGCGACAAATATACATTAGTTGACTGCAGCTCAAGTCAGTGCATTATTTATAACTGACCCAGTTTCTAACAAAGCGGTGAGGAGAGGAGATTGCTCGTACAGAACCGAGGTAAAATGGCGAATAATGACATTAAGTTAATGCAAACTATTAGGATGTTCAAGAGCTCTCCTCTCCACATCGGGCTTAACGAATACAAGAAACAGCGAAACATAAGAAAGAGAAAGCCACATGGGAACATGCTGGCAAAAATAAATACATGCCATAATTGGATGTAAAAAAATACGCATAACGAAGCCGAGAGTCTCAGCGTCATTCAGATATAATTTTTTTGTACGTTAGTATATTGAAGGTCAAACTACAAACTTTTTTTTAACGAAAACATGTTTTAAATAAATGTTATAACTTAAAATACCCCAAACAAAGGGGAGGGCGCGCATGGGCAACGCCCAAGGCGCCAGACATGAAGGGGCGCCCAACGTGAACCACCGGCCTTTTATTTCTCTATCTTTTCTGTTATTTAACTCTTTTTTTACCCGACTGCGGGACAGCAAAGACAGGGTTATGTTTTCTCTAACTTTTCTGTACAAGTAGACAAAGTTTAGGTACTATTTTTATATGAATGGGCCAAAGAAAAGACGCAGCAGGGAGCTAAAAAATTTTGAGCTCGCTCGTGCACCCTGCGTTCTCTGATGTCTGAATTCTTAAACTTTTCTGCATAAAAGAAATCCTAAATTTTCCGTGGCGGGGTGCTGAAATTTTTGAGCTCACTTCGCTCGTTTTAGCATCCTGCATTTTCCTATTCCTCAAACTAAAACAAATGCTACAATTTCCGCCCCTCTACTCTCCAAGAGTAGTGACCACAGAAATCTCGCCCGGGGCATCGGTATTGCTAAAACCGGCATTGACCGTCGCATGTGCACAATATTACAAATTATAAGCAGAGAACAGCAATTTTTCACACCAAAAATAAAAGTCATTTTCCAACAGTAATTTACGTTAAATTTTAATTAGTATGATGTATAGAATGCGTAGATAACGACTATGTGCTAGGTGTGTACACCCGTACCCTAATTGCGTAACTTATTTTCGTAAACGATTATGACAAATTTGTTTCATTTTGACAGTCCAACAACTTTCATTGCGTTAATTACGTTATTGAGCAGATTTTTTTTCCAACCTATGAAGCAATTGATTAGCAATCTCGAAACAAATTGTGATTGATTGTGCATTACGCAATTAGGATACCGGTTTATAAGAAAAAGGAAACAAAAAAAAAACGACACAATATACATTGACACTTACTTGGGCAGACACCGCTGCAGGAAGGGCACGCACGAGCTCACGTACGCCAGCCGGTTCACCCACGCCGGGATGTCGTGGTCGCATAGTGCCTGGAAAGATACAAACATAACATTGAATATCAAAAAGATTAAAGAAAAACACCGACCCTTACTAAGATTTTCTTCTGTGCTGTGGCATACAATATATAAAAAAAAACCTGTCACATAGGTACTGCAATAACATTTTATTTTAAAATTATTTTCACACTAATATTATAAAGGCGAAAGTTGTGAGTGAGGGTGTGTGTGTGTATGTTTGTCTTTTCTTCACGCAAAAACTACTGAACGGATTTGGATTTATTTATTTGATTTGTAGCGATTACACCTACGAAAGACATGACGTCACACAAATCCTGCATCGCGCAGTTAGAGTTTACCGAGCGATCAACATACATACAAGATTTCAACTTCGATGGGCAGTTGCCCGCCAGACACAACACCCGTCTGGTCCGAGGATCCTCCCTTTTCTATGGTAGATGAGGGAACTTTACACCCTGTTCCTCGTACCCCTAAAATTGGTGACCCCGAGTGTGAACGTCAACGCAGCCTTCGTGCAATTACTTCGGCATCATCATCATCATCACTCCCGCAAGCTTTCGTGAGGCGAGTCACACAGCCAGCCAGCACCCACGGCTTCAACGGGTTTTCGTACAATGAGAGGTCAGCTTATACTGGAAATGTATAGCTTTCCGTGTAGCCGTGTGCACCTATCAATTTTGTACAAAGTAGTCCCTAACCCGAACAAAATATAATAACTTCAATCTTACATTGGATAAATTCGACAGACAATTTATTCCGTTCGGTCTTTAGTCAAAATAGTAAAGCGAACCTTGCCTGTTCATCTACACGTGGTTGCGCGGGCGCCGACTAACGATCAACACACAGCTGATAAAACCGCGTTATCGCTAATTGTGCTATTGTGTTCCACATAATTGACTTCTAATTATTACTGTTCCTCAGTTCCGTAATAGCAGATAACTTGTTTGTTTTAAACTTCTCCCCTTCCAAATCGAATGTTGATTGATTCGCGTTTTGATGGAAATTGTGAGTGATTGATATTTTGACACGAAATAATTATATTATTTAATTAAATCTTAGTTAGTCAGGGTTTGTAACTAATATTGTTAAGTCTTCGGGTAGGTTAATATGATATCGGGTATGATTGCAGATCGTATTTTAAATGAGCGTTGATATCATTCTGAAAAAAATGAGTATTTGTCAATTGTGATAGTTTCTCTAATGTAAGAAAAAGAGCTTTTAGTTTAACTAAAACCTTTAGCTTTTCTTTTGTCCTAAAATCGTCCAAAAATCAGAGCCGTACCAATATTTATTCATATTAATATTAATAACTTACTCTGCGTTCAGCGCCCGGTGTGGCAACACGCCGTGTTCGGGTTCGCGACAAGTCAATCGTCATCCTGAGGATGCCTCGTTGAGAGGTGAAACACGTGTCGATTTCTTACAGAGTTTTTTATGGCTCTTTAGAAATAGCTAAGCGGAACAGGTTACTAAATATATCCACGTCTATTATATTTTATAATGGATTTCCGCAAGGTCACGCCTGAATCAATTAACTATTAATAACTTTAGAAAACACGATAGAAGATAAGAAATCAAAATCAAATTCTTGAACTTGAACATGAGAATGCGTCCTAACCTTTGATAACCTTCCTAGCAGTAGGACAATTAATCAAAAAGACTTGCATGCGTGCTAAACAGCTATTATTTATTACAACTTAACATTAAAACCTGTCGGCTTTGTCAGTTGTAATAAATTAAATTTGGTTTGTTTGCAACTTGTATTAAATGCTTGTCGCCTTGACCGATTTTTTTTTAAATCTTTATTTATTAATGGAGGTATGTCATATTTGAACATGTCACCCCCAGTATAAACATGAAAATATCACAATATTGCATGACAAAAAAAATGCCAAAAACCAAAATTCAAAACCCAAGACACCGACTTCCGAAATTAAAGTTATTTTTCACTTTGTTGTCTTTTTTTGAAAGTCGGTTGTTCTTTTTTGTAAAAAGTTGGGCATTTTTGAGATGGGGAAAAACAATTGAAATCGCGACACCGGTACCGACACCTCATTTTTGTAAACGCGATTGTGCTCTTTATTTATATTACGTTACGGATCAATGTTCTATGCAAGTATTTTTACTTTGTGTGGGATAGGTACCAGAAATAAAAAGTGAAAGAAAAAACAGTGGCACTCCGGGAGTGCCGACAAAAGTGAAAACTTGAACAAGATCGCCTTGGTGGAAGAAAAATACTTTTATAGAACATTGGTCCGTAACCTTATATAAATAAAGAGCACAATCGCGTTTACAAAAAAAAAACTTCCAAAACCTTTAAAGTAAAAATGCTTGCATAGAACATTGATCCGTAACGAAATATAAATAAAGAGCACAATCACGTTTACAAAAATGAGGTGTCGGTAACGGTGTCGCGATTTCAATTGTTTTTTCCCATCTCAAAAATGCCCAACGCGGCTAAAGAAGTTTTCACTTCAAAAATTCGAAGACATCTACCAACTCGCACTGGGCCCGCGTAGTAGATTACAGCCCACACCCTCTTGAAGAGAGGAGGCCTGTGTCCCAGCAGTGGGAACTTTATAGGCTGCATATGCTATGCTTATGATAAATAACAGTTTGTGTTTTTAAATAAATAAGTCCATATCGCGATTAATCAAATACCTCCGTACGCAAAATACGTGCTTTGACGTGGAGTTGCGGATACCAGCCCGTATTACCTATATTACCTAATCAAATACCTAACCTAAAATAGAATTAGCTATTGTAGACATTTTCCCTATATTTAAAAAAAAAATAAACGTCATCGATAAACCATAGTACTTGTTGCAACTTTATTTACAAGTACCGATTAATTTAATAATATCGTATCTATTTCTATACATATTATAAATAGGGAAGATGCCTGGGTAAAAAAAAAACTAGTCAGTCAGTCAGATAATAAAAAAAATATTAGACTCGTATTTTTGCTTTATCATATTAATCAAAAAATCACTTGGATAAAACGCATTAAAGTTGAGGAGTGGGGGTCGCTACGTCACAAGTATAAAATCTACATATTCGTGACATCATGGCACATTTTAACTCAATGTATCGCCGTAATCTTTTTTTTTTTGATTGAGCAAAAAAAATTAATAATACGTGTCCAATATTTTGCAATAATCAACCTGACGGACATAAAAAAAATTGTCATCATCCCTATTAAAATCACTTTTCATGTCTGTCTGTGTGACCGTGTTGTTTTTCTAAACTCCGCAACGGATTTTGATGGGGTTTTTATCATCATTTAGGGAATTTATTCCGAACGGTTTATGTGTACATAAGTACATTTTTATTGAACTTACATATCTTTATAATTCATAACTAGCTTTTGCCCACGGCTCCGCCCGCATGGATATCGTAAAATAATATAAATAAAATGTCACGGACATTTTTGTTGAACTTTTTAAGGTGAACAATACTGTAGAACATAAGTTTTATGTAACTTTTGCGGTTTACGCGGCGCACGCCAGTAAAGCTCCCAGTCGGCGTGATTTTTTCCGACTTATTCAACAATAATCATCATATTTAAGCCAATTTACACAAAACTTTAACGAATTATTTACATCAAAACCTTCCTCATGAATCACTCCGTCTATGGGTGAAAACCGTTTGAAAATCCGTACGGTAGTTTTTGAGTTTATCGCGTTCAGACAGACAGACGCGGCGGGGGATTTTGTTTTATAAAATGAAAGGATTCTTTTGTATGTCATTGAACTCCTAAACGGCTGGACCGATTTTGATGATAATTTTTTGTGTGTTTGTGTGGGTCCCTGGATGGTTTAGATTCACAATTGGACCCGGTAGGTGGCGCTGCGATCGAGTTCTAGGAAACAGGACAACGTCTGTCCGGGCAATAGTAATAAATAAATCTATCTTTTTTGGTCGAGTCTTAAAAACCACGCGAGCGTGTACCTTTTTGTGTGTGACAAGTTTAAATAAATAAATAAGCAGGGGCGAGTCGCTAGTGTATACGAATATCATTAAGAGGTAAAATTTGTTTGTTTGTAAGTTTGTATGTAGGGAATCTGCGGAACTACCAGCCGGGTTCAAAAAAAATATTTTTGCATTGGATAGCCCTATTCTTGAGCAAGGTTATAGGCTCGCGGACGAAGTCGCGGGCAGAAGCTAGTAGTAGATAAAAATAATTAATTAGATAAGTGAATGACTCACCAAACAAAATGCTGAGGTGAAGTGATTGCAGTTGTTGTTCATAAGATGATACCTGAAACAGATACATATAGGCGTTAGATAATACGTATAATGTAATAAATTAAGGTAATTGTATAAAGGCTTGTGCAGGCCAGCGCGACTTGTCGCGCGACACAAAGACACCGCTCGTCGCGCAACGAGCCGTGCCTTTGTGTCGCGTCGCGTGTCGCGCTGGTCTGCACGAGCCTTAATTTATTAACAACTATATCCTGAGAGCTGTGGCGGAGAGCTGTACTCCGAACATGAGACATTTTTTGCGGAGGCTGCTCAGGTAGGAAACATGTTTGCCAACAAATGCCATGCCAACAAAATAGATCTTTTCTCATGTTCACTGAGCGAGTTCGCAAGGGTAACGTTATACGTGTTATGTTTTTAATTTTAATATTTTTTTATGTTGTATTATTTCATTATTTGATAATTAACTACACACTACCGAATTGGGAGACTGTAATGGTAGCGTATGTTTGTAATAAATAAATAAAATAAAAATAATAAATAAAAATGTTTTCTTGTCTGGTCGTCCTCTGCATGAAATGTTTATTATTTCAAGTATATTAAATCAATACTACTAACACTAAATTATAAGTTGTTTTGTAATAACTAACACACTATGGATCATTGTTGTCCGAAATAAATGAATTTTAATTTAATTTAATTTTTCTTTAATTCATCTATAAACATATAATTTTCATTTTTAAATATTCTTATAAAAATTATTAAAAAAACATTTAAAAATATAAAAAAAATTAACAAATTAAAAATTAATTATTTAATTTAATTATTATTATAACATTGATTTTACAATCTGTGATTCCTTGAACTCATACACTGACTTATTAGTATTACTTGTAAAAAAATTAGGAATATCGTATAGGTACTTTTACAATGCTTGTAAATATGTGAGCACCGTGTATCCATCACATTATTAATTTTTCTGTCATTGCTTCGTTTTTAATTATTTTTACCTATTCTGGTATAGTAATCTTATTCCAGGTGCATAGTCTTCACATATAATTAATGTATACAAAATATTGTAAAACATTTTAAAAGAGTAACGGTGAGTAACGGCAAGAAACTCTCTTGCCCATTCTTCTCCATACAAAAACTATCTTTTGGAAGGGGCGACTAGAATCAATTCTATTTTTTGTAAATTTTGACGTTCAAAAGTGCCTTTTATGTGCCTAATTGAAATAAATTATTTGACTTTGACATGAGCTATCCGAATATCAAAAAAAAATTTGGCCTGTGTCTTAAGGCGTGAAAATTGTTTTGCTGTTACACTGTATAATAGATGCTGGGGAGCTTGTTGCGCCATTTCTTCCCAGCTAAAGTACTTGGACACTTCCTACCTAAAATAACATAAGACAGTCCCCTAAAACGCCCTCCCTTCACCACTGTGAAGAGCGGGCGTTTTGGGGGGGTTCTCATCAACAGTAATTACTCAATGTATATTGTCTTTGGTCCCTGGCCTGGCATCAAGCAATGAACAAGATTATCAAACTTTTATTGCTTGAATACGAGGCTTTTGGCTACTTTGTATGTGTGTATTAGGGTTCCGTACCACAATAGTAAAAAGGAACCTTTATGGTGCGACTCAGTCGGTCTGTCTGTCTATCCGTCTGTCTGCCACAGCTGGATATTTCAAGAACTACTAATGCTATCAACTTGAAATTTGGAATAGTTTTAGATTACGTTTGCCCAACTATTTTGCAAATAAGAAACTAGGGCATGTGGGGTATCATATGAAAGAGCGCTATTTGCACATACTCGTTTTTTTTTTTTTTTTGAGAAATTTAAGTTTTTTTTTAAAATGTCAAAATATCAGGTTTTTACTAGATGCATGTGAAAGTATATACGGTGCTTATAACAAAAAACAGGTTTTGTCTGTCGGTCTGTTTGTTCCGGGTAATCCCCGAAACGTCTGGACCGATTTTGACGGGACTTTCACTGGCAGATAGTTTATGTTATAAGGAGAAACTTAAGCTAATTTTATTTAAAAAAAAAATTAAGCCGCAGGCATCAGCTAGTGTTTATGTTTACATAAAAATAGACAACAGATGACTCATTATTTGCTATTATGTCACTAAACAATTGACCATTATTGCGTGCGAAATAGCACCATTGAAATAATTTTTATTCCTAACTTCAAACAATAGAAGCTAGTATTTGTAGTATACATAATATTGTATACAGAGTGGCAGGGACATCGACGGGCAAACTGTAACCTTGAATTCAGCACATGATTCTAGACCCCTAGTAATTTTTCGTCGGTAATAAAAAAAAAAGAAAATTCAATACCTTCGCGGTCAAAATATATGGAACAACTAATTTTTAGGGTTCCGTACCTCAAAAGGAAAAAACGGAACCGTTTTAGGATCACTCGTGTGTCTGTTTGTCTGTCCGTCTGTCACAGCCAATTTGCTCTGAATCTAATGGACCGATTAAGTTGAAATTTTGTACACATATGTATTTCTGTGACCCAAACACGAATGTGTAACGTAAATAAATGAATTTTAAATATAGGGGTCACTTTCGGGAGGCAAACAAAAAAAAAAGTTTTGCTAACATTACCGTGTGACATATCAAATGAAAGGGCGAGGATCTTAAACATATTTTTTACATAATTTTAAAATAAACACTTTTAAAGATATTTAAGAAATTCGATGAAAATTTATCATTCCCCCTTATCTCCGAAACTACTGGAACTAAAATTTTGAAAAAAATATATAGTATGGCTCTTTAATCATAAATTACAGGAAAACCTATAAGAAGTCTTATCAACGAAAAATTTCAACGGTTGCGCGTCGATGTCCTGCCACCCTGCATAATATACATTTAGAACAGTAAAAGTGTACGACTGTCTGATCGTGATAACCTCTGGAACTCGGCCGATAACATGACACATCGAGTTTTAAGAGACTGTGACGCAGGTATTCTGCATTCGCAATTTTGTTTCCAAACATGCAAAAAAATATGTGTATTTGGAAAAATTACTTTAAAACCCACGAGTAAGGTTCAGTTTGCGCTGCCACCTCAATATATTTCCAATAGTACTAGTCATTTTAAAATGAACTTAATTTACACTAACATAAAGTTGATATAGTGCAAATAAAGATAAATTTACAAAGGCGAACTTTTTCAACAACTTGATGTGCCATATAAACTGATAATCGTCTGTTTGTATGTGTGTGTAACCTTGTCAGTAAAACCTAATAGTTTTGTAATAATTTTAGTAATAGGTGTAATCTCTGAGGCATTTAGTTAATTACTTTGTGTATGAGTGTTGTGGATGGTCGAAAATGTTTCATGCTATATATTTTGTTCTCAATATTTTGGTTTGGCTGTTTAGCAACCTTGCTTTACGCAAAACCGTTCCTTCCTCAATAGAAAGAAAGAAAGAAAACAATAAAGAAAAATTGTTTATGGTTTTTGTACAAATACAAGCTATTGCAAATTTGCGATTAAATTCATTAACTATCTCCATTATGCAGCCGATTTTAAATCTCCGTTTGCGCAAGTCTAAGAACCTCGTAGAGATCTTTGGCGTTATCAGATGCCTTTTAAATCTTTCTTACTAAAAGAGGTTATAAATAATACATACCTGTCACCGCGGAACTGCTTGCCTAACTCTGTTACGAGTCGTCTCACTTCTTGTTCGCTGAAGTCCGTATAACCTATGTGTACACTTTGTCTGCAACACAAAAATAGACACATTATGATCAAGAGCGAAGTTCACCAATGATACTGAACGTGATCAGCACATAAAAACCACGTTCATGAGCTGTCAGTGTCAATATTCCATAACAAAAATAAAATAAAAAAAGAAACAGTGTTTTATTTCAGGCAAAATACCCTTAGACAAAAAATATAATAAATGAGTAGTAGTAGACAGCAGTAAGAATCCATCCAAAGGTTGTCTGTAAAAGATCGCTTTTAGCGATAAGACCGCCCATTGTGTCACCTAATGTAAAATTTCTAAATTAATGTCTGTAATTTTTTTGGTGTACATAATAAAGAATATTCTATCTATCTATCTAAGATTAAAATTTATAAAAAATTATCATTAAAAATGATCAATCTTCTAAAACATACATTAGTCTTTCGTCATTTTTAGGGTTCCGTACCCAAAGAGCAAAACGGGACCCTATTACTAAGACTCCGCTGTCCGTCCGTCTGTCTGTCTGTCCGTCTGTCACCAGGCTGTATCTCATGAACCGTGATAGTTACATAATTGAAATTTTCACAGATGATAAATTTCTGTTGCCGTTATAACAACAAATACAAAAAAACAGAATAAAATAAATATTTAAGGGGGCGCCCATACAACAGACATGAATTTTTGCCGTTTTTATAGATAACTAGCTTTTGCCCGCGGCTTCGCCCGCGTGGATGTCGGAAAATATCCCACGGGAACGTACTACCGAGATTTCATACCTAATAACAGAAGAAAAGGTCATCGACTCCTACCGCTGCGCCCGGGTTACTACGCGTAATTTTGAAACTGTAATATCTTTTAAACTATTAATTTAAATGATATGATATATAAACGCATATTTCAATCAAAATTAAATGCCCAATTTAAATAACATATTTTTTCGGATAAGGATTAAAACTTTACCGGTCAAAAAAGCTTCGGAAATAACAATTCAATTTTTATCAAATTCTGAAAGATAAAAATGGTTGTGGGTCATCCTTAGAAGATAGACTTATGCCATCGCGGACTTTTTTGTTGAACTTTTTAAGATGAACAATACCGTAGAACATAAATTTGATATATCTTTTATGGTTAACGCAGCGCAGGCCAGTAAAGCTCCCAGTCGGCATGATTATTTCCGACTTCTTCAACAATAATCGTCAGATTTCAGCCAATTTACACAAAACCAATGAATTATACACTAAAACCTTCCGCATGAATCACTCCGTCCATTGATGAAAACCATTTGAAAATCCATTCGGTAGTTTTTGAGTTTATCGTGTTCAGACAGACAGACAGACGCGACGGGGTACTTTGTTTTATAATATGTAAGGATGGTACGGAACCCTTCGTGCGCGAGTCCGACTCGCACTTGGCCGGTTTTTTATTCTCGTTTAATAATGACGCGGTTTAGATGTTTTGATCGCGATCAGTTTCATTTGTGAAATTGGTCCTAAGTTACTCAATACTTAATGGTCCAGAATCCCTTGTTCACAAACTAAACTAAAATTAAGTTCAGTGCATCTTTTTCTTTCTATTTCATTATGAAAAGGACAGAAGATACATTTTAATTTAGTCCTGTCAAATTAATCAGCGCCTGTCACTACTCCATACAAGTTTAGACGTGATTAAAAACTTGCCTACTAAAATTACGTCAATTTACGTCAAGCGCTGATTAATTTGACAGGACTAAACAAAAATTTATCTTCTGTCCTTTTCTTATTGAAGTAGACAGAAAAATATGCACTGAACTTAAATTTAGTTTAGGTTGTGAACAAGGGAATCGGCACCATTATCTTTTTTGCAATGTGTGCTTAGGTTTTACAATTCTATTATTTAAAGTTTTGCTACAATCGTATATTTTGGAAAAGAGCACGTTTTGGAAATGGTCAGTCACTTCAAACCCAGTGATTTTAGATATTTGTTTCTTTTTAACCGACTTCAAAAAAAGGAGGTTCTCAGTTTGTCGGATTTTTTATTTTTTATAAGTCAGCTTTCTAGAGAGTAATTACATTCTTCTATTATAAGGCTAGGTTTAAAAAAGTCAAACTGATCAAGTCAGACACTGTTCAGTTTTTTCACAATTATCAGAGCTGAACACTAGTTCACTAAAAAACTGCGCTGAACTTACTGTTGTTATAAAACTGATTTACATCCGTCAAATCACACTCTCAGGTCCAGTTGAAAACCAGCGTCAGACACTTATAGTTGTCTGGCATTTTTGCTGAACTGGGCCTTTTTGGCGCAGCCGTGAGGCACACTCCCCTGTTAATGTTAACTTTACACTTTTTATTTGATTTTATTTTTTATCAATCAATCTGCCTAGCCTTTTCCCAACTATGTTGGGGTCGGCTTCCAGTCTAACCGGATGCAGCTGAATACCAGTATTTTACATGGAGCGACTGCCAATCCACAACCCAGTAACTGGGTAACACGATACCCCTTGGTAAGACTGGAAGTCAGACTTTTGGGCTTCTGACTACCCGTAACGACTGTCAAAGATCCACGAATGACAGCCGGGACCAACGGCTTAACGTGTTTTCCGAGGCACGGAGGAGTCTCGATATGTAAAGATGGACACCCATCCACGGACCAACACCGGCAAGCGTAGCTTAACCTGGTGGATCGCCCCGTGCGGCTGTTATTACTTAGCCAAGAGCTTATTTTATTTTTTATATTGTGTGCTTTATGATCTGTGCTAAAAATGTATTTTCTTTCTTTCTTTCTTTCCCACTAAATAGAGAAGGTCTATATCCCAACAGTGGAAACATATTAGACTGCTATTTAGAAAATCTAGTCTTAGGATGGGTTGCACGCTGTGATTTTTTTAGTAGGATTATAATATGTTACCTGAATCGGAACTGTTCGCCTAACTCCCGCTCGTCTCTGGGCGTGATCTCGAACACGCCGGTGAAGGCGTACGGATGTCCGCCGTACGCCCACTCCGAGCCGTGCACCTGCACCCCGCTGTGGAACACCCCGACACCTGCGCCCGCCGTGTACCTTGACAGAAGGTTACTTAGGGCCGGTTGTTTCACGTCCACTTGACGCAGGTATACGTCAAAAATGGCGTTAACTATCGTCAAACCAAGAAAAGCGTTGTTTCACAAAATGATGGCCTTAACGTCCGTAAGAAAATAGCGATTACAGTAACCGGTGCCATAACCCACTGGTTAACGTCATTTTATTCTTAAACATCTGCACCAAAACAGTCAAATATGGACTCTCTTTTGTTATAGTCGTCTTAGTTCGACGATAGTTTATTCGCTAATGAAACAAATAATGTAGAAAGAAATAAATAAGTATTTATAACTCGTGTTAATAACCTTAATCTACGGTACAAGATACCGTGTTTCAAAGGAAGTAGCTCTATTGGTATTAAAATGCTACGATGTCATTTTTATTTTTTTGGCCAAAAGTAGTCTGAATTAAGATGTTTTTTTTTATAATTCACGTAATGGTGTTTTACATAAATAATCGTGACTTTGTTAAATAATATAGTGTGATAAAAAAAATTGACTTTTGAATTAACAAAATTAGCTGTTACAACAGACTTTTACAAAATATCTAGATTTCCGAAAGAATTGGGTTTTTTTTTTTTTTTAACTATGGCCTCTCGCAGTTTTGACCACTAAGGTCTTGGCTGCTTAACCGGATTTTTCCTGTGGTGGCCTTAAGCTTCTACACTTAGAGCCTCCAATTAAAATAAAATTAAGCGAGTGCTCGCTAAGGGCACCCCCTGTGGGGTACAAACCTCGGCTTAGGGCATCGCTGGGGGGAGGACAGCACGAAGGGACAGGCTGGATCAAAATTAGATTTTCATCATGATTATTTTGCGGGGTATTTAAAGCTACGTGCTCAGCTGCAACAACTGCTGGCCCCTCGTTTTCGAGCAAGGGACGGGGGGGAGTTTCATTTACTCGGGGACTCGGTCGCGATCGCAAGGGACCTCGGCGGCGAGGTCGGAATGACGGGAGGCGTCGTTTCTGTGTGTTGTACTGGTGGCCCTATTCTGCTCCTGGAGGAGTGTAATGGGGGTCATCTGGGTCAGATAAAAAGTATTGGGTGCAATTGATTGTACTTATAACCAAAATTAGTTAGTTGTCACTTGAAAATTTGACGTGAACGGCGAAATGTTGCCATAATATAAAAATCTCCCAACCATTTTGAATGGGAAAAAGTATTACTTTTTACTGGCAACCCGAATAACTTTGACAATCGGTTTTTTATGCAGTGAAACAACGCTTTGTATTTAACGAACGTTAAACATATTATTTGAGGTACGTATGTTACGTTAACCGACCGTTTGAAACAACCGGCCCTTATTAATTAACCGTGACTGTAAATGATTGGAAACAATATGATCATCATCATGAATATTTTGGAAGATGAACACGTGGATTAAAAAATTTAATGATATATCCATTCTTTTTTTAAAGCCCGTTTTTTGTCAAGTCCACTGCTAGAAATAGGCCTCTCCAGTGGCACACCATTCAACGCGATCCTCGGCTACCCTAATTCAGCATCTATCAACCGAACCTGCGAAGCCCGTCGCACACCTTAGCATGAGAGAGTAACAATAATATATGTTATCTTCGGAATACCCGGTGTCTTAGAAACTTAATACATAATATTCAAGGCAATAGCACGTAAAATTAAATCGGAGAGACAACCGGATGGCGAATGGTAATCTGGGTCTTGAAGTGATACCGAACCCCCCGAACCGTCCGAATGGACCACAAACGACGGGGCGGAGATATGGGGGATGGGGGCAATGTTTTTTTTATATTGACATGGTATTCAAAATTAAGCTCTAAAAAGTGCAAGGAATTTGTGTGTATATCACCATATCTCCGCCCCCGTCCATTTGGGGTCCATTCGGACGGTACGGGGGGTTCGGTATCACTTCAAGACCCAGATTACCACTCGCCATCCGGTTGCCTCTCCGATTAAATTTTACGTGCCATTGCTTTAACTTTATCTGAATGGGAGTAGGGCTCAGTTTCAGTCCGATCCCGAAACACTTGTAAGTACTTCTCAATAGGATTGCAGATCCGGGCTATTGGGTTGCAGCTCGAGACATTGCTTCGCTACTTCTTCCAACCCAGCATAAGGTGTGGGTGCTGTTTTAGTATGAGTGAACTGAGGGATAAACGTGAGCAGAAAAAAAGGGTAGAAATTTGCGCATATTTCCCGGAAAGTTGTAACGCTTTTGGAACCATTTAACATGCTGCGATAGAGCGAAAAAAGCGCGCGAGGGTACGTTGCGAAGTTCCCCAATTTTTTTTTATCCCCTACTAATCTTAGCGGAAAATCGCAAGGGAGCCTAAGAGATAGCTTGTGAATGTGTAACTTACCAGTTGGTCCAGTACATATCGTACACGTTGAGGACGACGGCCGCCTGACCGGCGCGCGGCGAGCGCTGCTCGCCTCGCCGAGACAGCAGCGACATGCACGACGGGAACATCGCGCAGATGCCGCACGACTGCGTGAGCGCAAGGAGACATGTTAGAGTAGGTCATGATGGTGTTGTGATGTTGGCTTGAAAAACAACGCGAAATTAATCCGAAGTTCTTAATCACATTCCCGAAGGACACGCACCGGCCATCGCTACCTAGCGCCGGCTCGCGCTATCATACGCTGTCCGACCAGCCCAAAATAAAGCATGCAGCGATGTCTCGCGATGTTTGGAGCGAGCCGGCGCGTGCCAGCGCGAGACATCGCGAGTCAGCGCTTGACGGAGAGAGACCGTGCGGGTCCTCGATGGTCGGTGCGAAATTTACATATCCGTTTTAGAATGTTAATAAATACTCTATTCTTACTGCAATAAAGTTCAATATTGTACTTTGCATCTAGACCTTTAGATGGGCAGGGCGTGGATAGAAATGTTGCCATACAAATTTCAATTCTCGCCCATCCCATCCACTCCTCGCCGGTGTAAAACCACCTTAACGCTTTGTGCCACGCAGCATGTCTTTGCCTATGTTCGAGCTACGTTACTCACCAAGCGTGGCACCATGCTCACAACTACATGGCTTCAACTTAAGGCCCCTGCCCGCCCCGACGAGGAAGCAACTAGCTATCGCATATTTTCTCGCTCAAGAAACATATAAAAGATTGTAGATCCTGTGCGATCTGTGAACCGGCGAGAACTTTGTCAAACAACTCGTTTTTAGTTGCGAACTCTACTCGTTTCTCGAAAATCGTCGGCGGTGGGATAAGACCTAAGACTAAAGATTTAAAATCGCCTAAAAGACACTTACAATAATAATTGTAGTAGCTTTCATTTTGATCCTAGATCATCAAAATATTGTAGTATGGGTACCTATCATCGTAAACAATGCGATGCATTCAAAATCCGACACAAATTCGATGAGGACGAAAATAAAGAAACATGATTTAAAGGCGTAATAGTAGTGGAGTATCGGGCCTTGATATTAGCCTTGGTATTCATTGCGATAATCGCGTTAATATTATTTAGAAGACAGGTGCAATGCATATTATTTAACTGTCAAAATAAAAGAGTTTGCGGTTGTTTTTAGCAATAAGGCAGCCAGTTATCATGCCCGAGACAACAAACTCCTTGGACACAACTTTTTGGCCCAATAATTTTTTTAAACGTAGATTTTTTTTGAGATCATTCTTATTGGGCCCAAAACCCAAAGTGCCAGCGAAAAAAGACCGTCACCAAACTCAGACTGTCGGTGTGTGTGTGTCCGACTGTCGGTCGTCGGTGAAAAAAGTTTGGGTGGACTTCCCCGACATAGGTGACATGCTTTTTTTCGTTAGCCTAAAATGGTCCTCCCAGACGGCGATAGATGCCTTCAAGGTAACTAGATTTTTCAACTTTAAAAAACAGCTGACGGATAATAAAAAATTATTTGGAGGACTTCCCCGACCAGGGTAACACATTTTTTTTCGCGAGACTTTGGAATTTGGGCCCAACTTTGTATGAAACGTAAAAGCAGACTAGTGTAAGTAATATTCGTTCAATATAACTTGTCCCTTGACGCGATTATTGCGCAGATATGTGATTGGTAGTTGAACTCTATTAGTATTGAAAACAGCATGACAAGCAATGGTGCCAATATAACGGCGAGGGACTAGTTATAGGAACGGTCTGTGGTTTCGACGAGTCTACAGAAAATGCGTAGTTAATTACTGTCTTTATTTTAACAAATCCGTGACCATAGTATGTACGAAACATACCTAATTAGCGATAAGATTTGTTTCGGTCGACAAACGTAAGTAAATAATTGTTAGGCCCATATCAAACAGAGTGTAACGTAGAATTTGTACAGTTATTGTCTTTGACGTTTTTCCGTGAATTTTCCGGGCGGAAATCTTCAAGTTCTCTGACCATTATTTTTCTAGTTTCTCGATTTTTGCCATTTCTATCCCTACATTTTAAAACGGAAAGATATAAAATTATCACTTAGCCTTTCAACTGTCATTAACGAGACACAATAGAATTTTAATTGTTATCCGCCTTAATAAAGACTTTTCCATGGTTACTTAGTAACGTATTTGAAATTCAAATAACCGCAATACTAATTTATATACACATAAATTAATCAAAAATTCTGACAGTATTTCCGAAAAATCATGCTGTCCATATTCAAAATGACTCACAAGCTGTTACTTTACGAACGGCAGACTAAATTATCTTTGTAAATACATGAAGTGAAATTTATGACACAGCTGATAATAGAACGATCAGTAAGCCGCTGACCCTGCGATAGTGGTAATCCAATAGAAACGTACCTACAAATTAAGGAGAGTCCATTTCAGCCAATCAGGTGCCTTCTTAAGTTTAGAGAAAGTTAATTTCAGTCAATCAGATCGAGCCGAGGAATTATCTCAAAAGTTAGTCACCTTACTAATCTCATGAATTTGCTAATTATGAATTATCTTTTGCTAAGATACAATTTAATACATACATACATAAACTCACGCCTTCTTCCCATGGGGGTAGGCAGAAACTACAGAACGCCACCTGCTACGATCCATACATACTTCTTTTGCCTCGTTTACGTTCATACATCTGGTCATACACGCACGCCGGTTGCGAGTACTACGCACCTGGCCTTTCTGAAGAACATCACAATTTAATAATTTCTATAAAATATAAACATTCCGATGTAATAAGTGTGTCGAAAGTCGTTGACCATGCCTCTAAAAACAAAATAAATTACTGAACTGAAAGTGATATCGCGGCAGCACGTGCCGTTCTTATTTACGATAGTGCAAAAACGAATAATATAAAGTACGACTAGTAATTTTATCTTAACAGATATTACTTTTACTGGTTTCTTTTTATCGGAACGTGCGAGCTTACGGTCCCGACTGCAGGAACACGTGTCAGGATCTACAATTGGTACCAATGCCAATTGCCAAAGGGAGCACTAAGAAACTAATATCCGGAGTTCCTCAAGGCTTAGATCTGATTTAACTTTCTTATAACCAGCTACAGAATTATATCGATGAATTTGAAAAGGCTTAACATAACATCACGAATTATTTCTTCGAAGGGATGGTCAGAGGTGTACCTATAGTACACCCACATTGCGAGTTAACTTCAAGTCCCATGTAAAAGGGGGCGAGCCTATTGACTTAAATTTTATAACAATATAACTTAAAAGTCTGTCAATGGAGTTTCTTGTCAGTTTTTCACCATAGGAACCTAACTACGCTTTGGAATGGGCTACATCTTTCTGACTTCGACAATTCCAAAAGTGCCTGTAAATGGTTTAATTGAAATAAATGCTTTGACTTTGTATTAAACAAATCATTGGAGCTAAATACCTCGGAGATACATTAAGTAATGGCTAAAGTGATATCTAAGAGCATCGCTCTACTGGGATTAAGTCCGTCTTTGAGGAGTCACGAGATTTTGTAATCCGATTACTAGGTTAAGCAAAGTGTGAATGAATGATGTCTCTTCTGCCCGGATTAGGACTGAGTTCGTTCATCGGGGACAATTCGTAATTCATTTGCAGATAAGCTGGAAGTAGCATATTATGATTCTTTGGTACCATTTCGGAGTTTACTGACAAGGTTTTTGTTGGACAAACCTGCCATACTGTTCCTTTAAACTGCAACTTCTGTTAGCTACAATCTACAGAAGGAAGCCATGATGGGTACGTATTATGTAGATCCGAGTCCATGCCATAATAATTTGCAGGGCAGGCCGGGACAATTTGACAGAAATAGTTGCACCGCACATGGTTAAAAATCACTTGACACTGTGCATGACTTCATTCTGTCTTTTGGGGGAATGACAACCGTTCTGTTAATGCTGAGTTGCTGACCTAAAACAACGCGATGTATAATACGATAAATCTGCATCCCGACAAAATTTTACGGACTCCCAGTCGTTAACCCAAATCTACAAATATTGAGATGCGTGAAGAAAGTAAACGATTGATGTTTGTTCAAAGCAGTTTCTTCGAATTTGATCTGTAATTTAAAACCTTTTCCTGATTCTTACATTTAGAATGGATTGTAGCAACGGAATGGTGTCTGTCAAGCCACTGATTTCTAACATTGTCGTTCATCTTTCGCAAGTTTATACAGATATTCGCCAATCATAGACAAAGTTTGTAATAGCTTTGACCTGCAGTGTGCCTGGGAAGCTTTGCGCCGATACAACGACGAAGACAGCGAAAAAATTAATAGGAACAATTTGCAAAAATACATGAGGTTTATTCCAATTCTGTTGGCTGAAAAAACAGATAAATCATTCAATATTACTATCAGCAATAAGTCATAGATACGGAATATGCCTAATGTAACGCAAAATTACGTCAAACTCATTACAATGTACACACAGCGGATTGTCAAAGATAAGATATTAGTGTAAACTGTCGCTATCCGATAAAGTGGATTTATTTCCGAAAGTACCTAATTGATATGGAGGTAATTGGGAAAACTTGACAGTAGGTAGTTGTAATAAGTTATTTTTATAATTTGACCTGTCACTGTTCAGGTAAACTCATTATTTTAACCAAACGCTCACTGAAACAAAGTCAATAATAACTATTTTTCAAGCTGTACACTTGACGGAAAGTGGGCACTGTCGGTTATGAACATCTACACCGAATGCATCGCTAATCCGTTGCCATACCGAAGACAAAGCTGTAATGTCTAATGTCCTTGTAAGTTGTAATCAAATTACACCACTCTCTTTTCGGAGTTTTTTGAGACAAACTTAAACACAAGAGATAAACTTCTAAACCTAAAGTAAAGCGAAGCTTAACATTTCCTCAGGAAGAAACAGTACTTGTATGTCTGAGGCTGATTTAATTAAACTGAAAAGATTTCCCAAACAATGAGGTTTTTAAAAAAATTGCAGACTTCGCAAAGAGAGCCCAAGCATATCATGACGCTGAATTAATTTTACATGACGTGAATTAGAGGAAAAATGCAGCGCTTTTTCGAGTTCACCGTAACAGCACGTCAAAAGCAATGTCGAGGCCGCCACTTGCCTCAAAGGCTAAACGCCTCGCTAACTACTGGCGTGCAAAACTGGCGCTTAGCTAGTGTTCACGCGATTTAACTAATGTTACACCATTTTTCCTTTCTTTTTTAAAATGTGTGTTAGCATATGCAAATATGATCCTGAATAAGAGTGTGGATAAAAAGGACTTAAGCATGTTGTAGTTGTTTGCTTTTGATTCGGAATTTCGAAGTCAATGTTTTCTCTAATCATTCCGAAATGATAAAATGTGGAACTGATTTCTATTTAACAAATTATGACTTTTAATATCAAATTCCCATATTGGAGATTTGGAAGCGCTCTATTTTTACGGGTGATCGAAAAGAATACCTTTTCGATCACCCGTAAAAATAGAGAGCTTAAATCCAAAACCAATTGTGTGCATACAAATGAAAACAGGTTTATTAATTGGATAATATATAGAATTGTAGACGCCCCCATTTATACGCAAGTGTTATAATTAACAAGTGTAACACCAGTAGCAAGCATTTATTCACGCGATCCAACAAAGATTACTAAAGCCTGGCCACCCAATTAAACTTTTTATACCATTTCAGTCATAAATGGAATAAATTGTTTTGGTTAATTTTACTTTAGCTCACCTGAGGGCTGAGCTTAAATACCTTTGAGAACCTTTCCATTTCTTATTTAAAGGTCTAGTACAGAGACTACATATATATGTATTCTATATCTAAATTCTGGTACAGTGTCTTAATATTTGTTTGCTGCACCGGTCGACGTCATTACGTCAGCGGCGGCTGTCGCTGAAAACCAGCGCTGGTGCTCTGTCTTGCATAGGGTCGCAGCATAATGTTGAGCGATAGCCGATTTGCGTGGATGTGACGCATGCTTCCCCCAACCTTTTCTCATTTTAGTTAGTATTTTAAGCTCTTTTTTGCGTCATGTTTACCGCAAATAAACGTTTTTTCTGACGTTCTCGAAATTGGTCACTAGTTTTCCGGCTTTTATATTTTTCTTAACATGCGTGTGAGTGCTATGGCTATAGTAAGCGCTGGTTATTTATTACGAGGTGTTATTAATAACCAGTGCTAGCTATATTTAAATAAATTAATGTATTAATCTTATCGACATGGCAGTTTTATTTGCCTACTATTTTATAGCCCGGCTTATCGGTTACTTTCTTTTGTTTTCATTGATGTAAACAGTAAATATAAAGTTTATAGTATTTGCGTTATCGTCGACCATTTCTATGTTTATATTTGTAAACGATAATATAAAGTGATCGCACTGATGATTCCAAAAATAGGGTTACTACAACTGCAACAAGATGCTGACTGAGAGACAAAGCACAGCATAAACCAGTTAAGACAGAAACATGGGAACATGGGATGATGTTCGATTAACTCAAATTGAAAAAACCTGCGTGTCTAATGGGGAAAAAGTCCGCATGCAAGACAAAAGTCGCGATCAGCAACAATAAACAAAACCCAACGATACATACATACCCACATGACTTCGGAGACATTGCCCACCACAAGACAGAAAACAAACACATTTATTTATCGTTCTAATTTTAAGCGGTCATTTGCGCCGAATTTAACGACAAAATCAAAATTGGAACAAGAAACATCATTGACGCGGGAGTTAACCACAGATGCACATGTGTCCCTGTTCTGAGCCCGTCTGTTCATTAATTGGAGATCACGACCTCTGGGGCCGAGCTCAGCCTATGACGAGTTATGGGGAATATTGTGCAGTATGCATAAATATTAATGATTTTGAAAGGTTTTGGCAGCATTTTCTTTGGAGAAAACTCTACAGTTCTCATTCGAAGTATACGAACGAATTTTAGGAGTCAAAATTACAGACTGCGTTAACATACAATATTGCGTCTATGGATACAAATGTCAATGGGAAATGGGACCGGTTACTGGACCGACCATGTACTTATGTGGAATGCCAGAAGATTGCTGAACTGAATAAGTATGTATAGGAAAAAACTTTTTACAAAAAAAAAACTACCGACTTCCAAAAAAAACACTACAAAGTGAAAAATAACTTTAATTTCGGAAGTCGGTGTCTTGGGTTTTGTGTTTTCGGTTTTTGCCACCGACTTCCGAAATTAAAGTTATTTTTCACTTTGTAGTGTTTTTTTTGGAAGTCGGTAGTTTTTTTTTTGTAAAAAGTTTTTATTTTTCACTTTTTAGTTGTGGTACCTACCCCACACACATTCGAATACCACTACCTACTACCAGTGTCAGAACTTATCATATCATCTAAATACTAAGTGGGAAAAAAATATGTATTTTGTAGCTAACTCAAAAACTACCCAAGCAAAGTTAATAAAATTTATATGGGACCAATTCGGGAGCATACCCTTTCAAACAAAAAAAGAATTTTCAAAATCGGTCCTCAAATGACGGAGAAATCGGTGGACATACATAAAAAAAAAAAAAACAAACATACGCGTCGAACATATAACCTCCTCCTTTTTGGAAGTCGGTTAAAAAGTGGTCAATAGAGAAAACAAAATGACGCCGTTCAAGGCCCAACCAAAAATGGCGGAGTGAACTAGACTGCTTTAGGAACGGTAACAGCAAACAAGACAGTCTATCTTGCAAAGGCATTAAATAAGTAGCTAATGACATTATCATGCAAAAATTATTCAATATTTTAAACTTATTTGGTAAGTAATTAGAAAAGTTACCTTCAGGTTTTACGAAGTTTTTAGGTCAAGATTCAGGAAGAGCTTAAGTTACAATTTATTGGCATATATTTAGGCCAAACAGCCCAACTGTAGTTAAGAAATGTAAAATATACCTTTCTCCTGTTAGCAAGTCGTTTTATTAGTGTGCCACGAGGTTACTATTTAGATAAAGCTTACATTGGCTTTTGATTGCGACTTCGTTTACCTAGGTTTCTAGTTTTCAACTTTCTAGTTCCGTGACCTAGAACTTAAACCTTTACCTTCAAACGGACTTGAAAACTTAAGAACGCGGCGACGCATGAATTGTCCATACAAACATAATACCTAAATCATTTGCAATTTGGGCATATTTCCACCATATTGTGTTGTTATTCGGATTTAGACAGTGTTTATCTAGGCTCCTACACCTTTTTTTTTCCAAAATGAAGTTTAAACGAATTTAATTTAGCAAATTTTTACAGCGTAAATGACATGTCTTCATATTGTTTTTTCTGTATTATAAACAACAATATTTATAATATTATTTTTGCAGAAGCATAGCTTATATTATCAAGTTACAATCAATGAAAAAAAAAAAAAACAAATGGGAAAGTATTAAATTTTCATTTATCATTTTTGGCATTACGGAACACATCCAAATTTATCATAAATTTTCGAAAGCGTAGTGCTATCGCGTCAAGCAATAATTGTCAATGTGTGCGTGGTAGTATTGCTCACTGTAGGTGTACATCGTTCCGACAGGCACTCACACTACCGCAACGTGCTTGGAATTGAATTTTGCAAACATATCGATTTGTAGTTGCAAGCCGTGTTCGCAGGCCTCTTAAAATAATAATTCAGTTCAAAACTGGTCTTGGATGTGCATTCCAAAAATCTTGATTTTAATTGGTAGATGTTGGCTAGATGGTCCGAAGACTGAAAAGGCGGCCTCAGACAGGATGCGGAAGGCGGAGAACCAGGTGTTGTGACACCACTTGGGAGAGACATATCCAACAGTAGACTCAAATAGGCGGAATTCAGGCAGCGGTATCCAATCCAATGAACTTATGAGGCGTTGGATTGTCTGCCTGGTTTCCCTGATTGGCTGACTGGTAACAGATGAGCCCTTCAAATTTCGAATATTTTATTGGAACAAAAATAGGTTTACAAATTCGTTTAAAAAAAACTAAGTTGCAGCCATAGCGCCCACCTCCGAGAGGGGAGACATCGGTGTTCCAACATTTATACATTTAAAGCGACATATTCTGTAAAACTTATAATTTATTTATCAAAACTTTATGCCTTGACTGCCTCGTTGGTCTAGTGGTCGAAAGCGCTACTGCTGAGCATGAGGTTCTAGGTTCGATTCCCGGGTCGGGCAGGGTTATTGGGTTTTTCTATCTGAAATTTCTCAGTAGCAGCTCGGAGTCTGGATTTGTGCCCGGTTGATGGCAATAGGCTCGCCCCTTATTACATGAGACTTAAACATAACTAGCGAAATGTGGGTGTACCTGCTACAGGGACACCTCTGCCCAACCCTTCGGGGAAACAAGGCGTGATTTTATGTTATGTTTAAAACTTTATGCACAAGTAAAAAACACTGTACATAGGCAGACTTAATGCCTGAGGCATTTTCTACCAGTCAACCTTAGGGTGATGCAGAGACAAAACATGGCAGGTGCAACATAAGTGATAGATAACTTGCAAATTAATACATGCTAATACATGGATACATACATATAAACCGAATAAACTTTGTCAGAAGAAATAACGATAGGTAGAGGAGAAAACAAATCCAGCAAATCAGCGCTGCAAAGATTCTGCCAACTTTTCACGTATATGATCACGTGCCTTCACTTTGAAAATAATTACACTCGTCTAGTCCTTGCAAAATGTATGAATAACAAAGTGTTAACTTGGCAGCCATTGGCAAGCCATCTGTGAATATAGGAATGAAATGAAATTGTATATTCTGTAAATAGGATATGGAATCACTTTTACAAGTCATATAAAAAAAATACAGCGGTGTGATTCAAAAGAAGATGTAGTGACAAAAATTGAAAAGGGTATGCTGGGATGGTTTGGGCATGTTGAGAGGATGAATGAAAGGCGACTAACAAAATGTATTTACAAGGCTGATGTAGGTAAAGGTAAAGGCCGGGCGGGGACGCCCTAGGAGGACATATACTGACCTTATTAGTGATGTTCTTCAGAAAGGCCATGTGCGTAGTACTCGCAACTGGCGTGCGTGTATGACCAGATGTATGAACGTAAACGAGGCAAAAGAAGTATGTAAGGATCGTAGCAGGTGGCGTTCTGTAGTTTCTGCCTAACCCCATGGGAAGAAGGCGTGAGTTTATGTTATGTTGTGTATAAAAAAACATTTCCTATCTGACTACCCCTGAGAATAAATGGCCAAACAAACTCAGGGGTCAGTCTCTTTAAATATAATCTTGGTCAGATCATGTGAGGACCATGTACATTAGTGTCAGAAATGGTTTTTTGAGGGAACCACACAGATTTGAGTAGTACTTTCCAACCAGTGCAAGTATTTGTCAGAACTTAAGGAGCTCAACGCAAGTCTGTATGCAGGCAGCCTACTAAAACTATGCTCAAGAGAAAGTCACCTATAACGTGCCGCCACGGTTGACTAATATACTCAATACTGCTTGTAAAGATCACTGTATTCATTTACTAATTAATAACTTTAATAACCCAATATTAGCTTTGAACACGAAAATCAATAACATCCTTGTAGAGGCAAGTGTATTCAAATTACAAACTAACTTCTACAAACTTTGTCTGGAAAATATCCAGTTAAGTCTTAGACGTAATTACTAACATTTTGGGTGTTGTTCAAATTCAAAACGAACTCTCTCTAATTATAAAATGAAATTTAAACTATTCAGTAATACAGCTAGACGCAGATCTCTCGAAAAAGAAGGTAACACTAATGATCATGCTGGGTCACCTTCTAGTACTGAGCCAACAGTTTTAGCACGTTTGCGACATTTTAAACATTATGGTAGAAAGTTGAATTTGGATGGCTTTAAGACGGAAAGAACAAAGAATCGACGGATGGACTGTATATGAAAGACGAAATGGCTAGAAAGGGGGATGACTACCGAGATAATGACTAATAAAAAAAAGTGGTGGCACTCCGGGAGTGCTGACAGAAGTGAAAACTTGAACAAGATCGCCTTGGTGGAAGAAAAATACTTGTATAGAACATTGGTCTGTAAACTTATCTAAATAAAGAGCACAATCGCGTTTACAAAAAATAATACTTCCTAAACCTTTAAAGTAAAAATACTTGCATAGAACATTGATCCGTAACATTATATAAATAAAGAGGACAATCGCGTTTACAAAAATGAGGTGTCGTCATGGTGTCACGAAATCAATGGTTTAGTCCCATCTCAAAATGCCTAAAGAAGTTTTCACTTCAAAAGTATGGAAGAAAAACCGGCCAAGTGCGTGTCGGACCACGCACAAAGAAGGGTTCCGTAGTTGGGATGAATTTATCCCAAAAACAAACTTAACTTTGTAGTTGATAAACATGTTCTCCCATACGAAATGTATGGGAAAACAGTTGGTCGATTATTACTCGTTAACTTGTAAAGCCTACATAGCTGTGATAGTTTTCCTTTTAATTTCGTTATATAAACTACTGCTGTGATTTTTTTCACACATCCAAAACCAACCATTTAGCTGGCAGGGGGGACACACACTTGACTCTAACAAAAATTAGCACTTTAAAGCTTAATATTTCGCAAACGGATCCCTGAATCCAAAAATGGTTTTCCCAAACTCACAATGTTTTTGAAGGACCTTTCCAGTGATACCTCACATCATGGGGGGAAAAAGAAATGTATATGGGAGGTACCCTCAAAAAAATGTTTTTCATAATTTTGTTTTACCACTTTGTCGGCGTAATTAATATGTATACCTATGCCAAATTACAACTTTCTAGTACTAAGGATCTCGGAGCTAGACCGCGGACAGACAGACAGACAGACGGACATGACGAAACTATAAGGGTTCCTTGTTTACTACCGAACCCTAAAAAGACGTGCTGCGACGACCGCAAATTAATAAGGGCAAAGAATGACACATTCGTGGTAAATGTTGTCCAATTGTTGCCACTGATGTGCGTACTGTACATACAATGCTAATAATCAGAGCAGATGATGAAATATGAAACTAAATTGAATTGCACTGACAGTGTCGCTGCTCGTGGAGCTGCGCGAGGAGCTCGTGGCTAAATAATAACAGCCGCACGGGTCAATACATCAGGTTAAGCTACACTTGCCGGGGTTAGTCCGTGGATGGGTGACCATCTTTACGTACCGAGACTCCTTGGTGCCTCGGAAAGTACGTGAAGCCGTTGGTCTCGGCTGTCATTCGTAGATCTTTGACAGTCGTTACGGGTCGTCAGAAGCCCGACAGTCTGACAACTAGTCTTATCAAGGGTATCGTATTACCCAGTTGCTGGGTTGTGGAGGTCAGATAGGCAGTCGCTCCATGTAAAATACTGGTATTCAGCTGCATCCAGTTATACTGGAAGCCGACCCCAACATTGTTGGGAAAAAAATTGGCAGATTTTGTTTGAACAATGTCGCTGCTTTCGTCGCTCACCCTGTAACGTCCTGACCTACCAATAACCACAGCGTAAATTACGATACTCTCATATAAGCTAAACCGTCACTATCAATAACATTCCGATAACATACTCTCGGCAGAGAAACAATTGGAGCGCTCGCTATCGATAGCCACACAATTAAAGTTGTGATAAAGTTGAAACGGTGCGAGCAAGCGTCGATAACGCTATACGTATCAGAGTAACGGCTGTGATTTCAGAACGGTTTAGCGTTAACCATTTCCCGATATCGAATAACCTAAATGCACTTTTAGGTCACGATGTATTATCACTTTGGGGAGTCGATCAAGCAGCTATAAAGAATGCTGACTAAAAGGTGAAGAATGCCAAGCACTGAAACATCAACAATTCCTAATGTATTGTAACACCAAAATCTCAAATTCATGAAAGCTTTCTCTTTTGTTTGGCAGATTTGCTAATCAAACTCAGTATCAAGTCCCATCTCCGCAGCTTTTGTATTTAGATAGGAGGTATTAACAGCTGTCAGGTTGTTGTCTACAGTTGAAGAGCCACGATAACTTATGAACAGCAGATTCCACCAGCTTCTAGTATAAACTTCTGGAGTTAGAACTTTGCCAACAGTGCGACCAGTATTTTTCCATTTTAACGACAATCAATCAAAGGGGGGATTTAAGTTTAATTTCCACAATACCCATTTCCTTACTTTTTCTACCACAACCACTACAGTACGCCGTTTCGAATCTGGTACCAATTTAGCCCGAATTCTGTGACCGAAGATATCTGCAGTGCATGCATACATGGTGTTGGCGTGCCTGCTTGCCATACCTTATGAGGCACGTAAAGTGTACCTTTTCCTACAGTTGTCTCCTAACTTGCACTCGAGAGATAAGAAGCTCACCTTAGCTGAATTAGGGTCAAGTTATTGCAAGTCGTATTGTTGTCAGGATCTTGGGTTTATTGCACTTACTCGAACACTCCTAATTAGTGCGAATTTCTAGCGATTTTTTGTTTAAATTCAGAAAACTAAGCAATAAGGCGAAGTTTCAACAGGTTATCAAAATTTGAAAGCTGTTGCAAAGATACTTTCAATCGAAATACGACTCTTTTTGACGTTCTTTCATTTGCCAAAGGAACAAGACAAGAAAAGCAATAACCTTCAAAACACCTATTCAATAAGGACCCTTTTGAAGTTCCAACTCTTTAGAAGTTTAACTCTAAACAAGATTATAAGTCTTCATGACCTTGTACAGAAACTTCGCGAGCCGTTCAAGCTCCTTTGTCTTCTCATCGATCAGAGACTACATAAATAATTAATGTGAGAAACAACATGTGTAGGACTTAGAAAGCGAGTGGTAACTAATGGTTCGTTCCTGACCTTTGAAAGAACTACGAACGGTCGAAGTTACCAGTGGTAGAGCGTGGTAACGCGATATTTACAAGTTTTCTATTGTATTGCCAAACAAAAGTAACTGAAGACTTGGTTAAACGACCTATTAACATACTGGTTTGGCAGATTTACGCCGCCGCCGTAAGCCTGTTTAAACAATAACGAAGTTTTTCAAGACTTATTGTTTCTTACAATGGTTTTTGTAATTGGTTTCCGTATACACGAGATAAATACTGTAGAATACTAATGACACATCATTCAACAGTTCATTGTCGTGTTACTGACATTTACCGGACACAACTTTTGAAATTGATTACTATTAGGTTTATGGAAAAAGGAATTTAACCGAAGACGACAAGAAATCGTGATTGTAGAAAGCGAAGGGCGGAGAAAGGAAAATAGAAGGATAGATCATCCAGAATAATGAGTTATCAAATGCAAGACTATGGAAGTCGGGACCCACGATTGTATTGGTATAGAATGGCGATGGGCCGACCATAAAAAGGCAAACGGGGACAGACTGCGTTTGGAAAGCGGAGAACCAGGTGTTGTTTCAACTTGGGAGAGGCTCCTGTCCACTTCTCCAGCCTCCAGCATTAAGTACTTCTTTTTGGATTATGATTTTCGTATCATAAAGAAGACAGACCCTTTACTTTTACGGTTGTTTGAAATAGAAACAACGCCGAAGCCCGATGCTATTTAAATACAACAACAAGTGGTTAAGATTTCCTATAACCCTTGATGATTCATTTCTTTACACGAAGTATACTTTTTATTACGTATGTTTACTATCTGACGAGGAGTCACCATTACAAGGAAATACATTACTGTTTACTGTGACATGCTATAAGAAGAGTCGTGTTTGGTCGTAAAAGTTTACGGGATAATTATTATAAACCGAAGTGCCGGTAATCTGGGAGCTTTTAAGTACAGGAAGGAATGTTCTACAATACAACTACAAGATTTTTTGACAGGCTCGCTTTTGACCAGTATCTCAGCTGATTGTAAGTGAAGTTGTGGTCGACGATTGAGCACGTCTGTAATCTATTCACTCTAAAAATTTAATAAGTCTTGAGATTTCACAAAACTCATAACATTTTTCGAGATTCATCATATTTCTTCTTCTAAGCATGTCGATGGCAATATAAACGGACTCGGCCCAGAATTCGGCTACGTGTTTGGCGCCATCACTAGCGTCCATCAGTTCCTGTAACGTGCAGCTGACAGAACACGACGCAGGACATGATATTAAGTGTCCCATCGTTTGTGGATGGTCTATGAATCTCCACCTAAACTGGTGGAGTTTTAGCATTCATCATGTTGTTAAATTTAGAGATCTTCATAACTAGAGACGCAAGTTATTTGGTTACTAGTAAGATCGATTGGAAAGCTGGAATAGCAAGTTTGAAAGCAGAGAGAGTGTAGCTGTCTAGCTGCTGAATGAAAGGCCAGTTACCTTCACGTGTTTTGTGCCTATGTTTAACTGAATACAGTGATACAAAGATATATAAATACTGTAATATTTATGGTCTGTTACCGTGGTTTTATAAATCTCTGTTTCCGTATATGACAGTAGAGTCTGGCCACGCTAAGTCTGCATAAGTAAAAAATGGTGTAATTTGAAAATCTATAGACGGCAACACCATCTGTCTTACGAAAAAAGAATTTGATACTTTGTCTTTTTTGATAGGTTATTTTGTTTATATTCTAGGTCAAAAATAGTCACTTACGCACGATGCAGTGTGGATTTGATACAGTTTTGTCATCGTATGGAGGTAGAGCATAGGTACGACATAGTCTATTACACATAATCTATTATGCAAAAATCAAAAGACAAAATATCAAAATCATTAGATCTACTTACACGTCAACTTTTCGATATCTTGTAAACATTGTCGTTTTTGGTTAAGGACGACATCGTGCTGTTCCTTCACATCTTGGAATTTACATATCATAAATTATATAATAACTCCCGCATTCTACTTTTAATAGGTTTAACCATTTTCTACTTTATTTTGTGAAAACAACATAAAGCGACATCGGCTTGACATTTCAAGTACCCCGAAACTGACATAACAGACTGATGTAAAAGTTTACCATATATTAAAACTTTTTGGGGTTGCCCATTTATTCCATTGCAGACTTAGCGTGGCCAGACTCTAGTGACGACAAATAGCGCCTAAGGGATTATGCCATCAGGATGGGCAGCATACAATATAATGTCTCATAACAACATAGTAGGATTACCAAGTAATGCAAAGCTGGGTTTTTTATGTTTTGACGAATAAGTACGAAGTCCACCTGATGGATAAGGGGTCATCATCGCCTAAGGGCGCCTGCAATATGTAAGGTACCAAAAGCATTTTGGAGGTGCGTAAGTGCGTCGCCATAAACTTCTGAAAGAGACCTTTTGTCAACATTATTTTAAATTATTCATTCATTATTTTATAGCTATCAATCAGATTGTTGATAAGCGAGTAGACTTTTGAAGAAGTCCGTTCCATGACTAGCAAATTATTCCGTTTATATTTCCTAATTTAAACTGATCATTGAAACACCTGCTACGTCTTGTCAGTTCGAAGTCGTATTATGCGACACAATAAGGAACTCAGTTAACAATAACGTGAACCAATATGACAGAAGCAAGGTTTTGTTTGAAAACAAGAAACCTTAATGTCGCTTGAATGCACGCTAGAATATATTAAAAGCCACAAGGACTGATGCCAACCACGATACATAATTTCGTTTACTTTTGCCGTAGAAACTGGTGTCGCTCTTGAATGTAAATTTTTCTTTGTAAAGGCGGTTTCTAGGGACATCGTGGTGTATTGAATTACTTTCGCAAAGTTAGAACTCAATTTGTTCATCAACTTTAATGCCTTGAGGTATTTTGCTTGGAAAGATCGCTTTTAGCTAAAAGGGGAGTTTGCGACCATTAAAAATAACTGAGTATTAATGAGGAAGAAATTCGAATTGTTTTCTTAAGAGAGTGGGTGAGGAAAAGCTTGCGCATGTAAAGTATCGGGAAGCTGCGCTTGCGACGGCTCGTCCGAATAAAAAGTTTGATTGTTATTTATATTCCATCTTTTAGCGAAAATCAGTGCTATGTAGAACCAGCCTAATTATTGCCAGCGAAAATATTCATAAACATGTTTAAGTGGCCTTATTAGTAGAGTTTTCGCATGACCGCTTGCGACTAAATAATTAAGAAAACTCGAGTGTTTTAATACCGTTTTTACGCTAAATATGAAGTGTTATTTCCCTTTGTTTCAATGAACGGTCGATATTATTAATTATCGCGCATTTTCTAAGCGTGAAAATTTAATAAAGAGTTTATTTCAAGGTACCTTTTTCGGCGTCATGGTGATGTTAATTTTCTTCTTCATATTTTGACGGATGTCTTTGTAACTTTTATCACTAAAATCTCATATTTTGTACCACTTTATTACGCACAACACATACATAAACACTACCGCATCCTTTGAAGGCATCACAGAGACTGCCTTTGCTTCGTCTTCACATTAAAAAAAAACTGTGTGCTGTGCTCTCAAAAGGCGGGAAATCCTGACCAGCGTATTCAGGTCCCCGCCATATTAGACACATTGACTTTTTAATTATTTACCAGAGACAAAAATACGATGGTCGCATCAATATTATCAGTTCTTTTTTAATCCGCAATAAACTTTTAATCTTGGAGAGGCTTGCTATCAGTAGCTGTTAATGACCAAGTGATTTTTCTTTGTTTACTTTCTACGATAGTGATCTTAGTGGAAGGAAATTTCAAAAACATTACTGTATTTTCACGCCTATATAATATCACAATTTCTCGTGAATAAGGTGTTGCTAGTTCATCTAAATCACTACAGTAACAATTTGAGTTTATTTACGAAAAAGGTCTGTAGGCATGTTATGCTCGGGCCAGGATCCGGGATCCCAAGGGTTTTCAAATCAGAAACTTGACTCCAACCTTATTTATCATTTCGATAAGGTCAGAGACATACGATTCGGACCCCGAAATAACTCGAATTGACCCGACCGGGTTCACACCCAGTTTTTTTTTTTTTACGTGCCTGAAAATAGGTAGGTACATCCCTTTATTAAGTACAACCGGAAGCGACCCTTTTTTAATGGTGCTACTGCGTGATTTATATTTGATACACCGATTTAATTTTAAAATCCTTTGTCTATAAATAAATCCCTACTAGCAATAAATTACTGGTTTATCTGATAAACAGTGCAAACACATTAGCGCGGTATTTTTCTACAAACAGCAATATTTGTTTATATTTAGTACCTAGTTGGTACTTGGTACCTCGATAAATATAGCTAGATTATAAAAAATTGAGAATTTGTCTCTCTTCACAGAGGTTTATGCTGAGGTCAGACTGCTTAAGCGCAGGCCACGTGTCATTTCATACTTAGGTTCACACTGCCCTGCGAACTTATGAACCGAAGCATGATAAAAAGACACGTGGCCTGCGCTTTAGTTTCGTACATAGGTGCAAAAGCAACAGTGTATCTGGGGTCTTACACGGTGTAACAAGAAATCTTTAAGGCTTGTGCAGACCAGCGCGACACAAAGACACCGCTCGTCGCGCGACGAGCGGTGTCTTTGTGTCGCGTCGCATGTCGCGCCTGTTGAAAGAGCCTTTATAAGTAGCTACTATAATATTAGATACAATTATGTAAATACGACTAAATAGAAACATGTTAATTCCTTTGTATCTTCGATTTATTAAGGACCTATTCGAAAAAAAATCGGGCTATTCAGTTTTAGGCCGCGCGCACTTTGCACACGAATTTATATCGTACGTAAACGTATGATCGTGTTCGTACAGCTGGGTATCCATTTGAGGCAGGCTCGGGCCGAGCGGCTGCCTCGACCCGAGGCAGATCTAGTGGAGACCGTGCCGCGAGTCGAGGCTTGCCGCGACTTGAACCAAACGAGGCGGCCGCGCAGCGAGCCAAATCGTGTCGGTAAATGGCCATGCTCAAAGAAGCCTCAGTGTGAGGCGTGCGTTCAGTGGAGACGGACGTACGTGTGCTCGGCACGCGGCAAAATGGATAATGAGAAATGTATCGAATTAATTAAGTTATATGAAAACCACCGACATTTGTGGGATTCAACTTCACCGCATCATTATAATAAACAATTGAAAGAAGATTCTTGGAAAATAATAAGCAAGGAAATGAAGCTACCCATTTCCGAAGTAAAAAAAAAATTACTTCGCCTTTTGTAGTGACTAATTATTACTACTAGTGCTGCAGCGACTTTACGTGCGTCAACCATGGTGGTTAATGAGGAATTGAGAAAATCGTGGCTCGAGTTGAGGCTTGCCGCTCGATACGATATTATGTGTGCTCAAGTGGAGACGCATGTACTTTCCGCAGCCCGCGGCACGCTCAGGATGAGGCAGCTCGCCACGAGGCTGCGCAAATGGAAACCCAGCTTACGAATTGATTGCGCACACTGAATAAACTTTTATCCGTTAAATAGGTAGTGTTCCGGTGATACCGCATTAAACGCACGAAAAATCTTAACAAGTTCGGATTGTTTTCGGACTTCGGAACTAAACGTATATATACGTATACGTACGACTCAGTCTGCGAAGGTTGGGATCGTTCGTGCGTGTTCATATATGTTCGCACGAATAAAATTCGTACGAAAGCGCGTCTAAAGTGCGCCCGGTCTTAGTATCCTATCGAGAAAAATGGTAAGTAACCGTCTAATCGCGTCGGGCGATTTAACCCTCTCTCATTGCGCGAGTTAACCCTCTCATCGCGCGAGTTAACGAGAGCAAGTCCAGTTTCAGAACTTGTTCTGAGTTCATTATTTTACAGATGGCAACACTATGCATAACCAATTTAGGTGTGTTTTGATTTTGAGTTTGTTGTGCTACTAGTTAACCTCCCCCATATGAACATAAGTCATAATCCAGAAAAACACTGTGTTAAGTAAAAAGAACCAATAACTATTGCTTTACCACAAATACTTGACATTATATACCTACAATTTTCTATATTTTTTATAAAATTAGATTTGTTACAGCTGTAGTGGCAATCAAGTCATTCAAACTCAAACTCAAACTCAAAGCATTTATTTCAATTAAACCATTTACAGGCACTTTTGAATTGTCAAGGAATCGGTCAGTCAGAAATAGGTATGAAGCTAGTTGCCCATTCCAAAGCGTAGTAGGTACCTATGGAGAAGAACGGGCAAGAAACTCCACGGACACTCTTTTAAATAAAAAATTGTTACAAAATATTGGTTACATCATTCATGTTGAAATTATACATGTGAGAACAATGTAGAAAGACGTGCACGTTAGAAGCGTCCGTAATAAAAAGATAAAACAAAGAACAATTCAAAAAATAAAAATAAGCCCTGGCAGCTAAGAGATGACCAGTCCCAACTGACGGCGCCCGTTCACGAACATGACGCATGGATTAGCACCATTCAGCTCAACCATTTTGAAGGGAGCTAAATGATCCAACACACGCGCCACCATCAGCGAAACATTTGAGTGAGCATGACATACTCACAGCCGCCAGGGCAGATTCAAGTCAATGCAAGACATATTACCCGGTAAATGGTAACTCTTTAGTACATAGTACTCACACCTGTGCTATGCAATTATATAATACAATGGAGATTGAGTTTATACAATGCAAAGATAGTCTTACAATCTTCAGCAGCTCCAACAGTATTTGCAAATGTTAATCAATTAGTTGTGGAGCAGGACCAGCATTGAGCCAAGCATTTTTATCAGCGATGTAATCCCCCAACGTATAATATGCCTGCCTGCATAGTGTGCGTTTTATACAAGATTTGAATTTCGTCTCATTCAGTTGAAGTTTTCGTCTCATTCATTTGGTTTAAGGCTCTTTCAAACAGGCGCGACACAAAGGCACCGCTCGTCCCGCGACAAGCGGTGTCTTTGTGTCGCGTCGCGTGTCGCGCTGGTCTGCACAAGCCTTTAAATAGGTCCTTATTTTTTTATTTATCTTTTATATAGATTCTTTTCTTTTAGATTTTGTGAATGTGAGAATGTTGTAGGCTGTAGACTTGTGGACCATTTTCTATTTTGCTAAGTACCTAGGACTTGTTGATAGGCCTACACTGTCCTCTCATACCTATTAACACTGTAATTTGAAAACTTTGTAAAAACCATTTATTTTAAAAGAGTAACCGTGGAGTTTCTTGCCGGCTCTGATGTTTCATAAGTGCTCTTGTAGGTTTATGTGAAATTAAATATTTTGAATTTGAATAAATAGTTTGGCCAAAAAAGCTTTTTTTTAGGTTTTAGCATTAATAATTCCAATTCTTTGGAGTCAAAGAAGTCATATTCATTAGAAAGTTATCATTATAGATTACAAGAAGAAATGTACACAATCGTATTTACAAATAAATCCAAGATTGTCATTGTTCTTTTCTCACACATATGCGGTTTAAAGTACCAATAAGTAATAATTATCAATTTACATTCTAGTCAAAACATTATAATTAACATGATGCTGATACAAAGACAGTGTAAACAAAAGACAAATCACATAAAATATTGCATATAACTAACGAAATGAGTGCACAGAATACAAATGGTGCACACAAAAAAATATCAGTGCTAACTACGAAAATGGTATTAATCTTACTAAATTTTGGTTATCGTAAGCGTCGTCCTGAGAGACAGTTGTTGTGTCTATGAGCGGGTCTCTGTCCCCTGCGTGCTCCACTCTCTCCTCCGTCCTCCGTTCTGAACGGACACGGCACGCGTCACATCTCTTCATCTCTACACATACTTCTCAACTGTGGACTGTCAATAAAGTCCTTCAGTATTATTAATAATAACCTGTCATAGTTTAAGGTTCTGAATGATTTGTATAAGAACAAACCTTATCATTTTATAGGACCTATGAAACTGTATCATTGCCTACTTAACACTTTCAAGGATACTGAACAAGGCACAATAAAAGTTTTATTGTTATAACACATATGGGCGTTTAGTGTCCCTCAAAGTGTTAATTATGCCAATTTTTTCACATTCTATTTTTAAAAGCAAAGTAAACAGCAACTAAAATTACTACAAAATAAATTAGTTCTAATATAGTGGTAAGAGTGAGCTAAGAAAAGATAGAGAAACAAAATTAATACCTCATTATCACTATCAATCAGATAAGTCTCTTCCATGACATCAAAACATTAAAAACTAGTCTACACAATTTTTGTATGAAGAAATACTAAAACTGCACAAATCAGAACAGTGTCCAGCCATCTGGACCAACGGCATGATCACGTATTCACAACTCTGAACATTATAGGACGAAAAGATTATCTATAAATCAGGCATAAAGAAAATATCATTGTATGCAAATCAAACGTTTGACCATTAGCGAAAAATAATGACGGTAAGACTCGTTTATAACGAACGCATACTCGAGAGCATGTCACCTGAACCACTACATCTAAATACCAATACAAAATAATTAAAATCTTGCCACTTACTACTGTTATTTGGCTTCTGTGGTATGAAAGTGTATTCCATAGAATTTAGACACCGAATCAAATAAAAACCTCCATCATTCTAATGGCGTAATTGAACACTTCAACTAATTATCTTAATTACGTGAAAAGATACGAGTTACACGTTAAAATTGAGTAAAAAACGAACAATAACCCCAATGTGCTTTGCTTACTTTTGACAAATTTGACATTTAATTTAGGACAATAGACCAAAAGAAAGTTTTTTTCTAAAATCCGTCAACATTTTGATCAATCACCTTATCGGTCTTTGAGCCAATAATATGTTTAGTTGCGTTCGGATACGGGAATTATTATTCAAAATTCCGTATAACAGGGCAACATTATTTAAAAAAAAGTTCTACACGTCATCTCAGTGTGTGTTGGCTGTCAAGTTTGCAATTTGTGATTATTTTATGTTATTTGAGAAATTAAAACCTAAATCAAAATGGTAATACTTTAAACAGTGATTGTTAAAACAAACCCACATCTACCAACGCTTTATTTTCAATACTAAAGTGGTTATTCCCTAAAAATTTGCGATAGACATCCGGCTTAAGTTAATAGTTTTCTGAGGTGTTTTTGTGTAATTTCAGGTGCTCATAGCGGCAACAGTATGCACAAAGTCAGGAAAAGGTACTTAACTTTATCGTCACTCCATAATTCATCATTTAAAAGTTCGAATTATGGATGAAATTGTACATAAACATATCGTAATTTTCAGCATTGGTTTCACGTCAATTCGTGGAGATGACGAAAGCACGCATCGAGGGGTTGCTTGCTGCCTTCCCCAAGCTCATGACTGGCGGGCGACAACATACATTTGTCGAAACTGAATCAGTCAGGTGATGAAACTCATGTCCAAGTGTATTTATTTAACTACTATTGATTATGTTTGACTTGTGTGGCAATCTGATAAGATTTCTGCCTATTATTTTAATTAACTGTTACTAATAGGAAGCATGAAAGCAAAGTATCAGTGTTTATTCATTTTAGAACATGTTTACTACCTACAATACTTTCTGCTTATGAAATATAGTGGATATTTTATTAAATACAAAAAATAAGACTATGTCATTATTAACTCTATTGTGAGTGTGCTAAGATATGTTTTAATTATTCTCATAAGAAATCATTGAATTAAAATAATGGAAGTAGGGAACTGCTGTTTACATTTCTTGTTAGAGTGGGACGCGTCTTGGTGGATGGCACTATCTAAATAAAATTAACTTTTAAATCTGGTAGAACAGTTTCTTTTAAAAATAAAAAGCTTTTGACCCCTGTAACACAGATTTTTCCTAGGGGGGTCATTGATAATTTATTTTGTACCAGTCTATTTGCAAACTTAAATTAAGGGTCACCCTGTATCTGTGTACTTTTTATCTTGAATGTATATTACTACTAGCAGTGCCCCGCGGTTTCACCTGCATAGATCGATCCCGTGGGAATATTGGGATAAAAAGTATCCTATGTGTTAAACCAGGTTATAAATTATCCATGTGCTAAATTTCATCCAAATCCGTTCTGTAGGTTTTGCGTGAAAGAGTAACAAACATCCATCCTTATAGTGTAGTATAGATTTTTATTAAGAGTACTATAAACTATCTTTGGTATTTACTAGTAATAAATTAATGTTAACCTATCGGGGTTTATTTATAAACATTGCTTAAAAATAAGTGACGTTCAAACATCCAAAATTGATGGTTAAACAGTCGCTAATCATGACTTAACTTTAAGCAACATTTATAAATAAACCCCATCATGTCTTCCTAACTAAAAACTTCAACGTTTAATTTTTAAACAGTTTCAAATGCCATGCATTGATTGATTATGAAAACCAACACACTCCTAATACCTACATTATTACAGATATGTGTACCAGCCATTGGACAAGCTCTACATGCTGCTCATCACCACTAAAGCCAGCAACATCCTGGAGGATTTGGAGACTTTGCGCTTATTCAGCAGAGTGGTGAGTATGAAGAGTTAAAAGTGTAGGCAAAAAGTCAAGTGTTTTGTCTATTATTATTATTATTATTTATTATTTTTGCAGACTACAATGGTCTATAGTGTTAGTAACAAAAAAGCTTAGCCTATGTTAGTACTTAATAACTAAAACAGAACGGGTCCGGTTTGTAAGCGCCCACACTAGCGGGCTGTCTGCCCGGGCGGCTATTGATTGCAGGATAGTGTTGCGACTGCCACGCAGCCTGCCGAGTAGCGAGGCAGATTTCTTACGCCACAGTGCATCAAAGCTGTCAGTGTCTATGATCTATCTATATATATATAAAAATGAATCCCTATTTCCCTTCAAAGTCAAATAATTTATTTCAATTAGGCACAAAAAGGCACTTTTGAACGTCAAAAACAAAAAATAGAATTGATTCTAGTCGCCCCTTCCAAAGGGTAGTTTTCGTATGGAGAAGAATGGGCAAGAAACTCCACCGTTACTCTTTTAAAATGTTTTACAATATTTTGTATACATTAATTATATAATTATATGTGAAAACGATGCACCTGGAATAAGATTTATATACCACAATAGGTAAAAATAAAAATGAAGCAATGATAGAAAAAATAATTATGTAATGGATACATTGTGTTCACATATTTACAAGCATTGTAAAACCTATACGATATTCCTAAAAAAATTACAAGTGATACTAATTCGTCAGTGTGTGAGTTCAAGTAAGCACAGAATGTAAAAAAAAATGTTGTAATATTTAATTACACAATTAAATTAGCAACCAGTTTGATTTTGTCTAGACTCAAAATTGTCCTATGGAGCTAGACCAGCATGCTTCCAAGCATTCTTATCTAGGATATAATCCTCTAATTTGTAATATGCTTGTTTAAAAAGAGTACTTTTAATATGCGTTTTAAATTTTCTTTCAGTTAATTGTAATATATCACAAGGTATTTTGTTATAACATTTAACACAGTACCCCATAAAAGATGTTTGTACTTTGGATAATCTGAAAAATGGTTGATCTATTTTATCTTTATTTCTAGTATTAAAATTATGTCTATCACTTATTTTCTTAAAAAGATGCAGATTTTTCCTTACATACATAATATTTTCATAGATGAATTGGCAAGGTACCGTCATAATATTAATCTTTTTAAATAGTTCCCTGAGAGATTCGCGACGACATAGATTATAAATGGCTCTGACAGCCCTCTTTTGTAAAATAAAGATGGATTCAATGTCAGCAGCCCGACCCCACAGTAAAATGCCATATGACATAATACTGTGAAAGTAGCTAAAATAGACCAAACGCGCGGTTTCTACATCTGTTAACTGTCTTATCTTTCTAACAGCATAAGCGGCCGAGCTTAGCCGCCCCGCAAGAGATGTTATATGAGGTCCCCATTGTAATTTCTCGTCTAGCGTGATTCCCAGGAAAACTGTTTGATGAATAAATTCCAGTTTTTCTCCATTCAATATGATGTCACATTCGCTACTTCTAACATTCGGTAATTTAAATCTAATGCATTTGGTTTTTTTCTCATTAAGTACCAAATTATTTACCGTAAACCAATCTTGGACCTGAAGAATAGAGTTATTCACGTCGTCAAGATTTTGTGACCGTCGGTCTATTTTAAAGATCAATGATGTGTCATCTGCAAATAACACCATCTTCGGTTGATTTTGAAGTAATTGGGGTAAATCGTTTATGTAAACTAAAAAGAGGAATGGACCCAATATCGAACCTTGAGGAACACCCATTGCCATTTCAGACCCCAACGAGTTTACGCCGTTTACTTGAACTTTAATCTTTCTATCTTTCAGGTATGATCTTAGTAAATCAAGAGCTGTATTCCTAATCCCATAGTGTTCTAGTTTCAGCAGAAGTGTTTCATGGTTTACGCAATCGAACGCCTTCGAGAGGTCGCAAAAGATTCCAATGGCATCTTGTGCTTCTTCCCAGGCATTAAAAATGTTCTTTATTAGGGTGACACCGGCGTCAGTGGTACAACGCCCTTTGGTGAAACCGTACTGTTGTTCATGAAAGATGGAATTTTTATTAAAGTGACGTAACATTTGATTAAGCATCAACTGTTCAAACACTTTACTGAGAACTGGCAGAATTGACACGGGCCTATAATTGTTGGGTTCCTTACTATCACCGGACTTGAACAATGGAACTACTTTACTGAGTTTCATGAGATCCGGAAAGACTCCTTGGTCTACACTGGTGTTAAATATGAAAGCTAAATAGGGCGCAATGGTTTCGATGATAGATTTATAGACTTTTACAGACATTCCCCATAGATCTTCTGTTGATTTAATTTTAAGATCTTTAAAAGCTTTTATAACAGCCTGGGGGTTTGTATGCTGAAACCTAAACTCTAAAGGGCATGCATTTACATTATTTCTAAGTAAGGCGGCAGAAAGCGCGGGTGATGAATTTAAATTTTCGGTAGTTTTAAGGGGAACATTAGCAAAAAAGTTTTCAAATTCCTGAGCTATTTCTACATCTGAGTTGATGGGGCCATGTGCAGTCTCTAAATTTAATTCAGTATTACGCTGTTTTTTCCTACCTGTTTCATTATTTATTATTTGCCAGGTAGTTTTTATTTTATCATCAGCTGATTTTATTTTATTGCTAATGTAAAGAGCTTTAGCTATTTTGCACACACTTTTAAAAGTTTTAGAATATTTTGCGACATACTGATGAAAGCTTGTATTATTCATATGTTGCTTTTGGCCATAAAGTTCAAAAGTTTTTCCCTGCTTTTACGAATACCTGGAGTGGCCCAATCACTAAATAAGAACTTTGTGTAAATAGTTTTAGTCTTTAGTGGAAAAGTGTCAATAAATTGCTTGTTTAATAGTGAAAAGAACTCGGCGTAAAACTCATTAGGGTCAAAAATATTATTAAAACTCTGAACACATAATTTATTTGCCAAAGAGTTATCTTGGTCACGGCATCATACGTGAACTGCTGGACTGATTTCGCAAATTCTTTTTGAAGTGAAAACTTCTTTAGGCACGTTAGGCATTTTTGATGAGAACTCGCGACACCGTTACCGACACCGACACCTCATTTTTGTAAACGCGATTGTGCTCTTTATTTATATTATGTTACGGATCAATGTTCTATTCAAGTATTTTTACTTTAATTAAAGGTTTTGGAAGTATTTTTTTTTGTAAACGCGATTGTGCTCTTTATTTAGATAAGGTTACGGACCAATGTTCTATTCAAGTATTTTTCTTCCACCACGATCTTGTTCAAGTTTTCACTTCTGTCGGCACTCCCGGAGTGCCACTGTTTTTTGATGTTGTCAGGAGAAGGTTCTTATGAAAGAAAAAATTAAGTAAGTTGCGCGGAATATTCATAGTTAAGACAGGACAACGTATGTCGGGTCAGCTAGTAGTTTGTGAAAATTATCATTCTTTATTTCTTGCTTTTCTTGCTTCTTAAGGTAAAATGTATCGGGACACTTAATAAATATTCCAACTTATATGTATACCTACATTATTAGCAAATAAATGATTTCTTTCTTTCTTTCTTTCTCTTTTCTGTACTCTATTATTTATAATTCATTTTTAACAAACAAATAAGAGTAAAAGTAAAAAACGTAGGAGGAGGAACAGATCAAAGAAAAAACATAGTGAGAGCTAGAAGAGTATTCATTTAAGAATTACTTTGTTACCAGGTGCCAGAATACTGCACACAGTTGACAGAGGCAGAGGTACTGAACCAGGCGTTCAACCTGCTGTTTGCCTTTGATGAGATTGTGGCTCTCGGCTACAGGGAGAGTGTCAACTTGGCACAGGTCAGTGTTACTTCATAATTTTTTGATCTACAGTCACAGAAATAATTGTTTATCAAATTGAAAAATTACATCAAGTTTCCGTGTTATAGCCTTTTCATAAAAAAATAAAAACAAAGAACATCAGTAATGATTTGAATATACGGACAAAAGGCATGTGTCCAATTTTTTTTTGTGCGTCTTGAACGAAAATATTGAACACGTATTTTTTTTTCTTTTTTGACGTAATCAAAAGATTACGGTGATACATTGAGTTAAAATGTGGCGTGACGTCACGCCTTGCTAGATTTAATAGTGTGTTGTGTTGTAGCGAGCCCCCACTCCCCAACTTTAATGCGTGTTTTCTAAGTTATTTTTGATTAATATGATAAAGCAAAAAATACGTGTCTAATATTTTTTTATTATCTGAAAGACGGACTAAATAGAATCTCTTTTTTTTACCTAGGCAACTACCGTATTAAAATTGGTAATAAAAAGGTAAACAATTGATTTCTCTGACTATATTAATACTACATTTTTTATTTATTTATTTTATGGGTCGCAAACAGAGCTCAATTACATGCATGTTAACAAATTGGGAACAAATACAAGTGTACACTTCCAATTATAGGCGACCACATCATTCACCACTGACTTTCTAGGTAGTTACAACAAGTTTGACAAGGACGAAAACGTAAAAAATCAAAATAGAATTCACGCAAATCATACAGTAAAAAGTAAAAAAATACAAATTGACGTTAAACCAAAAAAAAAAAAAAAAAAACCACAGACAACAGATTTTTTTTAATGAAAAGTACATGTTTCTTTTGCAATTATTCAACACAGTATACATTTAAAATTATTGCTAATTGTTTATTGTTTTTTTATTTATTTATTATTATTTGATTAAATATTTGTACGCCGTTAAGGCAAAACATGACTGTGGTATAATTTAATTGTATTTATTTATTTGCTCTCATGCACATCACACATTTTACAATATTTTATTGTCAGTTTTTTGTACATGAACCCTGTCAGAGCACTGCAAGAACAATGTTGGTTTGCTGTTGAGTTTGTGAACATTGTCATAAGAAGAGTCAAAACTTATGAAAATACAATAAAAAATTTTTGGTGTACATAATAAAGAATATTCTATCTATCTATCTAAAATTAGATACATTTCAGAAATAAAAATACATGTCAAGAAGTTGATATGATTATGAGTAATAAACAATATATAATCAAACACAACAACACACATAGTCATATTTAGTCAGATGTAACATCTTGCATGCCATGTGTGTGTATCTATACTCATGTTTTGGACAAATAAACGATCTTTATCTTTATGAACCTTACGATCAATGTGAGAAATAGAATTTTACTCTTCATTCCAAGATTTATGGTATCTAAATATTTTTCCTTAGGTGCGCTCATTCGTCGAGATGGACTCCCATGAGGAGAAGATCTACCAAGCTGTGAGACAGGTATGTAAAAATGTAGTCATAATAATTAATGAAAAGCTTTATTGTAAAGCCTGCACTACACTACTCACGAAGTTGATCGAAGTTAAGCGAATACGAGAGTCTAGAACGGCACTTCGGTTCGCTTCGTGCAACTTCGGCTCGCCTCGGGCGACTTCGAATCGTTGTCGGTTTTTGCGCCCGAGTCAAAGGACTCGAAGCGTCCTGTAGTTCTTCGCACGAGTGTGTAGTCACTTGCCGTTGTGGGAACCCATAACCAACCACTTTGTTAACAAAATCCCGTGCACACGATGACCACATCTATTACCACCCCGGTTCTATAGCTGCTGAGCGCTGCAAGCAAGAATAGTCCTTACAGTTAGTTATGGCTTTCCGCGATGGTACTTCAGACTTCGGTCAACTTCGCGAGTAGTGTAGTGGAGGTTTAAGAGGGTTTATCCTGAAAGTTGGCAACGTCGTAAATAGCTGTCAAATATTTACCTGTTTTGATTAATTTGTCAATATTACTGTATGGAAATAAGAAATGTGGCTAACTAGTTCCCTAGAATATTAATAATTAAATGCAATAATTAATATCGTAATACCGAATATTTAGTTTTAGATGTAAAAAAAGTATTTTGGAATTTTCCAACATCAAATTCTATGTTATATTTGCAATTCATTGTTAATATTCTAGGGAACTAGTTAGCCCCATTTCTTATTTTCCATACAGTAATACAGTAGAACCTGCTTAACACGATCACGCTTAAAACGATTTCTCGCATAATACGTCAGTCCCTACAACTTGAGACATGTTCTCATACATTTCTTAACGCTTAATACGATTCGTCATCCCGTTTAATACGCCTACATGCGCACGCGTGTTGTCTCTCGCGGCAGCGGCGAGCGTCTGTCTTAGCGGTGTTGATCATTTGTATGATACAAAAAAAAAAACAACCGACTTCCAAAAAACACTACAAAGTGAAAAATAACTTTAATTTTGGAAGTTTGTTTTGAATTTTTGTTTTTTGTCACCGACTTCCGAAATTAAAGTTATTTTTCACTTTGTAGTGTTTTTTGGAAGTCGGTTGTTTTTTTTTTGTAAAAAGTTTTTATTTTTCACTTTTTAGTTGTGGTACCTACCCCACTCAAATTCGAAAAGCACTACCTGCTATGTAAATAACAGTGACAGGAACTTATCATAATTATCATCCACATACTAAGTGGGAAAAAGTACGTATTATTGAAGCTAACTCAAAAACTATCGAAGCAAAGTTAATAAAATTTATATGGGACCACCTCGAGAGCATACCCTTTCAAACAAAAAAGAATTTTCAAAATCGGTCCACAATTGACGGAGAAATCGGTGGACATACATAAAAAAAAAAAAAAAAAAAAAAAAAAACAAATATACGCGACGAACATATAACCTCCTCCTTTTTGGAAGTCGGTAAAAAATGTCTACAATTAGGCGAAAGGCATTGTCACTTCAAGAAAAAATTAACATATTCAAAGTTTTTAATGAAAAATAACAAACTAAAAATCAAACACAGTTAATATACGGAATTAGATCATACTATGTATGTGTATTACGTTTTATTTTTCACTATCCCCTCACCCCCTATCCCGTAAAAGACGCTTTCTCGCTTAAGACGCGTTTTTAGTTGGGTCCCTGTGAAATCGTCTTAAACGGGTTCTACTGTATTCCCAAATACCTAATCAAAACAGCGAAATATTTGACATCTATTTGCGACGTTGCCCCCTTTCAGAATAAACGCTCTTAAAGCCAATCAAACAGTCTGACAGATTTATCAATATAAGTAGAAAATAGTCAAACTCGTAATTGCTTCTCCACTTATGACAACATCATCATCGCCAGGCTTGTTCCACGCACTGCTGAGTATAAGCCTCCTCCCTGTTGTGCCATGCTTCCATGGTCTGTGCGAGTCTTAAACTCAAAGCATTTATTTCGATTAAACCATTTACAGGCACTTTTGGATTGTCAAGGGATCGGTCAGTCAGAAAGATGAAGCTAGTTGCCCAATCCAAAGCGTTGTAGGTTTCTATGGAGAAGAACGGGCAAGAAACTCCACGGACACTCTTTTAAATCATAATATTGTTACAAAATATTGGTTACATCATTCGTGTTGAAATTATACATGTGAGAACAATGTAGAAAGACGTGCACGTTAAAAGCATCCGTAATAAAAAGATAAAAACAATTCAAAAATTAAAATAAGCCGTGGCAGCTAAGAGATGACCAGTCCTTACCGACGGCGCCTGTTCATGAACATGACGCATGGATCAGCACCATTTAACACCACCCAACACACACATCAGGTCATCTCATCCAGGTCTTCCCCGCATCGGTCTGCCAACGCTCTTTCTACCGTTTCTCGGAAATCATTCCATTAGGGCTTTGCACCACCTGCCATCACCACGTCTTGCCAAGTTTCCTACCCAACTCCATTTCAGAGTCGCTACCCGTAGTCCTACTACGTCGAATCTCTGAGTTAAGGACTCGGTCTTTCAGTGTCAGGCCTAAAATTGCAAGATCTATAGCCCATTGTGCAACTTGGACTTTGTACACAGTCTCTATAGTGAGCGTCCATGATTGGGCCCCATATGTCATGGTAGGCAAGACACACTGTTCATTTAATTTGTTTTTCAGCACTGTGGTATATTGGGATCCCTAAATCATCATCCAGCTTGCCATATACCGCCCAGTTGTCGCAGATATACGTAATGATCCACCACCTCAAGCAGTTTGACAACAATTCCCAGTAAATTTAAACTTCAGTAAGGTCGAAAATGTCCTACCGTCACTTAAACAAATAAACCTTGACATTTTGTGATGTGCAAGTGACTTTCAACCTTAAGGTGTTAGCCAACCCTTTGGACTCTGTCTGAAAATAAAACTTTCCGTTTTATTCTAAAGCAATTATGAGTTCGTCTATACAATGTCGCTTGTCGACCGACAACTTGGCGAAGGTCGTGGGAAATGCTCGATGCGGGAACAGCAGGATTGGATGTTTTGGTGATGCTGAGGGGAGGCCTAATTCCAGCAGTGGACATATTTTGGCTGAAGAAAAAAAAAACTACGCGTTGACGTCTTTTACTCCACGCACGTAATCAACCCGTTGATGTCTTTTACTCCACGGTGTCGGTTAATTTTACGGTTTCGCGAAATCAATGGTTTAGTCCCATCTCAAAAATGACCAACGCGCATAACGAAGTTTTTACTTCAAAAACATTATAAATACTCATTTCCTAATGTGGGTATTAATTAACCCAGTGCTGGATGAAACGCGTGTCAAGTCTATCCGCAATCACAGCCAGGATGCTGTTGGTGCTGGCGCGCAACCTGCCGAGCGCCGCGGCGCATACTTTCGGAGCAAATAATTTATTAATATTTAAAATAATTTATGACATTGACAGTGTCGGTTTTAGCAATACCGACGCCCCGGGCGAGATTTCTGTGGTCACTACTCTTGGAAAGCAGAGGGGCGAAAATTTTAGCTTTTGTTCTAGTTTGAGGAATAGGAAAATGCAGGAAGCTAAAACGAGCGAAGCGAGCTCAAAAATTTCAGCACCCCGCCACGGAAAACTTAGGATTTCTTTTATGCAGAAAAGTTTAAGAATTCAGACATCAGAGAACGCAGGGTGCAAGAGTGAACTCATAATTTTTTAGCACCCCGCTGCGTCTTTTCTTTGGCCCATTCATATAAAAAGAGTACCTTAACTTTGTCGACTTGTACAGAAAAGTTAGAGAAAAACATAACCCTGTCTTTGCTGTCCCGCAGTCGGGTAAAAAAAGAGTTAAATAACAGAAAAGATAGAGAAATAAAAGGCCGGTGGTTCACGTTGGGCGCCCCTTCATGTCTGGCGCCTTGGGTGCGCCCATGCGCGCCCTACCCTAACGCCGCTACTGGACATTGGTGATAAGGATGATACCAATGTCATAAATTATTTCATCACCACTGCTCTAAAAACGGTGAAGGAAAACATCGTGAGGAAACCCAACACATCCTAGAACAAAAAAATCGAAGACGTGACATCCGCCAACCCGCACTGGGCCCGCGTGGTAGATTATAGCCCACTCCCTCTTGAAGAGAGGAGGCCTGTGTCCCAGCTGTGGGACAACATTATAGGCTGATTATACAATGTTGCTAACTTGCCGCTATTATTTTAGCAAGTTAAAGTCAAATCATTTATTTCAAATAGGCCCATGTATGGCACTTTATGAACGTCAAAATTTACAAAATAATAAAATTGATTCTAGTCGCCCCTTCCAAAAGGTAGTTTTCGTATGGAGAAGAATGGGCAAGAAACTCCACCGTTACTCTTTTAAAATGTTTTACAATAGTTTGTATATACACGTACATTAGTTAAACAATTATATGTGAAGACGATGCACCTAGAATAAAATTACTATACCACAATAGGTAAAAACAATTAAAAATGAAGCACCGACAGATAATTTAATTATGTGATAGATACAATGTATCTATCACATAATTAAAACCATGTCATGGTGCTCACATATTTACAAAAATTGTAAAAGTAGACGATTAACCTAAAATTTTATAATTAATAACTAATAAGTCAGTCACCGTGTGAGAGAAATGAATAATGATTAAGTTAGTGTTAAGTCTACTATAATGAATTCGGAGCTCTATTGAATGTGTTTTCTTTACTTTTAGACGCAAGAGCGTGAAGCTGCGAATCGCATGCGTGAACGCGCGAAAGAACTGCAACGAGAGAGACTGGAGGCTGCCAAGCGTGGCGTACCGACGCGCAGTCAGATGTCTTTCGGTAAGTCAGAGCATATTTTTATGTAAGTATAGAAATATAAATCTCTTAGATATAGAATATCTTAATGACTAATTAAAATAATATTAAATAATTTTATAGCTATCTGAATAATTAAAATGTTGCTCCCATAAGATAAAGATATTCTATATTGAAATTTTTTTAGTTCATTTGATTATTCTTTTATTTCATTATTTACATAATTATAAATTATATTTTTAAATATTAGAATAAAATTATATAAAAATATGAAAAATAGTATCCCCACCGGTATTGGGAACAGGGTCCAAGCTACCGGCCGGCGGCGGTCAGGCCTCCAGAGAAAGGAACCTCCTGACAATGCGAGCCGTGTCCAGGAGTACCGCTTTCTGAATCAAGCCCTTAATCCAGCTGCCCAACGAGAGCCTCCTTAGGTGTTGGTCGAGGCTCTTGGCAATTAAGCCATTGGCTGATACGACTATCGGCACAATGATTGCTGAGTCCACATCCCACATATCGACAACCTCGCGAGCCAAGTCAAGATACTTGATTTGTTTATCTTTCTCGGCTTTCACGAGGTTCTCGTCATGCGGGACCGTTATGTCAATAATCATTGCGCGCCGCTCTCCTCGATCCACCACCACTATATCAGGCTTATTGGCAACAATAGTCCTGTCAGTGATGATGGATCGATCCCAGTACAATGTGATATTTCCATTTTCGAGAACTGGGTCGGGCACATACCTGTAGTACGGCACTTCCGATTCCACAAGGCAGTATTTCAGAGCAAGTTGCTGATGGATGAGCAAGTTGCTGATGATGATTAGTTAATTTATTATTGTATACGAAATTGTGACTAAATACTATCATTTGTTTATGTGCAGTCTTAATTTATTGACATAGGTATTTATTAACTATTAGTGTTTGGCAAGAAATTGTGACATATTGTTGGTTTTTATTTTGTTAATATGACATTCGATTACCTAAGTTATTTTGTATGCCTTCTGGCGGGACATAGTATTGACCAACATTTTTATTTAACATCTGTACAATTTTACCCTCTGTGCACAAAATGAATAATTGGATATGAATTTGGAAATATCAAAAAATTTAAAACATGCGATAAAGAAATAACAGCAGAACCGCAACAATAAAAATAGTAAAAAAAAACAGAGATACAAACAAGTTTTCCACATACGGTCAGCAACGAAAGTCAATCAACTGTTTTTGTTCAATCATCTAAACCAGCGGTCGGCAAAACGCGGCCTAACGGCCAAATGCGGTACTTGCGGCCCGTGAATTTGTAAAAATTTGTTCCCTATTTAGGTACTTGGTAGTTTTCATTTCTGAATGATTTACGGTGGTTATTTTTCTTAACTATAAAGCCCAAACATATAAACATAATGTAAGCATTACGTGTACGAATTAAATTCCGTATGTTTTAACAATTTATAATAGCATTTTTATTTTTCTATGGGATATGACCAATTAATCAATTATACGTAGGTATATTGGACTTCTAGGATTAATATCACAAGTGCGGCCCTCTTTTAGTTTATTTTGCCACCTTGTGGCCCTTGCCTGCCAAAAGGTTGCCGACCGCTGATCTAAACTTTAGACAATTTCTTTAGATTCTAAAAAAAGAAAGAAAGAAAAAGTATTTATTGAGACTCGCACAAGGAATAAAAAATTAAACTAAACACCTTCACCTTAAAACATTAATAAAAAATAAAAGAAAAAATAAAAAACAAGGTAAAAAACCAAAAACAGAAAGTCCTGTACGAGGCCAAAAGGCTCCTATCTCAGCATATGCTGCGACATTTAAAAAATAAATGTCGCAGCGCTGGTATTCTGATAGGGCCCACAGTGATGTCACGGATAGATAGATACAGAAGTAAACATTAAATAAAATAAAATAAAAATAGTTAAGTGAAATACTAAAAATAAAATATAAGTAGTCCGCGTGTCTGCACCCGACGTAACAACAGTTACTTGTCTATGCCTTTAGTATCTGTGGTAGTCTAGGCATCGTTGAGACAAATAAAGAGACGCAGACGCCGACACCGGCAAAAATGTATACAATAACATTAACATTACGGCTGTTTAAGCTACGTACTTTGTAAATTGTGTGAATACTACAATAGAACAGTGACAAAAATTGACTCAATTTATTTGGGACACTGCTTTCAGCATTAATCATCTAATAGTGAATAGTACTTATTTCTAAGTTTCATTTATAATATAGCGCCTTGTTTCCCTGAAGGGTTGGGCAGAGGTGCACCTGTAGTACACCCATATTTCGCCAGTTATGTTTTAACTCCTTTGTAATCAGGGGCGAGTCTATTTCCAATTAAAAAAACAGTGGCACTCGGGGAGTGCCGACAGAAGTGAAAACTTGAACAAGATCGCCTTAGTGGAAGAAAAATACTTGTATAGAACATTGGTCCGTAACCTTATCTAAATAAAGAGCACAATCGCGTTTACAAAAAAAAAAAAACTTCCGGAACCTTTAAAGTAAAAATACTTCCATAGAACATTGATCCGTAACGTAATCTAATACCTTTAAACGAGCAATTCTTGTATATGTTGTATGATTATATATTTATATAATCTGAATCTCGGAAACGGCTCCAACGATTTTCATGAAATTTTGTAATGTTTCAGGGGCGATAAATCGATCTAGCTAGGATTCATTTTTACCAAACGTAGTTTAAAAAAAACTGAGCTAAGCGCGGTCATCCAGATATTATAAATAAAGAGCACAATCGCATTTATAAAAATGAGGTGTTGGTAACGGTGTCGCGAGTTCAATTATTTTTTCCTATCTCAAAAATTCCCAACGCGCCTAAAGAAGTTTTCACTTCAATTATTAAATTTGTTTTCAATAATAAATGTTGTGTTTTAATTCATGTCGATGGCAATCTAAAGCAGTGTGAGCCCAGAATTACGAGTTTACCGATGAATAATAATAATAATTTCAAATCTGAAGTATTTAATTACTACCACATATGAATACAGATTGGTCACTCCGCATGTTAGATATGAAGCTACAAGTATGTACGCGGCGGGCTCGACTTGTCGAATTCAGTGGGCGTAACGTAGTCAGAAGATATAAGAGTTACAAAGAGAGAGAGAGAGAGAGGCAAATTCTAGGTGAATATAACTGTAGGTAATTAGCGTTGTGCGACCTGAATTGCACTTTATTGTGTGGGACCAAGAGTCGCTTTTTATTTGAAATATAATGGGGTAACTCTACGAACAAGGAAATAGCGTTTAAAGCCCAAAAGAGGTGTATTCGGGCTATGTTTAAGTTACAATCGACAGAAAGCTGCAGACCATTGTTTATAAAATACAAATTACTAACTTTACCATCACTATATATTTTTAAAGTAGCGTCGTTTATAAAATCTAACCCCCAACTCTTTCCACGACAATCTGACACTTTTCCACGCAATAGACGTGACAATAGCCAACTTTGCTTGCACTCGGCAAAAACTGCCCTCATGGGGAAAGCTTTTTTTGTATGGCCCCGAAAATATACAACAAAATACCACAGTCATATAGAGCTATGACAACAAATCAATTTAAAAACAAGATTCGAAATCTATTAACAGACAAGTGCTATTATAATATAAATGACTTTTTGACAGATACTTTTTGACATGCTTGAACTTTATGTTATTATTTCTATAGTTTTAATTATCTCGTAAAATGTATTAATGAATTTTAGTGAACCAGTCTTTAGTCTTTAGTTTATTGAAGTAATTATTTGTTTGTTGTATAAAAGAAAAAAAAAAAAATTGTACGCCTCGTCAGGCAAAACATGTACGGACTTTTTGCCTATTTAAGATGTTACATGCTCGATTTGTACGTAAACGCATGTTTGACAAATAAATTATCTTTATCTTTAAAAGAAATGATTTTGCGGAGTGAACCATCTGTACTATTAATTTCGGAAGTCGGTGTCTTTGGTTTTGAATTTTCGTTCTTTGTCACCGACTTCCGAAATTAAAGTTATTTTTCACTTTGTAGTGTTTTTTTTTTGAAGTCGGTTGTTTTTTTTTTGTAAAAAGTTTTTATGTTTCACTTTTTAGTTGTGGTACCTACCCCACACAAATTCGAATACCACTACCTGCTATGTAAATAACAGTACAAGAAGTTATCATATCATCTACATACTAAGTGGGAAAAAATACGTATAATTGCAGCTAACTCAAAAACTACCCAAGCAAAGTTAATAAGATTTATATGGGACCACCTCTGAAGTATGATCTACCAAACAAAAAAAGAATCATCTAAATCTATTCATAATTGGCGGAGTAATCGCGTAACAAACATACAAAAAAAAAAAAAAAAAACATACATACGAATTGAGAACCTCCTCCTTTTGGAAGTCGGTTAAAAATGAGGTGTCGGTAACGGTGTCGCGAGTTCAATTGTTTTTTCCTATCTCAAAAATGCCCAACGCGCCTAAAGGAGTTTTCACTTCAATTATTAAATTTGTTTTCAATAATAAATTAGTTGTGTTTTAATTCATGTCGATGGCAATCTAAAGCAGTGTGAGCCCAGAATTACGAGTTTACCGATGAATAATAATAATAATTTCAAATCTGAAGTATTTAATTACTACCACATATGAATACAGATTGGTCACTCCGCATGTTAGATATGAAGCTACAAGTATGTACGCGGCGGGCTCGACTTGTCGAATTCAGTGGGCGTAACGTAGTCAGAAGATATAAGAGTTACAAAGAGAGAGAGAGAGAGAGGCAAATTCTAGGTGAATATAACTGTAGGTAATTAGCGTTGTGCGACCTGAATTGCACTTTATTGTGTGGGACCAAGAGTAGCTTTTTATTTAAATGATTTTGCGGAGTGAACCATTTTACTTATCTGTACTACTTACTATATAACCTCAGAAAATATTCTTATAGTCATGTAATCCTTGTAGGGAGCAGTTTCGGCAGTTCGTCGATGTCATCTTCAGCACAATCCGAGCCGATTGCTGAGAAGATACCTACCACGCCCGCGCGCGAGACGTAAGTACACAAGTCATCATCATCATTTCAGCCGAAAGACGTCCACTGCTGGACATAGGCCTCCCCCAAGCACCGCCACTTCGACCGATTCTGTGCTTCCTGCATCTAGCGGATACCTGCGGCCTTCACGCCACTCCAGAACCTTTCGGCCCCATCGGCCATTTGTTCTGCGAGCATGTGCCCTGCCACTTAAGTTTGGCAATTCTTCGGGCTATTGCGGTAACCCTGGTTGTCCAGTACAAAAGTAATATTATATAATTCTTCTGTACGTGTTTGTCACCTAACTCCTAAACGGCTGGACCGATTTGGATGAAAGTTTGTGTGTATATTTGAGTGGGTCCCTGATTGATTTGAAAATACAATTGGACCCGGTAGGTGGCGCTGTTCGGACAGGACAACGTCTGTCGGGCGTCGTGGCCGTCTAGGCATGATTTATTATGTTATCTCTTATTTATTTTCGGTCCTCAGGGCTCGCCCAGCCGGTCGATCAGCAATGAAGCTAGGTTCCCGCGGCACGGACGCGGAGTCGTTCGTGTCGCGCCTGCGCAGCGAGGGCGACACGGTCCCGGCGCTGGCCGCCGCGCCCGCGGCCGCAGACGTCGGCGTCGCCCGGCCGCCGCCACACGACCATAAGGAGTAAGTATACACTATTTAAAAAGTAACAATTTAAACAAATGGACTAGATAACTTACCAGTAGCGAAGGCTCACGTTATGGAGGAGGGAAGCCGGAGCATCCAAAAAAAAAAATAACATTACGATCAAAATTATTCTATTGCTACTACCAATCCCGAACTCATAAAACAGCTACGAATATGTTTTAAAAACCCTATATTCTATAAACAACTACAATCAAAGAAAAGTAAACACGGGAACAATACATTTTATTAAATTTACGACTGCCAGTCAGTCATTCATATTTATCGTAAAGGGAAACATTACAATGTTTGAACGAACCATCGCGGCGTTTGTAATTTATAGTCGCATCTGGGCGAGCACGTATTTTCAAAACTTAACCTTGAAAAGCATGTTTCTTCACAAAGTAATGTGTATTCTATAAAAACTTTTTACAAAAAAAAAAAACAACCGACTTCCAAAAAAAAACACAAGTTAAAAATAACTTTAATTTCGGAAGTCGGTTTTGTGTTTTCGTTTTTTGCCACCGACTTCCGAAATTAAAGTTATTTTTCACTTGTGTTTTTTTTTGGAAGTCGGTTGTTTTTTTTTTTTGTAAAAAGTTTTTATTTTTCACTTTTTAGTTGTGGTAACTACCCCACACAGATTCGAATATCACTACCTGCTACCAGTGACAGGAACTTATCATATCATCTACATACTAAGTGGGAAAAAAATACGTATTTTGTTGCTAACTCAAAAAGTACCCAAGCAAAGTTAATAAAATTTATATGGGACCAATTTGGGAGCATACCCTTTCAAACAAAAAAAGAATTTTCAAAATCGGTCTACAAATGACGGAGAAATCGGTGGACATACATAAAAAAAAAAAAAAAAAAAAAAAACATACGCGTCGAACATATAACCTCCTCCTTTTTGGAAGTCGGTTAAAAACTATGAATGCCGCCATCCTAATAAGATTGTACTAATTATTTTCAAATCTACTCTAAATAAGTAATTTCAGCTTATTAAACTATCTACTTACCCCAATACCTAATTACAACGTACTTTATTTTCACATCCAATAAACTCAAAACACTATGTTAATCACTGTCCTATAACTACAAACAAATATTAATACTACTAGTAATGACAAACTAATGAATTCAGTAAATACTGTGCGAAAGAAATGCAAATTGATATGGTTCTAATGCGATTACGTCAAAAAGCAACCACACATTGTCATACGAATAATGAAATGTTTACGAACTCCGAACTCCTACCCAGTATTACGAAATTCAACGAAAACTACCGAATCAAATGCGTGCGCCAGAAAGAGGTGGTGCAATAGCAATAATTCCTTCTCGCTCCCGCGCGCACGTTTCTGCTACTATGTGCCTACAATAACTCGCTACAGACCGGCTTACCCGGCTCATAGAAACCGCGGATCACGTGACCGAAGTGACGTCATGATGACTTTATTTTTGGTAAGGAAATTTAATTTAGCATAAGCCGGACGCGCCTACGAGTTATTTTAGCGCAGTGTTTTGTTGTTGGGTTATTAAGACAATGTTTAATGTATGTAGGCGTTTTGTAATAGGTATTTTAATTTTATGGTGTATCAAATACATAAGTATTTGATACACCATAAAATTAAAATAGTTTGATTATTCAATGACGATAGAGTGGTTGTGTTCCGAATTTCCAAAGGGGAGCCGGTAGGAATCGGCTTATATGGACGTTTCGCCCCTGTAACTTACCTGTTGATGCCAATTTGTGGTGCCACTTACAAATGGAGTGCTTTGATTTGAATATTTAAATTCTTAAACCCGAAATTCTAATCATAAAACACTTTGAAAATGTCTTTCATAACCTCCCTTTTCGTCTATGATTTTTCAATTACCTACTATTTATTTAATAATGTTAAAAAATACAATAGACGTGGATATATTTAGTAACCTGTTCCGCTTAGCTATTTCTAAAGAGCTATAAAAAACCCTGAAAGAAATCGACATGTGTTTCACCTCTCAACGAGGCATCCTCAGAATGACGATTGACTTGTCGCGAACCAGAACACGGCGTGTTGCCACACCGAGCGCTGAACGCAGAGATCGCGGCGATCAATTAACTATCTTAATAATGTTATTCAAACAATAGTTATTGTTGGAAAACTGGTGATATATAAATTTGAAGTCTTCAAATAAACACAGCTAAATTTATGTTAGTAATTCTCTTTAGTGAGTGATTCCGTAAAAATTTAACCTTGTTTTTTATTTAATGCTTTATACAACGTGTAACGTTAAATGCGCAAAACCTGAAAATAGTTTGATCAGAATAACGAGCAGAATCAATAGAACCATTTTTTAATATAGGTCACATTTTTCCAAAAAAACCTTCATTAAAAACGTTGCCGTGTCTATTTATTAATAGGTCAAGCCATCACATGCGCAAACCCGCCAAAATAGGTAAACAAACACAAATTGTTGTCGATCAATTTAAATTTTCTCATACGCGGGATAATAATAGCTTTTATTTCAATGCAAATACGAATCTTACGAACTAAAACAGCACATAAAACCTTTACAATTTTTGACGTGACAACGTCTTATAAATTGGTTTGCCGGGTGACACTTCAAGAAACTGCGTTACGCTCCGCTCACGTTATGCGCTCACAATGAGAGCGAGTGAGAGGCACGCGTGCATGGTTAGCCCGCCTAAGAGCGAGAGAGACAGACATAAAAAGTGAAAGGCACGCGTCACTTCCACTCGAGCACAGTTAGCCCGCCTAAGAGCGAGAGAGACAGAGCGAGAGAGAGAGAGTGAGAGAGATAGGCATACACACCGGTTCATGTGTATAAATAAATGTTTTAAATTTCCTACTATACGAATGAATATTCACATTAAAATTATTTTACCACTCAAAGTCGTTGTCACGTAAAACTTTCGCCCGTATACCGACTTTACAGGCAACCAATTTTTTAATGATTTATTTTTCTCTCTGAAATAGGTCAATTGAATTAAAAATCAGTTGGGGTGTTTGAGGTTTTGCGCATTTAACGTTATACGTTGTATATGGTAAGGCGCAAGCCACACTGGGAACGAACCTAAGTTCGTTTAGCTTCGCTCATGTAGCTACCACGTTTCATAGTTCGCGGTGTGAACAGATTGGTTGTAAAGTAGCATTATATTCTAAGTACTTACTATTTATTTTATTTTGTTATCTATTTATGTATGTCGGTGACGGGTATGTGACTCTCGTTATTTTCAGGCATATTTTAACTACTGTGGGCGTAGTGTGGGTAGTGTTGGTTAATGCGCAATAGAAAAACAGTTTGCAGTTCAGATCACATTATAATTTACTATCAAATTAATCACACTAGCTAAATTATACACACATTGGGTGCGACGGTGTTTATTAAAATCACCAATTAACACAATGATCATAAATTACAACTAACACAATAACTGAGCACCACGAATCGAGCACAGTTCCGCGACGTCTTGACTCCAATGCGACCAGAGGCTGAATGCCCTCCTCGCCGTGGCCTTAAAACATCACGACTCTGTAGAAGCGCGCCTTTTTGGTGTAGGTAGATCACTCTTGATGTCGCCAGTGGCGCGCTTGCGATTCGTTTCGTGTCCGTACTAATGACCGAATCCGACATGTATAAGTCTTTTTTCGGGTGACCACTGAAAATCAGCGCCGTGCTGTGGGTTCCCATAGCACAGCATTACGCTGAGTGGAAGCCTTCTTGTCACAGTCATGACGTGCAGCTGCCGACTATTTCTCTATTTTTGTTCTACTCGGGCAATTAATTATTTTCTTTTTTTTCTGTGACAAATAAATTTATTTTTCTTTGTTTTCTTTTTTTTTCTTTAAGTATGCAAACACGCGGTAGCTACATTAGCAAAGCTAAACGAACTTAGCTTCGTTCCTAGTGTGGCCTGCGCTTTAAGTATATTGTCTAAAGAGACGCCTTGGGCGTCGGGAATCGCGAGCCGATTTCCGGCCACCGTAGGCTCGGGCTTGCGGACGGTGAGCAATGGGTAACTCGCCGTCCGATAAAGACCAAGCCCGGGTCGACGGCGCGTTGTGTTCCACGCGCGCCTCAAAGAGATGTCAGCAGAATTGACGGGGTCCGCTAGGGCCGATGCCTGCCGGGGTTGCGAATAAGGCCGAAAGGGAAATCGTGGCCCCCCAACATGGCAACTGAAGGAACACGGGTGGGTTTTAGTCAGTAAGAGTCTGCTCCACCCAGACCGGGAGAAGTTATTTGATAATTTCCCACCCAAAAAAAATAAAATAAATGTATATTGTCTATAGGCCATTCTAGCCTGAAATAAATGTTAATTATATATTTTTAAATACTTTTACTTCCAGACCCATGAGTAACAATTATTTTTGTTTCCAGTGTACACTTGCGTTTCGAAGAGCGACTCACTTTAGTAGCCGGCAGAGATGGCGATGTACAGAACTTTGAACTTAGCGGTAAGTGTTGCAACTCTTACAGGATACTCGTCATTTTTCACAAAAGTTGACGAAGAAGAAAAAAAAACGTACTCGCAAAAAAAAAAAAATCGCCTTACTTTTTATTATGGAGATTCAGTGAATTAATGAATTTAAGGTTTTTACCCTAAATTCATTAATTCACTGACAGAACTCGCAGCCTAAACCAAGGATCACCAATTAGTTTCACAGGTCGGTCAAAAAAAAAAAAAAAAGTTTTTTTTTAATATTTAAATTGCCCTTAAAATCACTGTTTTCACCGTTTCATTTATTTCTGTTTCGGACGCGTCACTATTGTTCTTATGATCTGATGTTTCATTTCACGCTGTTTTATATAACCTCTAATCGTTTGCCCGCTGCATTGATAAATGCAAAACATTTATGCAATTTTGCGTGTTCAGTCATTTTGAATAACCGCTAAACATTGTTCAGCTGTTTTACATAACGGAGCGGTTATGTAAAACAGCTAAGCAATTCATCTGTGACATATCTATTTCCTAACAAGGTCTGCTGACCCTGCGCATCAGTAATGAGCAGTACGCGCGCATTCACGTGCACGTCGACAATAAGGACACCAGACCACTGCAACTGCAGGTAATGTATATCCTTATCCTTACATATTATAAAACACAGTCCCCCGCCGCGTCTGTCTGTCTGTCTGTCTGTCTGAACGCGATAAACTCAAAAACTGCCAAATGGATTTTCAAACGGTTTTCACCAATGGACGGAGTGATTCATGCGGAAAGTTTTAGTGTATAATTCATTAAGGTTTTGTGTAAATTGGCTGAAATCTGACGATTATTGTTGAAGATGTCGGAAAAAATCATGCCAACTGGGAGCTTTATTGGCGTGCGCCGCGGAAATCGTAAAAGTTACATAAAATTTATGTTCTACAGTATTGTTCATCTTAAGAAGTCAAAAGTCCATAAGCAGTCCATATGCATGCATAGGTCTATCTTCTAAGGAAGACCCACAGTAACCATTATTATCTTTCAGAATTTGATAATTTTCCATTGTTATTTCCGAAGCTATATTGACCGGTATCATATTAATCCTTATCCAATAAAATATGTTATTTAAATTGGGCATTTAATTTATATTAAAATATGCCTTGACATCATATCATTTAAATGAATAGTTTAAAAGATATCACAGATTCAAAATTACGCGTAACAAAATAATTATGGTTGGAGCGTAGTGGTAGGAGTCAATAACCTTTTCCTGGACTATTAGGTATGTAATCCCGGTACTGCCTGGTAGTACGTTCCCGTGGGATATTTTCCGACATCCACGTGGGTGAAGCTGCGGGCAAAAGCTAGTCATCTTATAATTATGAACTTCTTTATTTTATAATCTATCAGTATTACATCCGTTAGATTATAAACTGTCGAAAAATTGTACTACAAACCATTCACAATTTAACGCATTATTTTTCGTTAGTTTATCATAACATAACATCACGCCTTGTTTCCCCGAAGGGTTGGGCAGAGGTGTACCTGTAGTAGATACACCCACATTTCGCCAGTTATGTTTAAGTCCCATGTAATAGGGGGCGAGCCTATTGCCATCAACCGGGCACCAATCCAGACTCCGGGCTGCTACTGAGAAATTCCAGATAGAAAAAGCCAATAACACTTTGCCCGACCCGGGAATCGAACCCAGGACCTCATGCTCAGCAGTAGCGCTTGCGACCACTAGACCAACGAGGAGAGGAGAACGAGGGGAGTTTATCAATCCATTGGAAATCGACAAATTGTCAACTGGTATCAAACTAACCTAACCTATTTCATCCAGTTACAACATCAAATTCAGTGTTATAATTGCAATTAGTTATTAATATTTTAGTTCACTAGATATTTCATATTTCCATACAGTAATATTGCCAAATTAATTTAAACAGGTAATATTGGTCAGCTATTTGCGACGTTGCGAACTTTGAAAATGAACGGTCTTAATGTTAACGTAAAAATAAAAAAAACGCCCTGTCTATTAAGCATGCAGCAAGATAAAATTAATACTTTCGATCTAAGAACGTATACATATTATTGATAAGTTAGTCTAAAGAACAATATTTGAAGTTCTTTAGGCGCGTTGGGCATTTTTGAGATGGGAAAAAACAATTGAACTCGCGACACATTATCGTCACCTCATTAAAAGTATTTCCTGCACAATAAAATTGTTCAAGTTTTCACTTCTGTCGGCACTCCCGAAGTACCACGGTTTCTATTTCATTAAGAAAAGGACAGAAGATCAATTTTTGTTTAGTCCTGTCAAATTAATCAGCGCTTGACGTAAATTGACGTAATTTTAGTAAGCAAATTTTTAATCACATCTGAACTGGTATGGAGTAGTGACAGGCGCTGATTAATTAGACAGGACTAAACTAAAATGTATCTTCTGTCCTTTTCTTAATGAAATAGAAAGAAAAAGATGCACTGAACTTAAATTTAGTTTAGTTTGTGAACAAGGGAATCGGCACCAATGTCAAATAATTATCATTCAAGAACTTATATTGAAGCATTGAAAAGTGTAACTAATGTCATTGACAATAAAATTCAGTTCCCAATACGGGCTGAAAGAAGCAGCCACAAAATCGTCCTGCCGATACTTGCAAGCTATGTTTCTAGTTCTAGTAAGTTATGTTTTTGAGCAACAAAAAGGGTCAAATTTTCGGGAAAATACAGGAGAATCTGGGCGGATAGGTCTGGCTCAGCCCTAAAACTTGTACCAGTTTTCATGAAAAAGTATAAAATTATTTTAAAAAATTGCTACCGGTTATATTTCTCAACAGTAGAATGATATCTCGCAGAAAATACGTTCGGTTTAGTTGTGTGTTTATTTATCAATTTTTTTTTTGCCACTTATGAAAAATAAACTTGCTCAAACAACAATATTTCTTCCAGACCCACCCCAACGTTGACAAAGAAGCATTCAGAGCGAATGGCGTAATAGGACTAAAGCAGAGCCAACGCGCCTTTCCTCTCAACAGCGACGTGGGAGTGCTGAAGTGGCGCCTCAACGCCAACGACGACAAGCTGGCGCCGCTGTCCGGTGAGCATTGTCTCTTATATACTACAGTGATAGGTCTGAAGCAGAGACAACGCGCCTTACCTCGCAACAGCGATGTAGAAGTGGCGACTCAACGCCAACGACGACAAGCTGGCGCCGCTGTCCGGTGAGCATTGTCTCTTATATACTACAGTGATAGGTCTGAAGCAGAGACAACGCGCCTTACCTCGCAACAGCGATGTAGAAGTGGCGCCTCAACGCCAACGACGACAAGCTGGCGCCGCTGTCCGGTGAGCATTGTCTCTTATATACTACAGTGATAGGTCTGAAGCAGAGACAACGCGCCTTACCTCGCAACAGCGATGTAGAAGTGGCGCCTCAACGCCAACGACGACAAGCTGGCGCCGCTGTCCGGTGAGCATTGTCTCTTATATACTACAGTGATAGGTCTGAAGCAGAGACAACGCGCCTTACCTCGCAACAGCGATGTAGAAGTGGCGCCTCAACGCCAACGACGACAAGCTGGCGCCGCTGTCCGGTGAGCATTGTCTCTTATATACTACAGTGATAGGTCTGAAGCAGAGACAACGCGCCTTACCTCGCAACAGCGATGTAGAAGTGGCGCCTCAACGCCAACGACGACAAGCTGGCGCCGCTGTCCGGTGAGCATTGTCTCTTATATACTACAGTGATAGGTCTGAAGCAGAGACAACGCGCCTTACCTCGCAACAGCGATGTAGAAGTGGCGCCTCAACGCCAACGACGACAAGCTGGCGCCGCTGTCCGGTGAGCATTGTCTCTTATATACTACAGTGATAGGTCTGAAGCAGAGACAACGCGCCTTACCTCGCAACAGCGATGTAGAAGTGGCGCCTCAACGCCAACGACGACAAGCTGGCGCCGCTGTCCGGTGAGCATTGTCTCTTATATACTACAGTGATAGGTCTGAAGCAGAGACAACGCGCCTTACCTCGCAACAGCGATGTAGAAGTGGCGCCTCAACGCCAACGACGACAAGCTGGCGCCGCTGTCCGGTGAGCATTGTCTCTTATATACTACAGTGATAGGTCTGAAGCAGAGACAACGCGCCTTACCTCGCAACAGCGATGTAGAAGTGGCGCCTCAACGCCAACGACGACAAGCTGGCGCCGCTGTCCGGTGAGCATTGTCTCTTATATACTACAGTGATAGGTCTGAAGCAGAGACAACGCGCCTTACCTCGCAACAGCGATGTAGAAGTGGCGCGTCAACGCCAACGACGACAAGCTGGCGCCGCTGTCCGGTGAGCATTGTCTCTTATATACTACAGTGATAGGTCTGAAGCAGAGACAACGCGCCTTACCTCGCAACAGCGATGTAGAAGTGGCGCCTCAACGCCAACGACGACAAGCTGGCGCCGCTGTCCGGTGAGCATTGTCTCTTATATACTACAGTGATAGGTCTGAAGCAGAGACAACGCGCCTTACCTCGCAACAGCGATGTAGAAGTGGCGCCTCAACGCCAACGACGACAAGCTGGCGCCGCTGTCCGGTGAGCATTGTCTCTTATATACTACAGTGATAGGTCTGAAGCAGAGACAACGCGCCTTACCTCGCAACAGCGATGTGGAAGTGGCGCCTCAACGCCAACGACGACAAGCTGGCGCCGCTGTCCGGTGAGCATTGTCTCTTATATACTACAGTGATAGGTCTGAAGCAGAGACAACGCGCCTTACCTCGCAACAGCGATGTAGAAGTGGCGCCTCAACGCCAACGACGACAAGCTGGCGCCGCTGTCCGGTGAGCATTGTCTCTTATATACTACAGTGATAGGTCTGAAGCAGAGACAACGCGCCTTACCTCGCAACAGCGATGTAGAAGTGGCGCCTCAACGCCAACGACGACAAGCTGGCGCCGCTGTCCGGTGAGCATTGTCTCTTATATACTACAGTGATAGGTCTGAAGCAGAGACAACGCGCCTTACCTCGCAACAGCGATGTAGAAGTGGCGCCTCAACGCCAACGACGACAAGCTGGCGCCGCTGTCCGGTGAGCATTGTCTCTTATATACTACAGTGATAGGTCTGAAGCAGAGACAACGCGCCTTACCTCGCAACAGCGATGTGGAAGTGGCGCCTCAACGCCAACGACGACAAGCTGGCGCCGCTGTCCGGTGAGCATTGTCTCTTATATACTACAGTGATAGGTCTGAAGCAGAGACAACGTGCCTTACCTCGCAACAGTGATGTGGAAGTGCGAAAGTGGCGCCTCAACGCCAAAGACGACAACCGGTGCTGTCCGGTAAGCGATGACTATACAGTGTTTTTTTAACTGGAAAGACTATATATATGGATATAACTGTCTTAAGAACTACTAAATCATTTCAATTAAAACAATTTTGGAATACCATTTTTTTGTCAAGTGCGAGTTGTCCACAACAATAAGTATAACTGACCATTTTTTTTTAATGCAGGTTTGCTATCAGATTATAATTTTATTGTATCGGGAGAACAACATTCACTACACATCTTTGTCTAAAGCCACTTGAGTTAGCTCGAATACCTCCTAACCTGTATATTATTTGCAGTAAACTGCTGGCCGTCAGAGGGCACCGGCGGCGGCTGTGACGTCAACATCGAGTACGAGCTCGAACACGACCATCTCACGCTCAACGACGTCAACATTCATATACCGTTACCGTGAGTACCTATTTACTACTTTCATTATTCATCGTCAGTCAACCTTTCCCGGTAAGCGGTCGCCATTCCTGAACTTTTCAGCCTCATTAGTTCTGCGAGAAATGTCTATCACAATAATCACAAAAAAAAAGAATAGAAATAAAAATTGATTATTCTGCACGAATAAGACTAACATTATAAAATAAACATAACATAAAACAAATTAGCAAAAAGACTCGTATTCGAAATTTAAAAAAAAATTGGCCGTCATGAGGACTACCGATAGAAATGAAAACTTGAAAACTGGTATTAGTGCCATCTATATTCAAAAGTAAAGCACCACCGAATCCTTAAGTTTACCCCTACCAAAAATCGCTCAACGCGCCTAAAGAAGTTTTCACTACAAAAAACAAAGAGAGAAATTAAAAAAGTTGTACAATATTGTCTATTGCTTGATCAGGGCAGGTCACTTCCATTTCCAATATTCTTTTGCCCTAATCCCAACTTATTTGGGGTTGACGCAGCATATTTTCTTCTATATATCGTCGTTGACGAGTGAAAACCTCAGGAGTATCGAAAACAAAATTGTTTAGGAGAGACAAAAAACCGTCTCCTGAATATTTTTGTATGAAACCTTTTTCACAACACGAAAACCACTTTGAACAAAGTTTTTCAAATTAAAGAGCAAGAATTCACACGTCAGCCGTCTTGCCGAGCACAGAGCATGTGTTGCCGAGTTTATCCCTCTTTAATGGCGGACACCTAGTACTTACGAGGTTTTCATTGAACGCGAGAGATGGCGCTACAATCGAACATTCGAATTAGGTGAGCTAGAAATGTGCAAGTTTGTGAAATAATTTTTTGTCATTTAGAATCTCCATTACATGTGCGAGGTTTCTATAACGATGTTTTCTTTACTTTTACAATTTATAAGTACATTATGAACGGTCAAAGTTCAGGTAAAATTTGTGCAAAAAAGCAGATTTTTGGAGGCTTATATTGAATTTATTTCACCAAATTTTTATTTTTTGCTTTCATAAAAACCTAGATATAGTGCACAAGATACCTATTAGTTTAAAAGAATTAAAGAAAGATGTGCTACAACGCCATAATCACGTACGAGCGTTTGTATGAAAAGTATGACGGGTTGGCCGCTCTTAAGAGGTTTTCACTCGTCAACGACGATATGGAACATCCTTATCAGCTGTCATCTCAGAAATCACTACACCATAATTTACATCTTTCACACAAACCATCCAAAGAAAAGCGCAAAAGAAATAAAGAATGGTGCTTTATATATTTGACGGAGAAGGTACCATCATCGGGGTAACGAATATCTAACTAATTTGAAAACAAAATCCCGTGCACACGACCCTTTTTAGGGTTCCGTAGTAAACAAGGAACCCTTATAGTTTCGTCATGTCCGTCTGTCTGTCTGTCTGTCTGTCCGCGGTCTAGCTCCAAGACCCTTAGTACTAGAAAGTTGTAATTTGGCATAGGTATACATATTAATTACGCTGAGAGTGGTAAAACAAAATTATGAAAACATTTTTTTTAGGGTACAGTAGAGGTACCCTAAAAAAAATGTTTTCATAATTTTGTTCACACGTAAAGTGGTGATGTTTTTTTTTTAACCCATTTTTTGAGTTATCATTGGAAAGGTCCTTCAAAAACATTGCGAGTTTGTGTAAACCATTTTTGGATTCAGGAATCCGTTTGCGAAATATTAAGCTTTAAAGTGTTAATTTTTGTTAGAATCAAGTGCCTGCCAGCTAAATGGTTGGTTTTGGATGTGTGAAAAATATCACAGCAGTAGTTATATAACGAAATTAAAAAGAAACCTATCACAGCTAAATAGGCTCTACAAGTTAACGAGTAATAATCGACCAACTTAACTTTGCAGTTGCAAAAACATGTTTTCCTATACATTCCGTATGGGAGAACATATTTTTCAACTATAAAGTTAAGTTTGTTTTTGGGATAAATTCATCCCAACTACGGAACCCTTCATTGTGCGTAGTCCGACACGCACTTGGCCGGTTTTTTTCGTAGGTAAGCGATACTATAGCGGCCGAGCGCTGCAAACAAGAATAGTCCTTACAGTATACAGATATGCGTTTCTTCGATAGTACCATCGCGGAAAGCCATAACTAACCACCGTAAGGACTATTCTTGCTTACAACACTCGGCCGCTATAGAATCGGGTCGGTAACAGATGTGTGGATTTTATTTTCAAAATGGTTAGTTCTGGGCTTACGCGATGGTACGTCTCTCTCGTTATTAACAGCCATATTTTAACTACTGAGGACGTATTATGGAAAGTGTTGGTTATTGCGCAATAGAAAAACCGTTTACAGTTGGATCATCAAATTATAATTTACGATCAAATTAATCACAATTCACACACTAGGTAAACGAGTGAACACGACACAACTATACGGAACGCGCGACAGTTTCTAAACGTGTTCACTGCTTGACCGTCACCGACAAACTCAACTTTTAAGAGCGTTTATTCTGAAAATGGGCAACGTCGCAAATGGATGTCAAATATTTCGCTGTTTTGATTAATTTAGCAATTGTAATAGCAATCATATAATTGCGTTTTATTAAAATAGGTTTTTACGTTTATTAATTTATTTATCTTTTGTATAGATTCTTTTCTATTTTGTGAATGTGAGAATGCTGTAGGTTTAGTGAATTGTAGACCTGTAGACCATTTTCTATTTTGTTAAGTACTTAGTACTTATTGAAAGACCTACACTGTCCTCCCATACCTAGTAACACTGTTATTTGAAAGTGTTGTAAAAGCCAATTATTTTTAAAAGAGTAACCGTGGAGTTTCTTGCCGGCTCTTCTCCATAGGAAACGACCAATTGGAACCGTGCACCTAGCTTCTGACGTTTCATAAGTGCCCATGTAGGTTTATGTGAAATAAAATATTTTGAATTGAATTGAATATTACTGTATGGAAATATGAAATGTGACTAACTAGTTCCCTAGAATAATAATAATGAATTGCAATTATAACACTGAATTTGATGTTGTAATAATTTTAGGTGTAAAAAACGCATTTGGAAAGTTTCTAAATACTTTTTTTTACATCTAAAACTAAATATTCGGTATTACGATATTAATTATTGCATTTCATAATCAATATTTTAGTTCTCTAGTTAGCCACATTTCTTAATTCCATACAGTAATAATGCTTAATCAAAACAGGTAAATATTTGACAGCTATTTACGATGTTGCCAATTGTTAGGATAAACCCTTTTAACTCCGGTCGAGCGTTATGTTGTAGACTCTGTCGATAGGTGGCGCTGGAACCCCGATTAGTCAAATCAGTGACGTATTTTCGAGATATGTTTGTCCGACTGCGTTGTTGATGTTTTTCACGGGTATATATCTTAATTTTTTATATTCTACTTTATAAAATTCCCCTTAGTTCTGGCAATACGTCAGTGGTGGTGCACCAATGGGAAGGCAGCTACGCACAGAAGGGACGCACGCTCATCTGGAGCATACCCATCATCAACAAGCAGCAGAAATCTGGCAGTCTTGAGTTCACGTGAGTTACTATAGTTTATCAAGGCTCCCGCGAACAGACGCAACACTACTACGCGACGCGACACCAATAGAACAATTTTCGAGAAGTTTCCATAGAATTGTTCCACCAGAGTCGCGTCGCGCCTGTCCGCAGGAGCCTTTATGAAAATGTATGAAAATACCCGGCTTCTTATGTTTTTATTAAAAATATTGTGGTTTTAAAGAGGAGCTCGTGGCTAAGTAATAACAGCCGCACGGGACGATCCATCAGGTTAAGCTACACTTGCCGGGGTTGGTCCGTGGATGGATGACCATCTTTATATACCGAGACTCCTCCGTGCCTCGGAAAGCACGTTAAGCCGTTGGTCCCGGATGTCATTCGTGGATCTTTGACAGTCGTTACGAGTCGTCAGAAGTCCGAAAGTCTGACACCAGTCTTACCAAGGGGTATCGTATTACCTAGTTACTGGGTTGTGGAGGTCAGATAGGCAGTCGCTCCATGTAAAATACTGGTATTCAGCTGCATCCGGTTAGAGAAGCCGAGTTTGGAAAAGGCTAGGCAGATTGATTTTTGATTGTTGTTATAAACCCACTTTTCGTCATCTAAACTAGTATCATAAAGAGAAAAGATTTTATTTTTTGTATGTTTGTTTGTTTGTAAAAAATAAACTCAAAAACTACTGGACCGATTTTAAAAATGATTTCACCAATAGAATGCTATATTATCACTGAGTAACATAGGCTATAATTTATAATGATATCATGCGGGCGAAGCAGCTAGCGGAAGCTAGTTTGTTGTATAAACAAAGATCCATTTTATGTTAAAAATGTGAGGGAACACAATGTGTTTACCTCCAACAGGGAATTAACACAATACAGGGTGGCAGGATTCAGTACATGATTCTGAACCCCCCGCTGCGTTGAAATTTTTCGACGGTTATTTAAAAAAAAATCTTCTGTTACACAGAAAAGTGCAATACCTACGCGGTCAAAATATATGAAACAGCTGAGTTTTTTTTTTAATAACCGACGAAAAATTTCAGGTGTTCAGAATCAAATCTCAAATTCTTTATTGCATACCATAATGTATATAGTTGGTAGGGAAATAATTATATTAGTCACAATAATGGACCCTGTCGGGCACAGCATAGATCAAGTAGGAGAGAGGAGGAAGAGCACTGGTCGTTTAATGTGACAAATTATTTATTAGTTAAGTAGTTAGTAAGTTATATATTTATTTTACAATTATGAATTAATATTACTATTTTATAAATTATATACGTTTATTTATTTATGAATACAGAATTCAATTTATGAATTATACATAATTAATGTTTTATAAATTTTATACGTTTATTTATTAGTAACATTATAATAGCCATTTATTTTTTAAATTCTTCATTATTGTTTTATTTACTTATTATTGTTTATCATGCACTGAATCCATGGTAAGTTTTCGCGTCGATGTCCCTGCCACCCTGTATAATGATTTTAATGTTGGAACTGACGACCTATTGTAGTGCGTCCGATATGTTCGCTTTTGCGCATATCGATGATTTTTACGCCATAATGCGCTAAAAACAAATTCAAAGTCAAAAGCGTGGTCTAGTTCTGACGAAATCCTAAGTATGTTAACAGAAAAGTACGACGCACCTTGTTGTCACACCCTGTGGAGGTGCTGGTCAGAAGACACCACAGCTAATCTTACAATATTCTTATTGTTTTTTTTATGTCTGTATTTGTTTACTAACAATAGTTTTTAAGAACATTATTGGGCCTAGTTGCCATAAATAAACAAATATTTCATTTAATTTAATTTAATTATGAACCTTAACGGTCAAACAAGATGAGCTGAAATAGCTTAAAGATCATTTCTTAAAACAGAGTTTCAGTTTCAAAAGATATACTTGGCTTCGTGGGTCACGTTTTTCTAAGATTGGAATAAATAGAGCATAATATAAAAAAATAATATTAATTAATAAAAAAGGTAAAAAAAATAGTTTTTTACCTTTTTTTTATATTTAATTTTTATGGTATAGTTTAATTTTTTATCCTTTTAAAATGCTGAACCTCAAATCACTAATTAAATACATTTAGCACGAATCAAATTTAGACAACCGATTTACAAAAAAAAACACTACAAAGTGAAAAAAAAACTTTAATTTCGGAAATCGACTTTGGATTTGTATTTTAGGTTTTTGCCACCGACTTCCGAAATTAAAGTTATTTTTCACATTGAAGTGCTTTTTTTTTCTTTTAATAGGTACCTACTTTTATTTTAATTTTTCACTTTTTTTGTTATGGTACCTACCCCACACCAATTCGTATACTACTGCTTGCCAAGTAAACAACAGTGACGGGAATTATTATAACATCATCAAGATACTCAAAGTAGATTAAATACTTATTATAGAAAATAACTCAAAAATTACCCAAGCAAAGTTAATCAAATTAATTTGGGACCACCGCGCAAGCTTTCTTTACCAAATGAAAAAATAACTTTCAAAATCAGTCCAAAATTGACGAAAATATCGATGAACATAAAATAAACTACAGACGAACATAAATATAACCTCCTCCTTTTTTGAAGTCGGTTAAAAAGCGTTCCAAACCTGTCTAATTGAAACTATTGACATAAAAGTTTAACCCCTAATTTCTCCCCTTTAGCGTAACCCCAGCGATTCCCAACGACTTCTTCCCCCTGACGGTAATGTGGACATCAGACACGTCGCTGGCTCTACTGAAGGCTATCAAAGTGACACATGCAGAGGATGACACCGCGCTCGTGGATTATTCGCAGGAAATTAGCTTCCATCCTGACAAGTATGAGATCGTTTAGGGGGTGAAATAGTGGAGCTGTCTATATGGTGACTTAGTATAGAATAAAGTCTGCAATTGAGATGATGCCCGGGTCAAAAAAAAAACTACTAACGTTTAGTCCGTCAGTCAGGTAATAAAAAAATATTAGACACGTATTTTTGCTTTATCATATTAATAAGGAATTACTTGGATAAAACGCATTAAAGTTGGGAAGTCGGGGTCGCTACATCACAAGTATAAAACCTACATACTTGTGACGTCATGACACATTTTAACTCAATGTATCATCGTAATGTTTTGTTAACGTAAAAAAAGAAAAAATATGTGTCCAATATTTTTAATAATTTTACCTGACAGAAAAAAAAATGTCGTCATTAAGTAGTTGAATACTATTAAATATTGCTAAAAACTACTTAAAAAAATTGCACATTCAACAACCTTGTTTCTTCATGAAAATTATCACTGAGTACTGCTGAGTCACTTATATTTTAGATTGGCATTGTCTAAAATCCCTGTATGTAAAACAAGTAATGTTATAAGAGTCAGTTGTATCGATATAGTCGAGTATGTAATGTATTTTATTGATATTTCCTTCGTGCAACCAACTATAAAATGTCTTAATTTTTTTTAAATATCTTTTGCAGTAAACATATGCTCAGTTTACATTGCATATTGTGTATCTGTAACGTAAACTGACCTAAAATAAGATTATATTATTTAGTCCTAATTTAAAGTTATTATTGATAAACATAAATAAATAATATTGTTACGACTATTGTGTTAAATTGATTTAAGATTCATTTTAAATTGTCATGTTTTATCTAACATTCCTGATTTATAGGTGCCAGTTAATTATACGAAGTATTTAAAATTCTGAAATGAAAAATATTCATTTTTAAGTTTGTAAACTGTACTGTAACTTATATAACTTTATAAGGGCCTACACAGACGACAGAATTTTTAGTCGCCACATATTTTATCTCACAAAAATTCTATCGTCTATGTTGCCCCTAAACTGTTTTACAATATCGTTTGTTAAGAGCACAGCAAACTGATAAGGTTTGCTTTATTGTAAAAACAAAGTATGAAATAAAAACTATAAGTAATAAAAATAATAAAAACATAAAATTGCTACTTTACTTCGTTATCCATTTAACATGTTCAAGTTCGTTTTACATATTTTGTTGGTTAAATTGGCGTTCACATCGGAATCGTCTGATATTTTGGAAACTTTGAATTTAATATCTCCGCCTATTGTAAGGGCCCCTAGCTCTAAAAAACTCGATTTGAATGCCAGCTGTAAGTTATTTATTTTGTATTTTGTGGGAAGTTTTTACCACAGTGGATTTCGTGTCTACGTGTACATTTTGCTGATGAGAGAGGCTTGGCCTAAGTAATAACAGCCGCACGAGTCGATCGATCAGGTTAAACTATACTTGCTGCGGTTGGTCCGTGGATGACCATTTTTACATACCAAGACCCCTCCGTGCCTCGGAAAGCACGTTAAGCCGTTGGTCCCGGCTGTCATTTGTAGATCTTTGAAAGTCGTTACGGGTAGTTAGAAGCCCAAAAGTCTGACAACCAGTCTTCCAGAGATAGGTCAGATAGGCAGTCGCTCCATGTAAAATACTGGTATTCAGCTGCATCTGGTTAAACTGAAAGCCGACCCCAACATAGTTGGGAAAAAGCTAAGCAGATGAAGTGTACATTTTGCTGATGTTATTAGAGGCCTCTGAGACATTTCAATTTCTCTATGGGATAACAACGCATTGACGATGCCTCAGCTATTAGGCAGAACACTTAACATCATGTAGGCCATCGGCTTGTTTGCTATATAACATAAACAATGGCCGCCATTACAGGTTTCGCATCGTTAAACAACTACCAGGTGCGTGCTAAATCGGTGACGGAGTCCACGTACCCTTGGATAGCGCGGGTCATACACTCGCGCTCCGCTGCTATACCGCACATGTGTACCGCTGTCTGCATTGAGAAATTCATCTTTATCACAGCCGCGCGGTGTATCTACACGTAGGTACTTAGTTAATTAATTCAGGCGTGACCTTGCGGAAATCCATTATAAAATACAATAGAAGTGGATGTATTTAGTAACCTGTTCCGCTTAGCTATTTCTAAAGAGTCGTAAAAAAACTGACTGACTGTGCTCGGCGCTTGGTGTGGCAAAACGCCGTGTTCGAGTTCGCGACAGGTCTATCGTCATCCTGAGGATGCCTCGTTGAGAGGTGAAACACGTGTCGATTTATTTTAGGGGTTTTTTTTATGACTCTTTAGAAATAGCTAAGCGGAACAGGATACTAAATATATCCACTTCTATTGTATTTTACGTAGGTACTTTTTAGATAGAGGTATACACTCCTTTCCTTAGCATGTCGATTGCTATGTGTGCGTAGTCGCAGCGGAACAATTTCGAATTTCTTCAGTTTAGTTTACCAGATATTTAGTGTATGACGTCGTGTGATTGTTTATGGTAAGTACAAATTTGTGCATCCATCCATTGGGGAGCTATTCAACAAACTACGTCATCTTAGAGGCACTTTTTTTTTTCGGCCCTCAGCCGTTAAACAGATGTGGACATGGTGGTCACGGGATTTTGTTTTCAAACTGCTTAGATATGCATTTTTTGATAGTACTATTAACCCCGGTAAATAAGCAAGCAGAAGTGGCAATGGGCCGACCGTATTAATTAGCCATAGAACCGATGACCGTTCGGGTAGACGTGTTCTTGAGTGGAGACCGCGAATCAGCAAACGTAAGGTAGGACGCCCTCAGGCTAGGTGGAGCGACGATCTTCGCAGGGTGGCTGGTAGCAGGAGTTGCCAAGAATCGAGCTGAATGGCGTGCAATTGGAGAGGCCTATGTCCAGCAGTGGACTGCTGTAGGCTGATGATGATGATAATTTACCTCCCCCGGTATCAACGAGAGCCGTGAACCTACATTTTACGTAAAACTAATACCTACTTTCTAATCTTACTTCCAGTTTAAAAGTAAGATACACTACAATAATGCACAGGTCACGTCGATTCGCAGCGCGAGTATTTGTGGTGCCCACGAAACGTACTAGGCAGATGTTCGATGACATAGGCTTTATAGTCGTTGATACTGAAGTCACAATATCGAGTTGGTCATCCATAAGCCCGTTTAATGAAGTAAACAGGACAGATGAAGTGTTTCAATGGTTTGCAGATCTAAATAAAAAAAGAAATATTAAGTACATAGCTGTCGGGTATACCACGGATAAGGTAAGGAGAGATTTCCTTCAATTCTTATCTGCTTAGATTGCAAACCTAGCGCGGTGAAGTGACATTGGTCCGACAATGTCTGTCGAAGGACCAGAGCCGGGTTTACCTATGGTGCAGGGTGTGCAGCGCACACGGGCGCAGGGCCTTAGGGGGCGCCGAGGGTCGCTCGCGACAACTTTTTAATCAAATCCCAAACAAGACCAAAACATGTTCAGTAAAAATGCAGTTTGTAGTTGGGGGGCCCCCTACGCTAAATATGAACTTAGGGTGCTAAAATGTCGAGCTCACTACACTCGCTCTTGCAACCTCTCTTTTATCTTAGAATTCTCTGTGTAAATCGACAATGTGATTCCTGTTTACGTATGAATGGTCAAAAGAAAAACTTACCTATCTGGGGCGAGTTGTTAAATCGAGCTCGATTCGCTCGCTCTCGCATCCTACATTTTCAAACTATTTTTTATAGATCAACAAAGTAATTAATGTACAGTATTTTTTACTTATGCATGAAGTTTTAAAAATGAATAATTCCTATTTCCCTATTTCTGTATCAATGGTCAAAAGAAAACCTAACCTATTTGAGGCAGTGTGCTAAATGTTTCAATGTATGATTCCTGGGCCATTGATTGCACACGGGCGCTACATCGGCTAGTGCCGCCTCTGCGAAGGACTGATCTAATAGAAGACGAGTCCTCGAGTGGAGTGAAGACCGCGTATCGATCGGCTACCATAAGACAAGTAGTATAGCTAGTTAAGCTAGTTAATAACGTGGTACGCACCCCAGCTAGACGGTCCGACGACCTTAAAAAGGCTGCGGGCATAGACTAGATGCAGAAGGCGAAGAACCAAATGTTGTGGTGCAACTTGGGAGAGGCCTGTGTCCATCAGTGGACTGCAATAGGTCGTCTGTTAAATAATCTTCTGGGCTCTGTCCCTTTGAGTGGATATTGTATGCCTTCCAAATCCAGAAGTGGCGATGAACTGTGTGGTTCATGGGCTGGAGCTACTCACGCTCATCGCTTGAGAGACCGGTCGCCCAGAACGAAGAACAGACTAATGTTTTACCTACTTAAAAATTATTCTTCGACTCAACAGCGTTTGCACAAAATAATATCAGCAGAAAGAAAATACGACCTAACACAATTGAACGTCGTCGCCGCACACGATATATGTTTCAATATACTACATAAATATAAGAAGAATGAAAGGTATGGCTACGGCGTTCCTTGCTACCACTCCTGCAGTTTTGAACAGTTTAATAAAAACGATACGCAGTGTGAAAACTACCACGGTGTCGAAGGAGGAGCGTTGATAGATGCAACAACCAAAAAGTTGATAGGGATAGCGACTTGGGGCGCGGATGGCAGTGCCCGCGAGTTGCCTGTAGGTTTCTCCCCCGTGAACTCCGTGAACTTCTTCAAAGACTTAACGTGTGCGAGACGGATACGGGAAGACAAAAAGAGACACACGAAGGGTTATTATCAAAAGTTGTGTGACAATAAAAAATAAATAAGTACTTATGATGTTAATTTGAACAAGTTTTTGTTGTTCCTTGCTCTCATGATTTTTCTAAAATCAAAGAGAAATGTAATATTGTATGAAGGTTGGCAGAACTCAAAAGCAGACATGTTTGGTATAATTTGAGAGACGCCTATTTTCAACACTCCGTTTAGAGGCGCAAATCATCGGCCAGTTTGCTTTCTACATTTCAATACAAAACAATGCATGCACATTCTGGAAAGGTAAAAGTATTTGTACAATAAAAGACACAAATCATAGTAAAGCACTTAAATTATTAATCCAGTTACATTTTGTACAGAATTCATATAAAATATTTTAAGTACAACCTAGGAATTATCTACATTAAAATTAAACTTAAAATCTGACTTTGTAAATGAAAATTTGAATTTCTTTGCACTATCTTCACTGCCTTTTTCTGTGTTAGCAACTTCAGGGTCAACTTTAGTATTGCTAGTGTCTGTTTGAATTGATTCACTACTATTGTTGCCATCTTTAACAACTGTATTGCCACTATCTACTTGTTCTGGTGCTAAATTGAAGTTGAATCTAAAAGATTCATCGCCTGTGGTTAAAAATGCAGATTTTCTCAAGAATGTAGCTTTTGGTTTTTCAGGAACGTCTGATATCTTGATTTTACTGGCCACTGCAAATAAATAACCTCAATTTATAAGAGGTTACGAGTAAAGGCTTTCATGTTATCCTAAAATAATGAGACTGGTCCCGGACTCAGAAAAAGGTAGATCCTTCTACTTGAGTTTACATGGGTACCTTTAGAAAGTTACTTCTTGCCTTCTCAACAACCTTTCAAGAGTGTTGATTATAATATCAAGGGCTCAGCACTTAGATTATGGACACATTATTAACAGTTCCCTGTCATTGCTTACTTTACTATTTTATAACGAAGAGCCATCCATAAGTTAATCAGTTGATAAAAACTATCAATTATGCATTTCTCGCATCAAAGTATTATCTAGGACACTAGTTTAACCTTACTTTTTGCTAATTTCTTCTCTTCGGCAGCCATTTTAGCTCTATAATCACCAAAATGTGTGCGCATTAGCTGTCTCTTGCGTATGACTGGTTGGTTGTTGTTCTTTAGTACTGTTAACACCTTCCATGCTTCTTGCACTGAAAAATAACAAAAATAAATAATTAAAATAGAAATACATCATCATGATAAAAAATTTGAAAATAAATGAGATGTCGTGTAATATGACACAATTTATGAGTAATTTTAGAAGATTACACAATCCTGTCTGAGTGTGAAAGTCAGTTTTTGTCAAGAAAGTAGTAGGGCGAATGATCAAAGCACTACTTGTGTCTGTAAGTAATAAATAACCAACAACGGCATTTAAGCCAATGCTAGTGTGCTACTTAGCATTGAAGATAAAACCTAGCCAACAATGTGAAATTTGACAATGAAGATGAATAAGATGGTATCCGCTACATGTAACGAAACTTACTCTGCTTTTCGTTTCCTTTCTTTTCGTTCAAAGACCGTTCTAACTGTTGAATACACCAGCACAGTTCAAGTTGAAATTGTCGAACTGAGTCCTCGGGGTCCGCTCCATCCGATGAGTCTTTCTCTACTTTAAATGGTTTCTGTAGAGAGTTAGACTTGCCTTTAGAATGTAATTTAGTAGGTTTAGGCATGGTAATTATTTAAAATCGTTTAATAATTCAATAAAACCACGTTTTGTTTTGTTTTGAACATTTGACGTGAATCTTCAATCCATAGAGTATAGTAATAGATTGCTTCAATCTTGATGCGAGTGACGTGACGTTTCTTTTTTTTCGCTATTTTTTGGTTGGGGTGCGGCGTTGGTTTCGTCCAGAAAGTATCATGGCGAAATCCTTACATACAAGAAAGAGCATTTAGCGGGTTTAAATATTTCCAATGTTGAGAAAACATTACCAGGAGTAGATTGATAGATATACATTTCATATTTTCGAAATGAAAATATCAGTTTTTCGTTTCGTCTCGTCGTTCATTTGGTTTACATTAAAAAAAAAAAAATTGTGAAAAAACAAAAATCGTATCACACAAAAATGTACCATATGCATTCGGTTTTAGGTTTACTTTTGTTAGGCTATCTTAGCCGAGGAAAAACGTGCCGTGAGAGATAACCGAGCCGAAGCTGGGGCCTTTACTCCCGAAAACAATGCGATTTTGATTTTGTTTTCGATTCAAACTCGATTCTAATCCGAACTCGATTTAAAACCTAACTCCCGAACCAATTCGAATCGTAAACCAATAACCCAAGCCCGCGCGCAAACCGCATGGGTCCTTGGAAGGCTTCACTATATCCTAAATGCACGTAGCAAATTGTCACTAGGGTGCAAATTGCGTATTTACACAACGTGCATTCGCCCAATCATGACCTATGCGGGTGCTGTTTTTGCAAAGTCAAAGTCAAATAATTTATTTCAAAAAGGCACTTTTGAACGTCAAAAATTACAAAAAATAGAATTAATTCTATTGCACAAACAAGACCCAGTCACATCCATAAGATGCAGACATTACAGAACCGTTGCCTTCGGAAGGCCTCGGGAGCCCCCTGGTTTGTTAGGAATGAGATCCTCCATCTCGACCTAAAAATCTCCACCATCCACCAATTTTTCAAACGCTCTTCCAAGCGTTACTTCGATACTGCCGCCAAACATCGCAACCCTCTGGTTGTCGAAGCCGCTAGTTACACTCCCTCTAGTGTCAATCGAACTCGCCGCCCTAAGCGAATCCTTACCGACCCTGACGACCCCATTACCCTCCTCCAGGAGAGCAGTAAGGAAACCAGCACAGTGTACAAAAACAGACGCCTCCCGTTGTCAATCCGACCTCGCCGCCGCGCCGAGGTCCTTTGCGATCGCGACCGCGTCCCCGAGTAAATGATACTCCCCCCCGACCCTTGCTCGATAACGAGGTGCCAGCAGTTGTTGCAGCTGATCACGTTGCTTTAAATTCCCCGACTAATAATCATGATCAAAACTTTGATCCAGCCCGTCCCATCCTTGATATCCTCCCTCCGGTTGACGCCCTAAGCCGAGGATCGTACCCCACAGGGGGTGCCCTTAGCGAGCGTTCACCTAGTTTTAATTAGCATAGTTGTATAACCTCTGGCTGGAGGTTTTAAGTGTGGTAGCTAAATAGTCATGATCTTAGAGGTCAACTACGAGATGCCATAACTAAAAAAAAAGAAGAAAAAAAGGAGGTGTGCTCAGTTAGAGATATATTACTTTCCTCTATGGTTAGAGCGATACAGACAGAATGCTTACGAACTATTGGTACACACGGCTACACATCAAGCTATACAAAACCAGTTTATATTGATCTCGCATTGCATAGGATTTGCGTACAATGCGAGGTCAGTTTATACTGGAAATTATAGCTTGATGTGTAGCCGTGTGTACATCCTACTTATATCACACTAATATTAAAAAGGCGAAAGTTTGTGGGTGTGTGTGTATTTGTCTCTTCTTCACGCTCAAACGGCTGAACGGATTTGGATGAAATTTGACACATATAGTTTATAACCTGGAATAACAGATAGGATACCTACTTTTTATCTAGATATTTCCATGGAATCGAGACTTATGTGGGTGAAACCGCGGGGCGCAGCTTGTATTAAAAAAAAGTTTAAAATAAAAAATCTGGAATGGTCCACAATACCACTTCAGATAAACGTTAACACATGTGTTAGAAAAGGCAAAGTGTTCGAAAGAGATGCAAAATAAATAACTACACTCGGTGACATGGCTATTTAACTAAATAATGAATACAGAGCTCGTGGTAAGCCCCCTGGTTTGCATAACCACCTAGTTGAATGTTTTTACTTCTCTGTAACTTTCCCACGTAAAAACAATACCCTAGTGCTTCACAAACCAAAACCTATGAAGAAACATAATGATTTATTTAATATTTTTGGATGTAACTGAACCATGACTTGTATTTAGTTAGTCTGTGGTCTGGTGGTCAGTGCCACGAGCTGTCAAGTGTCAAATAATATTATCGTATGCCATAGACATATTTCTATTTCAATGTCATAGGCGAAGAGCGCTGTTCAGTCTGTGGCGCTGTTCAACTTAGTCTGTGGCGCTGTTGTTCAAAAGTTTATTTGTGTGTCTACCGCTTGAGTTTATTTTATTCATATTATTAGTGAAAGTATAAGGTAGATTAACTTTGGTACGTAAGTGTTTTAATGTACGGTAAATTAATAAGTTGAGCGAATATTAACTATGATGAGCGATTATGAACCAGCACACAGGCGCGGTCCGAGGGGGGGGGTCCTGGGGGTCATGACCCCCCCCAAAATCTTTCACGCTGTCGATCGGGAGCCTGAATGAATTAGATACTTATATTACTAACTTTTAAAACTACTACAGCTACGGGTTACCGTGGCTCAAGTACCTGCAGTTATATCGGCACTCCCGAGCAACAACAAGCGCAACACGTCATACTCATAGGTGCTGTGTTGTTAACCAAAACTGCTGAGCTTTTCTTCATAACTCGACAAAGTAAGTTCTATTTCTGTATAATAGTCAAAAGAAAACAGAAGCTTTTCTGGTTGGAGTGCTAAATTTTCAGGCTCACTTCGCTCGCTCTTGCCTTCTACATTCTATTAATTCTTGAGCTTTTCTTCATAAGTCGACAAAGTACTAATACTACTACTTCCTAGTTCTTTTGGAATGATCAAAAGAAAATCTAACCTATCCGAGTGTGTGCAAAATTTTCGAGTTCGCTTCGCTCGCTCTTGCATTCTGCATTCAGTTCAAAAGAGTTCTTATGATCTTGTCATAATCTACTGTTCTAATACCTACTATCTATCAAAAAGCAACTGCGACCAATTTTCCCGCAAGTACACCTCCCCCCCACCACCCGCCGCATGTAAAAGATGCGTCCCTGACTAGCATAACTAATGGTTGGTCTAGTGATCGCAAGCGCTATTCGCGTGCTCTGGAGGTACCTCCCTAAAACGATTCCTCGGCGGCACCCATGGTGACCCCCCCCAAAATCTTGGGCTGCGACCGCGCCTGCCAGCACATCAAGCTACCTGAAACTGTCAAATTTTCCCAATCAACTTTGAACCTCATTTTTCAGTAATAAAGTTGAAAATCTATTAAATAAATTTGACAGACTGTAGTAGCTTGATGTGCTGGCGTCTGTACCTACGTATTTTGTAGATAAGACTGTATTAAAGTACCTAGCTAAGTATTAGTGTGGAGTGTTTGAGTGTTTTGTGTATTACAGTACCTATTCGTATTACCAACAAAGTGTATTTTTATATAATTAACATGCAATTATAAAAAACCTTGGGATAATTAATGAGAACTTAAGGATTGAGATTGAACAGAGAGAACTTAATAATATAGACATAGTCATATCTATGGCCTTCTGTTCATTCTTAAGATGAGGCTCCCTAAATTGTATGATAATTTGCATTAATATTCTGAAAAGTCACACATACAATCAAAATGGATTTTTAGTATAACATATTATGATGTATTGGGTCTTTTCTTTCCATATATAAGACAGTTAGGTAATTGGAAAATTTTCGCTCGATTAATTTTTCATTCGAAAATCATGTTCAATCATGTTTGTCATTACATGACACAAAAACAAGATTGATTGGACTGCTTCGTTGGTCTAGTGGTCGCAAGCGCTACTGCTGAGCATGAGGTCCTGGGTTCGATTCCCGGGTCGAGCAAAGTGTTATTGGGTTTTTATATCTGAAAATTTTCAGTAGCAGCTCGGAGTCTGGATTTGTGCCCGGTTGATGGCAATCAATAGGCTCGCCCCCTGTAACATGGGACTTAAACATAACTGGCGAAAATGTGGGTGTACCTGCTACAGGGACGCCCCTGCCCAATCCTTCGGGGAAACAAGGCGTGATGTTATGTTTTTTTTGTAACTACCACGAAGTGAAAAATTCGACGTCTCATCTTGCTGTGCTGCTGTCACTACATGACACTGGCCGAATAATCGACATCGGCTTGCATCGGCTCAGTTGCCAAAAGGGAAAAAAATAACGATGACGTCATACCATACCACGTATTTACAAGCATTGTAAAAGTAGACCTATACGAAATTCCTAAAAAAATTACAAGTGATACTGTGAGTTCAAGTAATCACAGAATGTAAAAAAAATTGTACCTACTTTTGCAATTTTAATTTCATAAGAACTAACGTTTATTCTGGTATAAATTTTACGAAATAAGATTTAATGTCGTAAGGAGAAATTCTGGCGTTTTTTGTAGTTTTATGATTTTGAATGGGATTTTTTTTAGATAACATCACGCCTTGTTTCCCCGAAGGGTTGGGCAGAGGTGTCCCTGTAGCAGGTACACCCACATTTCGCCAGTTATGTTTAAGTCCCATGTAATAGGGGGCGAGCCTATTGCCATCAACCGGGCACAAATCCAGACTCCGAGCTGCTACTGAGAAATTTCAGATTGAAAAACCCAATAACACTTTGCCCGACCCGGGAATCGAACCCAGGACCTCATGCTCAGCAGTAGCGCTTGCGACCACTAGACCAACGAGGCAGCTTTTTTAGATATTCCATACATATTTCAAAATTCTGAGGCCGCCCGGCCGCTATGAAGTAAACTACTTTTTAAGAGATATTATTAGGTACTTATATATTTTTCATTTCATGTGCATATAAGTACAGTAGTTCAATCCACGAGTTCGAAACAGTGCCGAGGTGCATTTTATGCAACCTTGCTTCGGAATTTTGGTTTTATATAAACAGATAAGAAAAAATAGCGAAAAGCGAGGCATAACTATATATAAACAGATAAGAAAAAATAGCGAAAAGCGAGGCATAACTATTTTCCACCAGTCACAAGTCGTAGTTTTCGAAGGCTTTCAGTTTCTCAGAATAAGTTTGCCAAAGTTGCCCATTTATCGCAAAAATCTCGGTCGAAATCATTCGAACTGTAAAGGCTCTTTCAAAAAGGCGCGACACGCGACGCGACACAAAGGCACCGCTCGTCGCGCGACGAGCGGTGTCTTTGTGTCGCGCTGGTCTGCACAAACCTTAATTGGCCTCCTAATACCAAAGGTATCTATTTTAAGACATAGGTAGGTACTGAAAAATGCTATGTTCCAATAGTTTTGTTTTTTTAAGTTACAATAAATATCAGTCTTCTTCTTCTTTCTTTTCATAAGGTTAGTGATAAACCTAAGCTGGTGTCAGAATTTTTAAAGCTTAACACTTGATAAACTCAATGCAGCCAGCGGCATCGGCAGCAACTTGCAAGCCTACACACTATTCAAAGCACAGAGTACATTATTATATGATTCAAAGTCCACGACTTAGAATATGGGTACAAGTCAATACGTTATGTTGGCAATCGTGTGGAGCCGACATGAATATAATTACCGACTAAAATACTTCACTTTATGTAGAGTGTAAAAGCACTGCAATCTTTTGTGTTGCCATGTGAAACCGTAAAACGCGATAGTATCTTTCTAGCGACTTTTTCCTATTAGTCAGTGTTGCCAACCCGTACGATAATTATGGGGGCGTACGATAATTGGGCCAGTGGTACGATGTACGATAATGAATGTCTAATGTACGATAATTCTGCGATTTGCTGAAAAAACATGTTCCATTAACAAAATATGTCAACATCAACAAGTAGGTAAGTATGTCTCACTCTTTCCCTAGTTTTTTTAGAGTGAAAACAAAAATTTCAACTAAAAACTATGACAAAACATGTTTGCGGTTTGTGCTGTTAGCGCTATTACCTAGTGGTGAAACTTCCCCTTTGATTATAGTATATAATTATTCATTGTCTTTTGATAGCAATTTGAATTAACGTTTTAGGTTTTTTTTTTTGTTTTGTACGATAATTTTTCCCAAAAAACGATAATTTCGACGTGGAATCTCGATAATTTGAACTTTTGGAGTTGGCAACACTGCTATTAGTTCCTATGACGTAACGTGAGCGATAGAAACACCAAAATTATAACCTCAAATAATTTTACTGAAGTTTTCACGAGAATATATTATGCCGCTTGGAAAGTTCGGGAAAATTACAATTTCGTGGTAATTACTTCAATAAATACAAATACATTGCCTGTTAAAATAATACAGTCCATTTGTGGTGAGCCCTGTACATTTAACTTTTTCTTGATTATTAATTTAACCTAATCGACATGAATAAATCGGTAGCTTAAAGTACTCTTTGCTGTAAACTAAGTTATGATGACATAATCTTTTCATTTATTTGACTGATGAGATGTTACTTTTTAACCTAGGTATTGGAAAATCTGACCTATAACCTTTTCGTGTTGTTGTAATTCAGCTGTTTATTGAAAAATCATTTGACACGATCACCCGACAAGGCGTCTTCATGTCAATCCTTATTTATTGATTTGATCGTAATAGCGAAACGGTGTGACTTGCAGGTTAGCAGTAACAGTGACTAGTTTATCGTTGTTTGTGGTGGCGAAGAACTCAATAAATGCCCGTCGTCTGGAGAACATGAGATCGCGGGAACGTATGCGCAAGTCCAATCACGGAGAGTATCCAGACGTGTACAGGCAACTGTGAGTGTAAGTACTGAACGTCATCAAATCATGCCTTTTCCCAACATGTTAGCGTTGACTTCTAGTCGAACGAGATGCAACTGCATAGCAGGGATGTAACGGATATCCGTATCCGCAACTGCGGAGTATCCACATAAATTTTGATATCCGCAAAACTTCCTCAAGTTTTCATTTTAAAAGCTCAGCATCCTCATCATTTCTATGGGGATGTGACTCTACCTGCGATGTTTGCTCAAATAGTGAATTTTTTTAAACTCACTCCGATCTTAATGTGCGCCACTCTCACTCTGGCCCAGAGTGAGAGTGGCGCGTTCCTATTGCCCGAATTCGCGTGTCCCTGTCCTATGACAGACATGGCATGATTGTGGTGTCAAGGGCTATTTTTCACACGACATCTGCATTCGCACCCTCATCCGCATCCTCAAACCCGATTAACTCGATATCCTCATCCACATCCTTATCTATTATACGACATCTGTTACAACCCTGCTGCATAGCAGTTTTTTTTGTTTACCTTCACCCTCATTTTACCTGGCCTCCATGCCCATTGTGTCAATTCATACAAATCTAGACTCCAGGCTGCTTCTCAGAAATTCATAATGGAATAAACAAAAAATAGATTTAAGTATTAATTTTTTGAACATTGTATTTTGTTCCACTTTCTTCCTTGCAGCGCTAGTATACTTACTGTTTAATTATCTAAAATTCTGCAAAGCAAAATTTCAACCAGAAATATATTGCATGTTAAATTGACCACAACAAAAGTAACGGCATCCATAACAAGTTATTAAATATTGCAGGTTTTAAATCTGAGTGAGTGAAAGAGAGAAGGGAACGAATCGAGATGGCGTCGCCCATGCTGGATGCTGCGAAGCTGCAGCTCGTCCAAGAGTTAGAGATTGAGATGATGTCTGATATGTACAACCGGCTTGTCACCGCTTGCCACCGCAAGTGTATACCGGTCAAATATCAAGAGACTGAACTTTGTAAGCATACAGAGTATTTTTTCAATTAGATTTTTTTCTGTTTATAAAAGCTGTATATTGAATGAATTTTACTGCTGGTCGTCTTTCTAAATCAACATTATGTTTTACTCAGTACTTTATTAATCACCAAATATTCAATATATTCCAAGATATTTGTGAAATTAGCAATCTCAAGGCCTTAACAGCACATGTAGCATGACCGTCAATCTGTAATTTAGTCTATTCTTCTGTATACAGGGTGGCAGGGGTCTTTTGCCATGGATTCAGTACATGATTCTGAACCCTGCTGCGTTAAAATTTTTCATTGGTAATTTTGTTTTAAATCTGCTGTTCCATACATTTTGACCGTGTAGTTATTGCACTGTTCTATGAAACAGCAGATTTTTTTTTAAATTACCAACGAAAAATTCCAACACAGGGGGGTTCAGAATCATGTTCTGAATCCATGATAGCAGTTTTCGCGTGGGTGTCCCTGCCACCCTGTATAGGAGGAATACGAAAAGAAATCCTATTATTAAGTTTGTGAGGATGGAAGAATGGATTTATGTTGTTACTCTTTCACACAAAAACTACTGCACGGATTTGAATGAATTTTGGCACACACGTAGTTTATAACCTGGTTTACCACATAGGATACTTTTATCCCGATATTCCCACGGGATCGAGACTTATGCGGGTGATACCGCGGGGTGCTGCTAGTCTCAGATATACTTTTGAGTAATTTGTTAGGCTTTTTGATTGACATAACTAAATTGTGGCTCATTTCAAATTTCCAGGCAAAGGCGAGTCGGTCTGCCTAGATCGCTGCGTGGCCAAATACCTCGACGTTCACGAGCGTATAGGCAAGAAGCTCTCCAACATGTCCCAAGGAGAAACCGAAGACCTCACCAAGGTCAACTTGTCCGAGGGCAAGAAATAGAAGTAGATAGATACGGATGACACTTATTATGAATCATGCGTAAATGTACCAGTACCTGACATTTAATGTAGTATAGCCAGTTGGAAAAAATAAAGGTAGGATGTAGTTAGCTTACACCGGGAACGAAAATACGAATTTAAAGGGATAATACGTTAAACTTTTTGTTTTAATAATTTGATGGTTTAAATCTGAACAGATTTAAAATATGTGCGTTGTCATAATTTGATACGTAATTAAATAATCAAGCCCGAAAACGATTGCTTGTTAAAACAAGAGTAATGTAATATCCTGCTATCATTAATCATTTAAATCTTTTTTGTATAGCTAACTCGTTCTTGTCTATGAAACATGGCCCTTTCGACGCTAGCGCCACTGGTTATAATACCAGCGGCATTTACTGGAAACATCACCTCAAAAAAGACTGCTAAAGAAACATCTAGATTTAAACTAGAAACATGATTCATTATAAGTTGTCATCCATTATTAGATAATATAATAATTATGAACAGCAAATTGAATGTTATGGTGGTAATGAAAATTTTTATGGAGATTAAAAATATACTTCCACACCTGAATTGAGCCACCCTGAAAGGTCTGCTTTTTAGGAGTTTGTGAATTCAAATTTGGAACTATGGTGACACTAAAATGATGGCCAGTATGTCGACTTCAAAACTGCATTTTTTATTTTGATGATTTTAGACCATATTTACATGAAAATATGCATGGTGGCTTGATTTAGGAGTCCGGTAGTGTATTATCTCAGGTTGTTCAATGGAGTAATGTACAAGTTGATGCAATTTCTGTTTCTAGAATGGGTCATTATTAATATTTAGTAATTTAATGTTTTAGATTTTGAATGTTAGTTCGCTCGTTAGAAATAAAATTAATAAAATTAAATTTTTATCATTTTATTTTTACACCATGTCAGAATTCATGACACAATTTTCAAGACTATCTACAATTACAAATAATAATTTATTCAACTAAAAGCAGTAACATCTACTGAGTTTTCAAATGACTGACTTGGCCTACACCGAAGCCGTATCCAATTGTGTAACTCCTTAGAAGTTGTACTAATACAAATATGTTGGAGCAATAAAAAACTACCCCTTTCAGCCATATTAGGAAGAAAACCTCTCTACCTTTGAACTCCAATAGATATGCGTAAAACAACCATGCGCCTTGTGCGGAGACCCAGATTATTGCTAATAGTAAGGCTTTTTGTTTGGAGATCTTGAACGAATGCGCCACAAGCGGTAACAAGGATAAAAACCAAACAAAATACTGTGACGTCATGACACTGTTGAACGCGACTACTACAACCGTCTGGCAGAACATAGCAAAAGGCAATGTTCTAGGATCAGCTCCGTACTTAATACTCAGTAAAAATAGAATAACGGCTTTGAAAATACTCGTGACATTCTTCACTATGTCGAACGTAAGCTGATTCGTACTCAAATATGAATAGTAGAAGAGAACGGAGAAGTTGTGCCGTGTATCAATTCTGGAAGCGTGGTACAAGTATGTTTCGTAGAGGAAATCGTAACCGTATAGTGCCCACATTCCATACGTCAGACTAAATAGTGTTACTATGCAGCTCAGCGCTAATATAAGTTGGTTTAAATTCGGCCATAAGATCAACATTCCTTCTCTCATAGTAGTTTTCCGAGGGATTTTTGTCACCCCCAAACTAAGATACATTGGAAAACTGAACACTAACGGGTACAATCGTAGATGGATAGATATTCCGAGAAAAAATCCGGACAGAGCATATTTCTTTAGTCCCTTCACCACATCGGTTTGCAACAAAAGTAATGACAGTATGATGGTGAAACATGATACAGAATCTGCGTTGCCGCGAGTCGAAATTGCGATGCTCAGAGGATTGTAGAGCCAAAGGAAGGAACAGAACATCGGGATACTAGTAGCAATGCTCTTCGGACCTAACTGGTGTTCCACTAACGTTTTTACAGCAATCGTTATAAAAATATCGAAAGTAGAAAACAGAATTTTCCCGAAATCTTTGCCCAAAATCATGTTAGGAACAAGAAGGTAAGATAGTAAAGGGCTGTACCTATAGGTCTGTCGTTTGTATGGAGAGTCTCCGAGTAAGACATGCCTAGCAGCATCCGTGAACACGGAATAATCCACATCAGTGTAAGGGACATCGTAAGTTTTGTCGTGGAAATCGGCGTATACAATCAACAACAGCCTTACAAAGAACCCAGCAACAAGATGGTATCGAAGCGGCAAGTTTATAAACTGTAACAACTGATTCATTTTAGATCCTCGTCTTTAAGTTTTTCGCGGCTGAATATAAACAACCTTTAAACTCTTCGAACTCTTTAGCACAATCGTCTTTTTTCACCGATCCTTCTTTGAGTAGCACACAGCGGGCATACAAAACACTCTGCTTAGAACACTTGGCAAATATCATAGGATACTTTGCTAGCCTTTCTTTAGCTTTAGAGACTGATTCCATAGTTAATTTTAGGCCCTGCGTGGAAACGTGGTCTCTGGCTCACTAAAGTCGTACGGCTCGCTCGGTTTGAAAACGTCGTAGAGGGGCTTCGAAAAGAATATTCCGACACCCAAAACAGTGAACGTGATTTGGAAGGTCCTCGGATATCTGTAGATCCAACTTCTTTTTCCTAGAGGTTGGAACCGACGACGACCGTCCATGCTATCTGGAAAAAATAAGAACGCATTGTGAATTTTAACATCTACACTCCATTTGAAATAAGATTAGACATTTAACTAAACCTTTTTTACAGTCCGTTCAGCCTATTTTGACTTCTAGTGCGATGGTGGCATGACAAATGGCAGCTGCAGTAAATAGTTGGTATTGTAGCTACTTTTTTTTGCTTTTAATGCCATTCTTATGCCTACGGTATAGAAGTCAAAATCGGTTGAGTATAGGTACTTCATAAAAATCTTAAATTCATTCATTCACTGGCAGACAACGCACAGTAACTGCTGGGTCTAGAAGTATGAGATTTTGAACTAAGAATGGATTTTTGAAAATTTCTAGTTAAAGTTCGTAATTTTTCCCGATGTGAAAGGGACCGTTCAAGCATTACGTACACTATAGGGGGGCGGGGGGGTCTATGTTTTGCTTATTTTTGATGACATGGGAGGTGTGGGTCCAGATAGTGATTTGACGTAATCATTTACTTTTTAACACCTAAGGCAATCCACACATTGTCTATGCTTGAAAACGAAACGCATATTCGGGGATTCCCACAAATAATGAATACGTTTAGGTACTCGCTTAGAACCGAGTAGGGAAATTACCGCGTGCTATTACGCACTTGTCTAAATTTACACTTGTTAGAATAATATAACTACTGCTCATGAATCAATAAAAAAAACAGAATACTTACATTAAAAGAAAAATGCATATACCAATGTTTACGTAAGCATGGGGGTAAGAGCTTTGCTTACTTTTGCTGACAAGGGGGAGGGGGGGGGGGTAAATAATTGTAATAAATATGCTTACGTAATACTTGAACAGCCCCAAATCCCAGAGCACATGGTTTGTAGGATAGGAATAGAAAATTTTATGCGCGCTTTTTTTATACGTGTGGTTGAGGATTAGCGATTACCTTAATTAGCCGGCCTGTCAGTGACCGGCGCGTAGTTTCGCGGCTCCAAGTCGTATCCTTCACAAACCAGGGAGTTATTCAGTGGCTTGAACTTCTTGCAGCAATGGCGCATGGCCTCGAACACTTTGTGGCAACGGACCTCTTGGAAGTCGTTTTCTGCGGTAATTGAAAAATAGTAAATTAATGGCAGTTCCATAAATAATAATGGCTTTAGGATGCTGCTGGGACAGCCTCGTTTCTGTAGCGTCAGGAATGTTTGCAGAGGTAAGAACAGGATTGGTTTAAATCAATTTTGCGCAAGAGCCACTCTGATGCGTCGCGTGCAAGATCATAATTAAGGTTATACACTATTATAAATTAAGGTTGATTGTAGACTTTTGCGCTACAGGAACAGTGTAAGTCCTTACTATAAGAAAATATGGATGATGCTGGAAAAAAATAATTACTATTATTATAAATGCAGACGTTACAACGCACGCCTATCATCATTTCAACCAAAATATGTCCAAATAATTTATAGACATAGGCTTCCTCTCAGCATTGCCACAAGTGTACCGTTCCTGCGCTTCCTGCATCCAGAGGATTCCCGCGACCTTCAGAAGGTCGTCATGGTGGGACTACCCATGTATGCTTTTATTTTTTTCCGACAGGATAATGCAGACTGTGCTAAGTAATTTTCTTGGCAGTAAGATGTTTATCTATCTACTAGCTAATGATAGGTACATTTGTCACTTATTAACTTGCCACATAGCCCCGGATCTAGGGGGGGGGGGGGGGGGGGGGGGCAAGCCGGGGCCCGTGCCCCGGACGCCAACTTCAGGGGGCGACAAATTCAAGCGTAGCCGACAAGTGCACCACCCAGCACACAACAACTTTGTAATAAATGAGACGCGCAGCACATTTATAATCTTTCAATGTTTTTTTTTTACAACAATTTTGGCGCCCCTTTTCAATTGGCGCATGATCGATCGATACAATTTGATTAATATGTTGCTGCCAAAATTAAAATTTAATTTCGCGGGGGCTAACTTAGCGCATCCCTATAAAAGATTGGCGGGGGCGGCAGACGGCAGTTTTTGCCCCGCCTTAAAAAAATTCTAGATCCGGGGCTATGTGCAGCCCCGGATCTAGAATTTTTCTATCTATATTAAGGGGGAAGCGTCAGGGTAGCCCGCGAAATTCAAATTTTCTTACGTTTTTTGCAATTTGCAGGTCAGTATCATGTTGTATGTTGATCTAGATATGATTCGCGGCCGTAACAAATATGGCTTTACGCAATTATAATCATCAGCAATACAACTCCATAAGTCAGCAAAGGTGTCAAATGTGGTGATTTCATGACATTTGACACCTTTGCATAACATAAAACCTGACACTGACATGCAAAAAACGTAAGAAAATTTGAATTTCGCGGGCTACCCTGACGCTTTCGCCTTAATGTCGGATATTTAATTTTGGTAAAAAATTGAGGTCCTGACAAAAAGCCTGACATTTGCATAAAGTCCGGGTATTAACTTTTTAATCGTATTTTTTTCAGTAATCATATATCTTTTTTAAAGAAAACCCCCTTAACACATTCCGGCGCGGTAACGGCTGTAACCGTATTTTAAAAGTTCGTGGACTGACAGTACGGCCACAGCCGTATAGTTAGCTACTTTTTTTACGTCAAACACAGCTGCCGCAGTGTAAAATTTATTTGCTTATTGTATAGACTTTATGCTTAATGCAATAAGGCTGTTAATCACGTCGATTTATTGTCAAAAACAAGTTGTTTACGTGCTCTCAATGTGTGCCATACCCTCACATAAACAGATTTCATCCACAATGCTAGTACGGCTACAACCGGGTTGGTTACTATGAAATGTCATACTACTGGAAAGTCAGTGTCACGCTAGCGACGGTCAGAGTTGGGTGTGTGGGCGTCGGTTTGCGCGGGAAAATTACCGACAACCAAAGCTCGCGGTAAGTGATAACTATTGACTTCTTAGCCTAAACATTGGCAAATACTTGCATTATTATGTTTTATCTGATATTAGATGCTTCATTTTACGTGAGTGTTGCATATTTTCAACATGAAATCTGTTATTTTATAGATGAGTTAGCGCAAAGTTGATGATGATCGCATTATTAAGATGACACGTCTACGCCTGAACTGACACGTACTTTTAGATGACACGTCTACGCCTGAAGTATCTTGTTCAGAAGAAGACCCTTATTGTGACGACGGAGAATATGGCTCTGATAAATATTTTGAGCCGGATTACAACGAGCTTTCTTCCGATTCGGACGGCCTACAAAAGAGACAGCGCTGTGCAAATTTGAGTGTGCAGCATTCAACCAGACATGAAATAACAGGGCAATCTGATACAGATGTGGAAGACGTTAAGGCTTCTGCAGACCAGCGCGACACGCGACGCGACACAAAGGCACCGCTCGTCGCGCGACGGGCGGTGCCTTTGTGTCGCGTCGCGTGTCGCGCTGGTCTGCACAAGCCTTTAAACGGTTGTAGGTACCCGTACTGACGAATAACAAAGATTTTATTTCATACGACCCTGACAGTACGGCTATATACGGATACGGTTGTAGCCGTCTTCCGCCCTATGTAGACGATTTGATTTTCCGTGATATTGTAAGTACGGTTGTGACAGTATTGTGATTTTGTATGAAAAATTCTACTGTCTTTCCGTAATAAAGGACCGCGCCGGAACGTGTTAAATCGAAAAATCCGGACAAATGAGAAGGCCGGACAGTTCGGACGGGGGTCCAAAAAGTCGGACATGTCCGGACAAAACCGGACGGATGGTAACCCTAGATCTGGTAGAACCTACACAAATATCTTTGAACTCCATTGATGAAGTTTTGGACTTATCTTGCTTGAATCTTGAGCCCTGCTGACACCAAGCTCCAACAAAGTATATCGGCACATGCCAAATGTTTACATTTACAGATCATAAGTAAAACAGATGGTAGTCAACAACGGACATTAAAATTCACAGTTGATAACTGATTTGTGCAACAAGTCTGGGTTAGAAAGTTTAATTCCAGACATCTGGGGGGCTAGTGACCATCACAGCATAAACAGGTATCCATGGTCAAGGCAGGTGATTCTAAACGAACCCTAAGCCGATGTTTGTGCCCACTATTGCCGTCTATTAACTAGAAAGCCGTTAACCCTCAAATGGCAAATTTTTACTTTTTAATTGAAAGTGATAGAGTTCAAAATTCTCTATCTTTCTATCTAAGAAACATTTTAACAATATAAATAGTTCAGTTCCAGAGATATGAAAATTTTGTAGGCCGTTAGGTAATAATTTGTGACGATTCCATCACTAGAAAGCGTCTAACCCACAAAAACAGAAAAGAATATCAATTGATATGTCCAACTAGTTTTTAAGAAACAACAATTCCCTCGTTTTTTGGCATTTTGTGACGGCATTGAGTGCCCTTCATTTTTAAATCATATGACCTCATACGACAAATTCATAGTCAAATTGTTGTGGCAGCGACAAGTTTGAGGACAAGTTAGATCATTGGATATCGTGCAGATTTCTTTTTACCCTTTGCACAAAGTGAACGATAGAAAAATATATGTCACCGTAAAATTGTGAGCACCGTTAGTTTATAATCTATCGGTATTATTTCCGTTAGATCATAATCTGTCGAAAAATTGTGATCTGGGTTAGGTTAGGTTAGAACTGTGACCAACCGCACGCGAGCCGAGCGAGTGAAGCGAGCGGTACCGCGGCAGCAAACGGCGAGCGCCACTTCCAAGTTGCTCGCAGCCACGCAGGCTATTTAATATTAGCGCAAGGTGCATTACGTCGCAAACAAGTTGGTTACCAGTTCACAATTTGTCAGTTTTTCATGGATACATTATAAACTATCGAAAAATTATGCGTTAAATTGTAAATGATTTGTCGAAGTTCACAATTTTTTGACAGTTTATAATCTAACGGAAATAATACCGATGGATTATAAACTAACGAAGTTTATAATTATACAGTGACATATATAAAACAAATGCGAAATATTCCGGATGCGAAGATAGCATGCCGCAATACCTTATCTTTCCCACATTTGTATTCACCAATAACTCACAGACGAAAGGTTTCATGTTTGCAAATCACTAAAAATAAGTTTCAGAATATCAAACGAAGATTTGAATGATTTGTTCCAGTACTGAACATTTTCAACAGAGTTATTGAAGAATTTTAAAATGGTTTCTGCTGTTAGACTTAGGTCGGGCAAAATGTTAGGTTTTCCATCAGGAATTTCTCAGTAGCAGCCCGGAGTCTGGATTTATGTCCGGTTGATGGCAATAGGCTCGTCTCCTATTACATAGGACTTAAACATAACTAGCGAAATGTGGGTGTTCTATGTAGGTTCACCTCTGCCTAACCCTCTGGGGATTATAGGCATGATTTTATGTTATGTAAATGCTAATTCTAGCAGGTGAATGAGACTTCTTCTTCGTGCGGCCGAAGCGAGATGATTTAAGCATTATGGCTAGGTATTTGGCAGAAATATGCCTCAAAATCGGAGTGTAAATTGTTAGGAAAACGTTTCAACGTCCTAAATAAACACAATTAAAATACCAGAACAGATAAACTAACAAGAGTGAACCCGCCAATTATCCTAAATGCCCAATAATAAAAAAAGCTAGTATATAATCGTTCCGCCCACCGTTCTAGAACATCCTACACCTACATACATAGTCATGCACATTTAGTTCGGAAGTAAATACTCCGCCCCTTACTTCACACGCTCATTGACGGCACATCACGTGTTCGGATGCGTAACGAAATGTAGGTAGGTATAGGACTCGATAGTCAGCTGTTTACATGTTTTATTAACTAGGGAAATAATGTAGAGCATCATTCATTACTAATCCATACTTAAAATTATAAAGGCAATACTAACTCTGTCTGTTACCTTTTCACGCCTGAACCACTGACCCGATCGTTATAAGATTTGACAGACAGGTAGTCTAAGATCTAGGACATAGGCTATTTTTTCATCCTTTTTTTCGGGTGGGAAATTATCAATTAACTTCTCCCGCTCTGGGCGGAGCGGGAGGGCGTGTCAGACTCTTACTGACTAAAACCCACCCGTGTTCCTTCAGTTGCCATGTTGCCGGGGGCCGGTTGCCATGTTGCCGGGGGCCAAGTTGCCATGTTTCCGGGGGCCAAGTTGCCATGTTGCCGGGGGCCAAGTTGCCATGTTCCCGGGGGCCAACTTTTTCATCCTGGATCGCAGATGAAGTCGGGCGACAGCTTTACATAGTTTTATGATTTGAGCAGGAAATGAAGCTGTGCCTTCTGTGGTTATTTTCTCGGAAATGCAATACTTTCCTATTAGATGACCGCAAACAAAGACCCATGTCTTCGGTAGTCGCATCCGTATGAAGTTATGAACCACCAGGTTGTTCGATTACCAGTTTGCGTTTATTGGAAAATATCATGGTACTTTTCTTCCTACTAGGTACCTACCTATCTCAATATTCAATTATGTATTTAGGTAGAATAGGTAGATTGTGGTTATTTAAATTCTGCCTGATGCCCAGTGTATTTGTGTGATCAAATGCCCATTCCATCACAACCGATGAAACTTACAATATTTTTGTTTAGTTATCTCAGACCAAAACCGCTGTGTGCCCCGGAAAGCACGTTATCCGTTGCTCCCGTCTGCCATTCGTGATTTCGTGAATCTTTGACAGTCGTTACAGGTCGTCAGAAGCCCGAAAGTCGGACTACCAGCCTTACCAAGGGGTATGTATCGTATTACCCAGTAACTAGGATGTGGAGGTCAGATAGGCAGTCGCTCCATGTAAAATACTGGTATTCAACTGCATCCGGTTAGACTGGAAGCCGACCCCTACATAGTTGGAAAAAGGCTGGGCAGTGATTATATCTGTATGGACGAAAGTTTTTCAATACCACACAATCGATTCTGAAAACATTCAAGGACGGTTACCATTCAGTATTTTTGTAGACAACTGTAAAAACTTGTACACATCAATCAAGACTGCTGTTGTCGTTGCCAAGTCGAGTAAAAAAACTATTTTACGTCAATGCAAACACTGTACCGTAGTCTGTACGTCATAAGCGGGGCGGGGGATTGGCTCAGCGGTCAGCAATCCGCTTGTTGTAGGTGCTGAGGAACTTAGTCACACGACCAAATACCTAACCGGTACCTCCTCGCATGGTAGCAGCATATAATTATACAACATCTAACTGCATTGCAGTGGGTACGTATATGTATACAATGTCGCCCATCGGCATGTGCCCGTCCGTATTTTTCTGAATATTCAAGAAAAATTATCGAAAAATACGAAAAATAACGAAAAGTATCTTTAATCTTTTTCATGTTATTAAATTTTTTATGTTTTGAGTTGCGTTTGCCATATCTCCGATGTTATTAGCTCGATTTGGATTCTGTTTATTATTTCTAAAAGCTTATGAGTTATTTTATCGGATTAACTAACATTTTTATTTAAATTTATCGTCTACGCAAAAAAAAGCGGAGGTGAAAACATTGTTTCCAAAGAAATAGCGTTTTAAAAAAAAAACAAGTATAAGTTCATAACATAAAAGGGAGATTTTGAAAAAAAAAAAAAAAATACGAAAAAGTCAAGATGGATCGTTTTTTTTCCAAATCAATATTTTTGTTCGCTAGTTAGCCACATTTCATATAGTAATATTGCCAGATTAATCAAAACAGGTAAATATTTGACAGTTATTTGCGACGTTGCCAACTTTTAGGATAAACGCTCTTAATTGTAGGTGTACGTTATCTGCAATGATAACTGACTTATTGATAAACTTTCGCTTTCATTTCTGTATCAATCAACAGCTAAACTGTATACATGCTCTCCAGCATGCGTAGCATAACAACTTTTAAAACGGGTTTTGTCGACGGAAGAATAGACAAAATGACAGATAAACAATCATAATCTGTCATTTTGTCTATTGTTCCGTCGACAAAACCCGTTTCTATTGTGAAAATGTCCCCAACTGACAGAAAACGGGTCACGCACTAGAAATGTCCAAATAACCTACATCCATAACCGAGGTATTGTATTAGGTAGTTAGGTAACGGGCCACTTCGCGGGTTTATTGCAAACATTTGCCTCAAAGACTGGGCTGAAGGGATGGGGTTAGATGGCTATCGTGACAATATCTCGATCTACTAGGTTAAGTGACGTTCTCGCGGTTAAGTCGAGGGGATATGGGCGATAGTAAACTATTGTACCTACCCCTAGCACGAAAACGAAGTATATTATGTGACATATGTACGATACGATCTATAATAATTATTTGTCGTTAGGCCCAACTGCTATGTTCGTTTGCAGGACAGGTGATGCGCAGAACAGGGTCAAGGTAACAAGTTAATGATTGCGCCTTGACACTTTAATTTTGGTCTAATATTGAGCTGCTATAAAAGTATGAGCTGGACTCCCTCAAGTCCTTAACATAGCAGTTTTAAATAGAAAGAAGTGGGGAGAAGTGGGCACGGCCTTTGCCCTGTAGTGGTACATGCTTTTAATAATAATAATAAGTGTTTGGTATGGGTTGCAATTTCAAATTGAAAGATGGGGTACCTTTCGTTTGTAAGAAAAAGCGCCATTCGCGGTGGATCATTAGTTCTTGTTTCAAACAAGTTGAAATGTAAACAACGTTTAGACTTAGTTAATCTTTCTATTGAGCGCACTATTGAGTTGTCTTGTGTTGAACTCGAGCGATACGTTATAATTTGCGTTTATCGACCGCCCTCTGGTGATTTTACTAGTTTCGAATCAGTAATGGAGGATTCACTCAATAAGTTAAAATCAAGTAATAAAAGTATAATTTTATGTGGAGATTTTAATATTAATATTTTAGATGTTACTCCATTAAGTATTAGACTTCTTAATCTGTTTAGGTCCTTTAATTTAATTAACTTGTTTTTTGAACCTACTAGGATCACAGCATCTTCGTCTACTTGTCTTGATAATATATTTAGTGATTGTGATGCCAAAAATAAATTAGTGGTAAGTGACTTAACGTCTGACCACTGTGGTTTATTAGCTAGCTTCCCCATGCCATTACATAAAAAGCCGCTTGAAATTGAATGCAGGCCTTATACAGCTAGTCGTTGCAATAAGTTTAAAAATAATATAGCTCATAGAATTACACCATCTATAATAGAACATGAGAATCCTAATCAAATCTATGAAGCCCTTTTTGATGTTGTGCAAAAAGAGTACCAATCTACTTTCAAGACCAAAACTATTAACATTAATGGCACCTCCGTTGGCTTTAACCAATGGGCCACTCCAGGTATTTATAAAAGTAGAGCGAGACTATACGAGTTATATGGTTGGAAAAAATACAGGTTTGATACTCCTTTCCTAGAGTATGTCAAAAATTATTCAAAATTATTTAAAAAGGTTAGTGTTTTTGCTAAATCTAAATTTTTAAGCGATACAATTAAAAATTCCAATAATAAAGTAAAAACCACTTGGAAAATTATTAACAATGAAACGGGTAAGTCGGTTAAACAAGATAAACACCTTGAGATTATGGTCGACAATAAATTAGTTAATATAGCAGCCGACGTAGCCGAGGCATTTAATGAGTTTTTTGCCAACATACCAATAACTACGACTCGCTCCTTAAATTCGTCTCCGTCTAAAGCTGAAAACCTTTTGCATAGTAGTGTGCCTAAATGTAGTAGCTTATTTAGCTTCGAGCATGTAACACCTCGTGATGTAGTTAATGTTTTTAACACACTCAAGTTTAAAAACACTGGTGATTACTGGGGCATCTCCATTAAACTTTTAAGTAATATAATAGACATCGTAGCCCCCTATCTAGCTGTTACTTTTAATAAATGTGTTGATTTGGGAACTTTTCCTGACCTCATGAAGAGTAGTAAAGTCATACCATTATTTAAATCAGGTAATAAAAATGACGTTGGCAATTTCAGGCCTATTTCTATCTTACCAGCATTTAGCAAAATATTTGAAAAGTTAATACTCAAGCAGTTGCTAAGACATTTTAATTTAAATAGCCTCCTTCATAATGAACAATATGGCTTTACAAAAGGTCGTTCGACTACAGATGCGGGTGTTGCTCTGCTAAAACACATATTTAATGCATGGGAGAATTCGCAAAATGCTATTGGAATTTTCTGTGATCTCTCCAAAGCCTTTGATTGCGTGCACCATGATACGCTTTTGCGTAAACTACGTCATTACGGTGTGCAAAACGAAGCTCTAAACGTTATAAATTCTTATTTACATAATAGGTTCCAATGTGTAGATGTTAATGGTGTAAAATCTTCCGGGCTACCAGTTCAGTTAGGTGTACCTCAAGGCTCAATACTGGGTCCATTCTTGTTCTTAGTGTATATTAATGACTTACCATTCTATTTAAAGGGTATCTGTGAAGTTGTACTGTTTGCAGATGATACCTCTCTTATTTTTAAAGTAGACCGGAACAGACAAGATTTTGACGATGTAAACAGTGCACTCTCAATGGTTACGGATTGGTTTATGACAAATAACCTTGTTCTCAATGCCAAGAAAACGAGATGTGTAAAGTTCACCCTACCAAATGTTAGAAATCTAGGACCCAACATCGTCTTAGATAAAGAGGTGCTTGAAACTGTGAACTCAGCAGTTTTTCTGGGCATAACAGTAGATGCCAAACTTCAGTGGGGCCCACATATATCGAGCCTAGCGGGAAGGCTCAGTTCGGCCGCCTACGCTGTCAGGAAAGTAAGACAATACACTGACGTTGATACAGCTCGGTTAGTCTATTTTAGTTATTTTCATAGCGTTATGTCCTATGGTATTCTGCTGTGGGGCAAAGCTGCTGATATTCAAAATATATTTGTCCTTCAAAAACGAGCTGTTCGAGCAATTTACCAGCTAGGTGCCAGAGTTTCACTAAGAGATTTTTTCAAAGATATTGGTATTCTTACAGTGGCATCGCAATTCATCTTCGCCAACATTTTATATATTAGGCAAAATATACACTTATACAGTAAAAACAGTGATATACACAATGTTAACACTAGAAATAAAGACAAACTACGAGCTCCCTTTCACCGGCTTCATAAGGTTCATAACTCATTTGTTGGGCTTGGTATAGACTTTTATAACAAGCTACCCTCTTCTTTGCTAGATTTGCCTTTTAATGCGTTTAAAACTAAAGTAAAATCTAACCTTTGTTCAAAGGCATACTATTGTATCAACGACTACATAAATGATAAGAATAGTTGGTCGCTGTGATTAACTCAAGACAATACTTATGTTCTTTCTCCAGAATTAGTTTACCTACGGACAGTTACATAATTGTTTATTTTATTTGAATTTATAAGTCAATTTTTATTTTTTTATAATTCAATTTATTTTTATTTTATTTTATTGTTGACTTAATCTACTCATTACAATATTTTGTTATGAGTTGTATTGCAATTTGTGGTTAGCTAGCGACCTCGACAGTTGATCATTATTTTTTTTTATTTTTTTTTTTGCCTGAGCAACCGGCAGCAAGTTCGTCATGCTCCCTTAGATGTCACTGCTTGCGGTAGCGTCGGGGGTCGGGTTGCCTCCTTCCCTCAAATATGGCGAGGGGGGTAATGGCTGATCTTTGCGTTATGCTCGTGAACGGGTGCTGCTTGTGGTGACTGGTCGTCTTGCTGATCATGGTTTTGTTATTGTAACTAGTAATTAACTGTTTATTTATTTTTTACCTCGATGGTCCTAGTTTATCATTTATAACTGCCAATTACAGCTTTATGTAAGCGGGCACGCACTTTACGCCTGGAGGCTTTTATTTAGATATGTAGTTCTGTTTACGTTTAGTTTTTATTTCTGCTTGAGTATAGTTCTCGATGTTTTTGGTTGGTATATTGGCGTGTGCTAGCTGACATATGGCCAATAATTTATCATTTAAATTATGTTTTGTGTTGCGTAATGTAAATTATTTTGCATACTATTGTATAGAATTTTTTTTTTTTTTTCTAACTTGAACAGACAGCTGTGCTGCTGGGGAGTTTGTTGCGCCACTTCTTCTTCCCAGCGAAAGGCACTAGGAAGTGGTGAAGGGTGGGCGTTTTTGGGGGACTGTCTTATGTAATTTTGACGTTCGAAAAGTGCTGATTCTCAGCCTAATTTGAAGAAATGATTTGAATTTGAATTTTCAATTTGAAATTGCAACGCATTAATGCCTGGATCTGCTGCATGAGACGATGACGCGAGAATTATTTTAATTAGAACCTCACCTCCGTCATTGAAATTAGATGCGTCATCGTGATGCAACAACGACCTACTCACACCTATTCGCAGTACTCGCGATACACAATAAAGCTTCAATTAATATTTGAATGATGATAAATAATACTTGATAATAACATCGCGTCTTGTTTCCCCGTTTGGGTTGGGCAGAGGTGTACTTACCTATTATAGTACACCCACATTTTGCAAGTCATGTTTAAGCCCCATGTAATAGGGGGCGAGCCTATTGCCATCAACCAGACACAAATCCAGGCTCTGAGCTGCTACTGAAAAATTCCACAACACTGCTCGACCTGCGACGGTAATTATCTGAATCATTTTGAAAAAGAATAGGTAATCCACGGCATGATAAGTTCGAAAAAAAATACGCAATGAATGTTGTTGAACTCATTTACGAAAAATATGTTACTTACGCAATTAGATAGCTGGGAAGTTTAATAACTGATATTATGGCATGTGTGGTCTGTATGGCCGCTCTGCAAACTAGATTATTAGTATCGTACTTACGTTAGGATTGAATAGTTGATAAAACTTGATCGTTCATGTGTTCATCCAATAGGTATGACATAGAGGGTTCAAATAATTTGGACGGAGATGACTGCTATCCTACACGAGTTAAAGAGCCCTATTGTTGAATTGACCTATCATAAATATGTCAATCGATAGTCGAATTGTAAGAAATGGCTTTGTGTTTTTAGGGGGCCATGGGAACCCAAATTATTTTTGTTCTCATTTCTTTCTACTTGAGAGTAAAAAGATGATATTTAAGGTCGATTCCTGGGTGACAAGTGACCATTCTGGCGACTCAAGCTTCCACGATTAGAAAGTAAGTAGGTACTAATTGGATTTACCTCCTTCTGCGAAGCAGTAATGCTCGCGAAGGAGGAGGCGGAACGCGTGAGGGACAGGCAAACTTCGCGCCCTCACGTCCCTAACCGCCGTAGGAGGAGACGCCCTGGGCGTCGGGAATCGCAGGCCGATTTCCGGCCACAGTAGGCGCGGGCTTGTGGATGGTGAGCAATGGGTAGCTCGCCGTCCGATAAGGACCAGGCCCAGTTCGACGGCGCATTGTGTTCCACGCGCTCCTCAAAGAGATGACAGCAGAATTGACGGGGTCCGCTAGGGCCGCAAAGAAATCCGAAAGGGAGATCGTGGCCCCGGCAACATGGCAACTGAAGGAACACGGGTGGGTTTTAGTCAGTAAGAGTCTGAACGCCCTCTCGCTCCGCCCAAAGCGGGAGAAGTTATTTGACAATTTCCCAACGTAAAAAAAAAAAGTTCTAACTGGATAGCAAACGGCGATCGTATTTTGCTAATATCTGGCGGAAAGTCCGTTTACTAAAGCTAGAATGGTGTATTATCACGCGTTATCAAAAAGGGGGCGGCCACGGTGTACCTAACTCGGTACAAGTTTTCAAGCCTGCTGAATCAAGCTGATTATAAAAATTGTATGCGGATGAAGTAGGTACCTACTTTGTAAAATTACTTCGGGGAGATATGTCCAAGGACCGCGGAAGTACGGGGAGATATCTCCTATGACGGGTGGGGCTAACTTCTTTGGTCACTTCCTTCCAAAAACGATTTAATAAACCTTATTTACCAAGTAGTAAAATTGGTGGGGGCGCCCCAACCCCCCGGTTGATTTTAGGGGGGGCATTTGGCCCCATCTGCCCCCAATTCCGCAGTCACTGGATATGTCCACTTCCTATACTTAATTATAATAATGTGATATCTGTTAATATGTACAGTGGTTTCTCATAAGCCAACAAGAACGACGTTTAATATCAACTAATTTCTAATGTAAACTAACCATTAAGGCTTGTGCAGACCACCGCGACACAAAGACACCGGTCTTCGCGCGACGAGCGGTGCCTTTGTGTCGCGTCGCGTGTCGCGCCTGTTTGAAAGAGCCTTTAGGATCAACGCTTTATTATGTAAAATCGGCTCTCGGTATGTTTTTATAATAGGCTATAAATAACTTCTCGATCCGATAACACCGCTAATACACACATTCTATACATCAAATTAAACTGCCTCGTTGGTCTAGTGGTCGCAAGCGCTACTGCTGAGCATGAGGTCCTGGGTTCGATTCCCGGGTCGGGCAAAGTGTTATTGGGTTTTTCTATCTGAAATTTCTCAGTAGCAGCTCGGAGTCTGGATTTGTGCCCGGTTGATGGCAATAGGCTCGCCCCCTATTACATGGGACTTAACCTCTCGAATGCCGTAATTACAGACACAATTAAAAAACCATTGTGTCTCGTGTATATCTACGTTCCGGCATACCAAGGGTTAAACATAACTGGCGAAATGTGGGTGTACCTGCTACAGGGACACCTCTGCCCAACCCTTCGGGGAAACAAGGCGTGATGTTATGTTATGTTATTAATTTAGTTGCTGATTTTCCTTTCATAATTAACTAATTCTGTACCTACCGTAACTTCAATAATGTTTATAAATATAGTTTTGACTAGCTGCAGCCTGCGGTGTCACACGCATAAGTCTCGATCCCGTGGAAATATCGGGATAAAAGGTATCCTATGTCCTTTTCCAGGTTATGGTTTACCCAGCCCCGGATCTAGAAGGGTGGGGGGGGGGGGGCAAACCGGAGCCTGAGCCTGGGCGCCAACTTCAGGGGACGGACAAATTCAAGCGAAGCAGACTTCGCAATAAATGAAACCGCAGCGCAGCACATAATAATCTTTTTATTTTTTTCTTTTTTACAACAGTTTTGGTGCCCCTTTGGGATTGGTGCATCGATAAAATTTGATTAATAATTAAAGTTGCTGGCCAAATTTTCGCATAACCTAACTTAGCGCATCCCCATAAAAGATTGGCGGGCAGACCGCAGTTTTTGCCCCGCCTCAAAAAATTCTAGATCCGGAGTTGGGTCTACCCACAGATATAGATAGACCTAGATAACGCAAGTATCACGATCTGTAGGAAAACCAAGCGTGCCATTTTTTGACTACCTACTATGACGTCACAAGCACTAGGAAACGTTTCTTTTTTTTTTTCCTCGCATTTGCACAGTTTTTACAATTTATAACAGCGTAATTAACCATTTTCAATTTTTTAACTGACTTCCGACAAGCGTGGCACCGATGCAGACTGAGCGCGAAAGTGGCAGCTTACGATTATTGTACGTAAGCTGGGCACGAAAATGGCACGCGAAGTAGTTGCTCTTGCGTTATCTAGGTATATCTATATCTGTTGGTCTACCCATGTGCCACATTTCATCCAAATCCGTTCAGTCGTTTTAGCGTGAAAGAGTAACAAACAAATAAACAAAAAACAAACGAAACTCATTTTCGCATTCATAATATTAGTTAGGATTCTTTCATTTTTAACAATTTTAGTTCTATTCCGAAAATATTGTATATTTTTCCTTCGATTGTTACAAATTACCCAACTGCCCCAGAAGGAGAGTAATGTTTGTATCACTTCGCTTCGATTTTTTACATAAGATCACGCCTGTATTCCCCGAAGGGTTAGGCAGAGGTCACTCTACACACACATTCCACTAGTTATTTTTAAGTCCCATGTAATGTAACAGAGGGCGAGCCTATTGCCATCAACCGGGCACAAATCCAAATTTCGGGCTGCTACTGAGAAATTTCAGATGGAATAACCAAATAACAGCAGTAGTTGTTGATAATAACCCACCCAAAAAAAAAAAAAAAGCAGTAGAGTGCTTGCGACCACAGTTGCACCCGAGGCAGTAAGTCAAGCGAGTTTTACATTGGGTTTATAAATACCTAGGTACCCATTATAAAAACATTTGTATCCCGAGTATGTATAATGTACATAATTATAGTCTATATGTTTTGCGTAGGTACATGTGACTTTGTTCTAGAAGGTTTATTACCGTAGACCTATCGCACTAACAAACAACTGTAATTAGACGCACACACTTACGTAACACAATAAAAAACGTTTTCAGCAATTTATACATATATATTTTATTAACAATAATGTTACAATCGACATGCCGCCTTAATCTCAATAGAAACAAGATATTTTTATTATACAGTGTGATACTAAAACCAAACAATTATAATATAACACAATATTATCAATAACTTGTAACTTTACTTAATTTACATTAAAATAATGGATAGAATCTACATAAATTTTTCGTGGACAGCACAAAAGAGCCTTAACAAATGGGTTGAATCTGTTTCTTGCATGCATTTGATAAAAGGCATTTCGATATGCGCGACCATAAAAACCGTAAAACTTTTGAAACTTAAACTAGTTACACATATACGCAATACATATTTTAGTATACTTTTTACAGACAGTTGTCTTATTAGATTCACAGTGTTACTATCTTATCAAAATTATTACATAAGTTCATTGCAATATTTTTCTTCGCGCCAGTATCAATGGATATCACACAGTAATAGTTTCCTAATATGGTGACATAGTTACAATTGGTACTAACTGCTCTCTTGACGGATTCAATTGAAATAAATTGGTGTAGATACAATCTATGGTCGTGCATTGTTTAACAATACAATGATATGTACAAATAACAAAGCCCAAACACTTTTAAATTGCTTTAAAAAATCACTTTTGTAATACAATTACACATCTCAAGAGCGAGAGCTCTTGTGTGAGCTTACAAATTAAGAATTATTACTGCTTCAGACCAACATGCATTCTTTTCTGTCCATTCAAAGGTTCGCATTAAGGTCTTATACATGCATTTAAATCAGAATCAGTTAGTTTCTATAATGATTAATCAAATCATACGTAATTGATAAAAACTTTTATCAATATTTAGCTTGATTCAATATTTTTAACAACCAGAAGTTCGATTTTCCTCAACAAAAAGATTAGAGAAATCACGCCCTAATTTTCCTATAGTGAGTTTTTATAAAAGTAAAATAATGAGCTCTGATAAATATTAATGGCACCGCGCGCGGAATTTAATAAAAAAATTGGATTTGTTGATTGACAGCATTTTTGCCATATTCAAAGTTACGGACGTGATTCGTTTCGGCTTTTTAATTTTATACACATTTTAAGGTAGTTAGTACTGTACTCATTACTACAGATGAATATGATACGTATTATTATTCTACAAAGCAGATGAATTATACTGTTATAAAATTAATTTGGTAGAATCAGCTAGTAATACATATTTTAAAAATCAGACTCTTGAATTATTGTAAAATTAATTAATTATGTTCGTAAAATGGCAGATCCAGACAATGAAAAAAATTTAAAAATCTTCAAAATATACCGCAAAACTTAACTAAAATATATTATGAAGCAATTTTTCTATAATAAAATTAAAGTTTTCGCGTATAATATTTTCCGACACCTACATTTTTGACTTCGCAAATATCTTAGAAATACATCTTTTAAATTTTAATATACACACTATGTATAATCACACTTTCGATAATTTTCTATGAAAACAATCTTCTATCTGGCGAAATTAACGACAATGTGTGTGATATAATAAAAAGCTGCTCACTGTCTACATTTGGATCAGTATCGAATTAAATCAATTTTATGTGTAATTTGACTAATGCACTCAATTTACGTAAAAGAATGTGGGCTGCATACATAGCAAAAACTCATACCTTGTAAAAAAAGTCTCGGCACTGAATAAGCATGGCGTTTTTAAATGCTAATCAAGTTCATTGGCCCTATAATACAATTTTACACTTTTTACCCTCTGTGCTGTCATCATAAAATAAAATAAATCTAAATAATTTTCATACAAAAACTGTATTTTTCGTTAGTTAATAAATATTACCTATTGATTGGACCATCACTATATAGCTTTAGACATTGATCATATTCAACAATTACAGATAAATAAATTACACACAATTCAATGTGAGGTTTAGATAAGTTTGCTTTTCAACAGTGAACAAACAGTTGATAAGTGCCGTGACATTAAATACTTACATATTGTACTGTTTAAATGATGTTACAATTAAAAGGATACATTTTTGCAGTTTCAAATAAAAAGTGATGTGAGTTTATCATGTCTTATTGACCTTAGTTCGAAATTCTATTTCATTATCTAAAATGTCACTTGAACTAAAAGAATTCCATTGTAATTAAACAAGAACATGCTATTTGAGTTAAAATAATAAGCCCTTACATGCAAAAACAAAGGCCTTTGAGACTCCAAATGATTGATATTGTGCTAAAATGTTCTTTACACTGCTGCAATAAGGTTCTATTATCTCATCACCAGTTAAGCAGCCTTATAAAGGCGGATAACAATTAAAATTCTATTGTGTCTCGTTAATGACAGTTGAAGGGTTAAGGAAACTAACTTACATATAATATAACAGATATCGAAGATATTTCAGCAGCGATTTTTGCGATGATAGCAATGTACACTTACAATTAGAGCCCATATTCCATTTAATGCTGACAATACTCACTATGTCAATAATTTCGATTTATACAGCTCCAACATTTTAATAATAGAAATCCTGAATTCTACAACAATTTCTGTATAGGACACAGTTGTACCAACTTTTCTTTGTAGATCACAAACTATGTCTGCTGAAACCACATGAAAAGTTAATAGAACTACATTCCTTTATATGATAGTTTTCAAATATGAAAACATACAGTTCATATCTTCAGCGCCTGTCAAGTTGACCGCGCATGTACATATCGGCTATTGACTCGGACTAGCTTCACTTTCAGGCCGGTTTAGAACAGGCTTCTCAGCGATCACTGGCTTCTCAGCAACTTGAGGTTTTTCTGCCACAAGTGGTTTTTCGGGTATCATTTGTTTCTCCACTACAGGAGGGGCAGGTTCATCATCAATTTCTTCTTCATCTAGCTGGTTATTTTTAATATGCGCATTGGACAGTTTGTTCGTTATCACATCAGGTTGATCTTGCTCCATTTCAGAAGGTCCGTTATGTTTCTCTTCATCATTCATAGATGGAGAGATTGATCTCTGCATTAGGTTAGGATTGGATGGAGATACTGCCCTGTTGGAGTTGTCTTCACTAGAAGCACTCAATTGTCTTGGAATTGGATGACTTGGATGGGACAATGTTTGTGGGATGTGGGCATTATGTAATGGTAGTCTAGATTTGTCACTCTTTCTCCATAGTGTGACTTCTTGTTGTTTGAAGTAGCGCCGGTCTTCGGTGTCCATTAGTACAAGGTTTAGATAATACCGCACAGAGAACTTATTGTTTATATCTCTCATTGTTGGCGTGAGGTCATAACCAGCTAAAAAGACTCTTATAGGAATGCTTTCCCCTCTAACAGGGGCCCCATCCATTATTTCGTACTTCGCAACTGTTTCATTCTCTGTGAATGTGTTAGGACCAGAACCTGTTGTTTCTCTTTTAATTATTGATATTTCCATATGTTTGATTTTTATACGGACAAGTAGAAAATAGATTTTACCAACAATTACATCTTTCAAATGATATTTGGATTTATTGTACTCAAATTCTATGTGTAGGCAGTCTTCAATGCCTACTTCCATTTTAATCGAGTTTAGTACATCTGGGTAGCTGCACAGCGTGTGGACAGCGATGTCCACCTCCTTCACGACATCTGTGAGGCGGCGGACAATCGTAGCTCTCAAGAAATACCTGAGTCTGACATTAGCGCCCGTGTAAACTTCGTAAGGTTTTTCAACATTTGCGAACTCGAATGGATACGACGTATGCTGTAACAGGTCACCAGGACGGGCCAACTCCTTCACTAATGATATAAATTCATGATGATTGCCTCTGTCGTAGAATAATTCAATCTGACCTATAAGTTCGACCTTGATCCCTTGGTGTTCAAGTTTCGATCCGGGTTTCCTCAGGGTGACGTTCACTCTACCCGAAACGGTTTCACCATCGTAATACAGCAATAACTTCTCCTTTTTGCCTTCATCCGTTTTCACTTCGGCAACCTTCCGTTTGTCAGCATCATCAAATACGATTTCAATATCCGCAGTCTGTCCGAACCCGAAAAAGCTCATTTTCGCACTTATCACTTACACAATCTATCGGAAACTTTTTACGTGGCTTTACAACAAAACTGTAACGATTTAATTGAGCAAAACATTGAAAAACGGCGATGAAACGCCCGCAAATCTGTGGAGGCGATTGAAAGGTTGAAGCAAAGATGGCGACTGATTTTATGTCGGCTGTCGGCGAAGAGGTTCATAAATAAAATTATAGTGAAAAAACTCACCAACAAGGCATCTCTGGAGGGCACACGCGAATTTCTTGCAAGGATCCTGCGGCATAAATAAATAATTTAACTATTTGAATAGGGAAAGTATTTATAAATACTGAATTTCAGTCATGTGTACATATGACAAATTTTGATGAGGCAACTCAAAAATTATAAAGAACCTTGCTCACTAGTTTGTTATGTAACTTTTATTTTCTATTAGTTTATCATGCATTTGAATCAATTTATCAATGGCTAATATTGGGATTGTTTTCTAATTGATACTTACATAAACATTTTAACTGATTTATTGCACTGTAATCAATAATCGATTACATAATAGTACAAATATCTTATCTGTGAACGAAAAGAGTAAGGAAACAGTGCTGCCAGTGAAATAATCCTTTTTTTCATAAATGGCGGATCTCAAAATTCTCTAACAAAAGCGAGTTGATATTTTATGTGAATAAAACAACGCAAGTGAATTTAAAAGCATGGAGATTACGCGCGCTACCTTAGGAATTGCAGTTGGAATAGCTGGAACTTTGTTCCTTGGATATTGTGTGTACTTTGACCAACAACGTCGCAAGGATCCTCTTTTCAAAAAGAAGTTGAGAGAACGTAAGTTTTTATAATTATTGAATGATAACTGCATGAACAGGCGAGTAAATGTTCTTATTATTGCGTCTTACCACCGTTAATTTTACTGTCCAAACATTTTTATTTTTTTTGATAACCTAAAAATTTCACAAGGAATATCGTTACAACATCATGCATCAATAAATTTTCGCTTCAATAACTGTTTAATTTCAACACTGCATCACATAAAATGATAACTAAAACGTATGTGTGCGTTAATTGTGTTACTATTAAATAATAACTTTCCGCATATTATGTATAGTAACAAAATTAGTTACTTTAGTAGACTGTGCCTAATAGGCTAAAACTATAACAAATATGACATGCGCACACATATGTAGATATCTATTATAGTGCTACTTTAACTCATGAGAAGTAGCTTTTTACCAAAATGGTATGAGCGAGTCCATTTATTTCAAACCTGAGTGTTTTTAGTCTAAGCACAGACATTGTTATCAATAAGTTCACAGTTGAAAGTAATTAGTACATTGTTTCAATATTAATCCAGTAGTTACGTTTCTATGAGTTCTATTACTCCTTATCGCAAACTTTTCACCAAACAAATTAGTAATGCGTAAGTTCTTTCATTTATTCTGCAAACGGGTAAAAGATTATCTTTAAAAAGTCACAATAGAGTTGGTTTCTCACGAATCATATAAAAATATATGAGCAGCTTCTTTTATGTACGCAGTTTGTCACTGGTCTTGTCAACATCTGTTTAAACATTCTGTTGATATTATTTTTGTCTTGTCATTCTCATAAATGTGCAATTAGAAGTTTTATTTCACCATAACATAATTTTAGCCTTATGGACAACTAGCTAGACCCCGCGGTTTCACCCGCATAACTCTTGATCCCGTGGGAATATCAGGGTCAAAACTATCTACACATGTGCTTAATTTTATAAACCAACAAACTCGCTTTTGCATTTATAATATTAAGTTAGGGCTGGTGCATACCTGACGAGGCGCAGCACAGTGCGGTTGTCCCTGCCAAACAAAATATCAAATGGAAATAAGAGGCTTCTTATTTAAGATTGGAAGAATGGTTATTAATGTAAATTATTTTCTATTTCTTTCTATAAAATCATGCAGACCTAATAGAATTTACAGTTGTTGCTTGAGAAAAAGGCGTCACTATCGAGTGGAAACTTGCTCTCAAAGTATCCAATTAATTTGCCAAGCATTTTCCCAACTATATTGGCTTCCAGTCTAACCGAAGGAAAGAAAGCACCCATGGAATAAGTGAACTGAAATCCCGTCCAGTCATACTCAGCGCTTCTCCTCGACATTTAAAGCCAAAGTGTGGAACTCTCTGCCAGCATGTGTTCCCTTCCACATATAACCTGTCTGCCTTCCTTGCAATAGTGAACAGGCATCTTCTGGACACGCTTGTTCCATCGTAGAACCCATCCATCACTTTCCATCAGGCTAGATCAAGGTCAAGAGCAGAGGGTCATTCAACAATAATAAAAAGATAAGATATAAAATATGAAAGAGCTGATGCAATATTAAATTATTTTTCATTTTACATCCCTATGAAATGATTAAAGTTATTTTGTTGTAGGATTGGGCTCCTAGTAAACACTAAACTATTCCATGCCATCAGGTTCAAACAAACAACAATGAAATATAATAATAGCTAGAACTAGATACAAAACCAAAATCTTGCAATAAGCAAGCATGTTGATCAAAGACTTGTTTGTATCTACAAATGGGACTAACAAGCTGGTATTAAAATATCGAAGATCATAACTTCATTATTCAAAAGCTATTTAAAACTAAAGTTTTAATCAAAATTAAACTGGCCAGACTGAACCGAATCCATTGCGGGTCGAAATTCATTCGCGCCGATTATGTCATTTAACTTGTATGGAGGAGATCAATCAGGCGCGAAGTGTCGCGTCACTTCCTAATCTTTATGACAATCGACGCACGCAGTGTGTCCTGGCCACACTTAAAACTTTAAAGCTTAAAAGTTTTGAATTGATTTGTAATATTGTATTGTTTGTTTGTATTATTTTCAGGCAGACAGAAAGCTCAACAGAATGCATCTCGATCGCGCACAATCGGTGGTCCCCTTCCCGACATGAGTGACCACGAGGCCATGCAGAGGTTCTTCCTTCAACAGGTATGATCAATCACTATGAAAATATCTAGTCATTTCTCATATTTTCGACATGCCTGTCGAATAGACATCGAGCATTCGATAGCGAATGTTTCGATATATCGATATTAAATACCGAGTATCGAAACCGTGCCAAAAAGGATATACATATATCGACGGTGAAGTATCAATATCTAATAACTAACATTTTGGTGGTTTTCACTTTATTGCGTATCTTCTATCTACGTTTACATCCCTAATGTGAAATATTTTATTGACATCACTATCACCATCTCAAGCGTTTCCTACATTTTTTAAATAAAAGTTACTTTTTTACTGAAATGTAAAAAATTATAGATTTTAAACGTTTTTTTAACTACCTGTAAAATCATGGTTTTGTATTTATTAGATATTGATACTACACCGTCGATATTACACCTATTCAAAGGTTGTCTGTAAAAGATCGCTTTTATCGATAAGACCACCCATTTTCACCCTATTTACAATTTATAAATTTGTGTCTGTAATTTTTATGGTGTACATAATAAAGACAAGACGCTCACACAGCAATTCATAAATCAGAACGTACTAAACAATCAATTATAAACCTTATGCCATCAAACAAAGCGTGCATTTACAATACACCGTATAACTCACTCACACGAAAACATCGTTGTGCTGTGCAGAAGCCATTTATTTTACATACATGTACGCTAGTGATTGACTAAATCGGCACTTATCGATTCTACCATTAATTATTGTATTAAAATATTTGGGAGTTCCTGAAAAAATTATAAATAAAAAACGTCATATAATAAATAAAATCATATAATAAGATGATATAAATAAAGAAAACGACACAAAAAATAATAATTAAGTAAATCAATTAATTTCAACATTATGAGAAAATCTAAATGAGTTTAAGGCAAGATTTCATATCATTCTTCCAATTGAAGAATAAACTTTCAAAGTAATTTAAATTCATACGACAATCGACATTGTTGTCGATATCCTACGTTAGTGGATCTGCACAAGCACATCACGAGCTCGTCGCAGGAGACAGCGGCCGTACTACGCGATGCAACCGCATAACTAAAGTATCGCTTTGTGATTTTTACATTGCCTGTCCAGTCAGTAAACGACATACTTAGGTAGTGGTTAAGAAGCAATGCATTTGCTGCAAAAAAAGGAGTAGTCGCTGTGATATATGAATAACGTAGTAAAGACAAGAAATATTTTACGATTTGTTGTTTTTCATGATTTTCAAGACAAATATTGTAAAATACTTGTCCTGTTAAATGATAAATGGTTCCATGATTTATAAAGATTTTAGTTTGGCTTCGATTTTGCAAAAAACCACTGAACAACAAAGTATTCTTAAATGTTGTCACGATCGCGGTCGAAAGCGCACTAGTTCGCGAAACGGCCATTTGCCTATATCATGAGCATTTTGATCATGACGCGCGGACACAGACACGCACCCATGCCACTTCTCCTGGTTTTAGGGTTCCGTAGTAAACAAGGAACCCTTATAATTTCGTCATGTCCGTCTGTCTGTCCGTCCGCGGTGTAGCTCCGAGACCCTTAGTACTAGAAAGCTGTAATTTGGCATAAGTATACATATTAATTACGCCGACAAAGTGGTAAAACAAAATTATGAAAAACATTTTTTTTAGGGTACCTCTCATACACGTGATATTTTTTTTAACCCATGGTGTGGGGTATCATTGGAAAGGTCCTTTAAAAACATTGCGAGTTTGTAAAACCATTTTTGGATACAGGGATCCGTTTGCGAAATATTAAGCTTTAAAGTGCTAATTTTTGTTAGTCAAGTGTCCCCCCCCCCCTGCCAGCTAAATGGTTGGTGTTGGATGTGTGAAAAAAATCACAGCAGTAGTTTATATAACGAAATTAAAAGGAAAACTATCACAGCTACTACTTAGCTGTGATAGTTTTCCTTTTAATTTCGCTTTACAAGTTAACGAGTAATAACGAGTAAAAACATGTTTTCCCATACATTCCGTATCGGAGAATATGTTTTTCAACTACAAAGTTAAGTTTGTTTTTGGGATAAATTCATTCCAACTACGGAACCCTTCATTGTGCGTGGTCCGACACGCACTTGGCCGGTTTTTTATATTTCTATGATATTACAAGTGTTGCAAGAGAAGAAAATAAAGCTGTTTATTCTGTTTGTTCCAGATTCAGCTCGGTGAGGAGCTGCTAGCTGCTGGCGACATGGAAGCCGGTGTCGAGCATCTTGGACAGGCCGTCGCCGTCTGCGGACAGACGCAGCAGCTTCTAAGTGTAAGTATATGTGGTTGTATCAGCCCTCAACAGCATTTGGATTAGTCGAAGTTTAAATCTTAGACTCGCCCCACGTCCTAACCTAAAAGATCGTTCGCGATCGCCGCGTTCATATGAAGTAACCGGAAGACGCCCTCGGGTTCGCTGAACAAAATGAACGCGATCATCGCGTTGGTCGAGACGCGGCAAGTGATGAAACAATTAGATCCTACAATCTTCAGTGCAGTTGTGTTGCAAGAGAAGATGTGTTAGGTTCTTCGCAAGCCCAATGTGCAAATAACCATGTACAGTCAAAACCGTTTATAACGACTTCGAAGGGACCGTCAGATAACGGTTGTTATAGCCGATCGTTATAACCAAACACTAAGTTAAGTAAACAGAAATGCTGGGACCTCAAAATGACATCATTATAACCGGTACGTCGTTTTAAGCGAAGTCGTCACTGTATTAATTTATTTAAGGATTTTGGTTTCTTGCAAATAATATGTATATTCTATATAAATATTATTCTACTCTAGTTTGCGTTGTCTTTCACAGAAGATGAAGGCTTTGGCTAATTTATATTTATATATTTACTAGAAATGATAGTAGAGGACTGGATTTTTAAACTTTCCATTTGACCCAGACAATTTTACAAAGTTGTTATTTTTCACTTTGTAGTTTGGAAGTCGGTTGAATTTTTTGTATTTTTTTTTTTTTACTTTTTAGTGGGTTGGTTTGTAATTTATCTAAGTTACAATAGCCTAATGTCAACTGCTTATCAAAAATACCCAAATCGCAATAGATGTGTCTATAATATTTGAAGACTTCCCTCGATTTCTCCAAGATCCCATCATCAGATCGTGACCAAATGACAATGGGACCAACTTGAAAGTATACCCTTTCAAATTAAAAAAAGAATTTTTCAAATCGGTCCAACCGTCTTCGAAGACGAACTAAGAACCTCCTTTTTTTGAAGTCGTTTAAAAATCCCCTTTCCCTCTCTCCAGGTACTCCAACAAACGATGCCTGCCCCCATCTTCCACCTGCTCCTGAAGAAGCTGCCCGAGGTCTCGGAGAGGCTCCGAGCATCCATGAAGGCCAGCGGCAAGATGCTGCAAGAAGAAGACGTCGAATAAACGTAGTCCAGCACAGTTGGAGAGGAGAATATTTTCATAGTATATTTTCAACATCTCGCTAATCATGGAAGCTTCCATCTTTGGTCGATAGATAGCGCTACGTTGACGCCGCTGACGTGACTTCCATTTACTGATTTAATTTAATATTTATTTAATATAGGCATTCATCCTTATCGATTTCGCAATTAATGCATAATTTAAGAAATTTAAAGTAATAAGTTTGATTAATTAATTTTAATTACACTTGCCTTGCGTCAATGTAGCAGTAGTTTATGAAACAATGCAACATTTAATTTAAATGTAACTTTTCTCTGACTGTAGACCGTTCGTCTGACATGTAACCAGTCTTGCCGACGATCCGTAGTGCCGATATCTCGAACCCGTAATGTTTGCGGTCGCCACATCTTGTTAGAAACACACATCTAGCATCTGTTTACTAGACAAATAAGTTAATTATAGAAATCCCATCAAAGAAACTATTATTCTAATTATTTCATCCTAGATTATATTGACTTTCGATTTGCAAAGCCTTAAATTTTCCAAGTACGTGCATTGGGCTGTGATACAAAATGTGCTTGAAAATCGATCCGCCATTAGAACGTCTGTTAACTTTGCAAGGAAGGGTAGAAGGAGTAAAGCAAGTTCAATAATATTGTAGGTATTTCTTAGTGTATTTAGGTTTTGTTTTGTGTTCACAACTGGTTAAGGATGCTTGTGAGTTTTGATTGAGATTTTATTGTGAAATAAAAGTATTGTACAAATATATATGTTTTATTTCAACTCTGAATAACATAATCAGCCTATAATGTTCCCACTGCTGGGCCACAGGCCTTCTCTCTGTGAGAGGGAGTCGGCCGTAGTCCACCACGCGGGCCCAGTGCGTTATAATCCATACTTATATTATAAATGCGAATGTAACTATGTCTGTCCGTTCATGTCTTGCCACAATTACAAATTTTGCGACCGACTTTCGGGTTTGTTTACTTGAGATTTCAATTACTAATACCACAGATGGGACATTCCGCAGTTTGGGTATGAAGCTACAAGTACGCGGCGGGCCCGTCTTGTCGGGCCAATTCAGTGAGTGTAACGTAGTCGGAAGATCTAAGAGTTACGCGATAGAAAGAGAGGAAACTTCTAGGTGAACACAAATGTAAGTGATTAGCGCTGTGTGACCTGAATTGCACTTGGGGTTCCGAAAAGGAAAAAACTGATCCGAACGAAGAACGGATCACTCTTGTGTCTGTCTGTCTGTCACAGCCAATTTTCTCCGAATCGAATGGACCGATTAAGTTGACATTTGGTACAAATATGTATTTCTGTGACCCAAACACGGACGTGATATGTTAATAAATGAATTTTGAATATGGGCGTCACTTTTGGGGGGCCAATAAGAAAATTAAAAAAAAAATATTGTTAAATTTTTTTTTTCATATCTTCGCAACAATCCCTTTCATTTGATATGTCAGACGGTATAGTTATACCGTGTGACATATCAAATGAAAGAGCTTGTTGCGAAGATTTCAAATATATTTTATTCATAATTTTAAAATGAAATATTTAAGAAAATAGATGAAAATTGACCATTCCCCCCACTTATCTCCGAAACACCTAAGCCTAAAATTTTGAAAAAAATAGAGAATTGTTCTTTACTTATAGATTACAGGAAAACCTATAAGTAGTCTATGGTCTTAAAATAACATGGTAAATCTCTCAATATTATGCGTACAAACTTACATTAGCAGTGGGAATGTATGTGAGAACAAGTATTTCAACTACAATGTTACTCTGCGAACTTTCGCGCAAGTTCTCTCACTCACACTCGCCTCGTGTCACCATTTGGTTCCTAAAAAACGTTATTGCGCAAATCTGCGCGAAGTTCGGAACTGCCAAGCTAAATCCGTATTGTAGGTAAAAATATACGATTGAAGTAAAAAATTAAATGTTCTCTAATAAAACACAAAAATCCCAAGTCATTCACCAGTTTATTCAAATAAAATTAACATAAACAACAACAATTTAATAGTCACCATAAACAATAGGTACAACCCATTGATTCTTTACACGTCACCTGATACAGGATGACCTGTACCTACCCTAATTGCGTAACTTATTTTCGTAAACGATTATGACAAATTCATTTTGACAGTTCAACAACATTCATTGCGTTATTTACGTTGTTGAGCAGATTTTTTTTCCAACTTATGAAGCAATGGATTAGCAATCTGTTTCAAATCGAAACAAATTGTCATTGATCGTGTATTACGCAATTAGGGTACAGTCTAACTTCATAGGCGGCGCATCAGGTAAATGCCCGTTTTCTTGATCGATACTCAGTCCATTATTATTATTAAAAAGACAGTTTAAAAAAAACTGCTTGAACGATTTTTGAAGTGAAAACTTCTTTACTTAAGTATTTTTAGTTTTCGGTAAGGGAAAATCTTATGGGTCACGTTACTGACATGACGATAACAATATTCTAGCTATGAGTATGATGTGTTGCGTTTGGCCAGCAGAAGTATTTTAAATAATTTTAACCCGTACTAACCCAACAAGATCTACATTCGAATCAATCGAAGAATTTTATTTATTTTTAACTTTTCTTTTTTTTATCACGCACACTTGCTTTTTCCAACTCACTTTCGACATTGGCAGAATAGTCGACATCGGCTTTGCTTGCCATTTATTAAAAATAGAAAATAAATAATTTTAATTTACAAATTATGAAATTAAAATTTTTGTTCCTACAATTAATTTGAAAATTAATTTTATTTCATAATTTTAAGTTTTCACTTCTCGGCCTATGGTTATGTGATGCCAAATAGAAAACTACGGGGTAATTGCGTAACACACCATCAGTAGTAATGGGTTTCATTTTGACAGTTCAACAATATTCATTGCGTTATTTACGTTGTTGAGCATACACATTTTTCGACCAGATGAAGCAATGGATTAGCAATATCCTTCAAAATCATTCAGATTGTGATTGATAGTGTGTTATGCAATTAAGGTGCTGCTGTATGTAGTTTACTACATAAATCAATGAATTTAGCGTCGCGTCGAGTAGAACTACAAAGATATACTGTCGGTCATCCTGTATAAATTAATTATATAAATACAATTTGTTCAATTACGTCCTAATTATAACTTAAAAGGAACTACCAAATAATTTTCTGAACCATTCTCAATTTAGTGGAGATTCAAACCATGATCAAATTAAGGAATGCTGTAGCCATCAAATTTTGATAAGCAAGAATGAAGTATTTTTCTGTAACATTTTACCAATACTCACGGCAGGTTTAAACACTCAGTTCTGACCACAGACATAGAGATTGGACTGAGCGTTCCGTATTCAGTCATGCAGCGAACACAGACCGAAGAGTACGAGAGAGAAAGCGAATGTGCGGCCTGAAGTTCTGAGTAGAACGTAACACTGTGGCGCCATCTACATCGCCACATACGAACTAAGAATCAAAGACCTGACCTCACACAAATCCTGCATCGCGCAATTAATTTAACGCGCTAACGACATTATACAGGGTGGCAGGGACATCGACGCGAAAGCTGTTAAGTACCATGGATTCAGTACATGATTTTGAACCCGCAGCGTCAAAATAAAACTGTTTCATAGAAAAGTGCGGTGCCTACGCGGTCAAAATATATGGAACAGCAGATTTTTTTTAAATAACTGAAGAAAAATTTCATTTTTTCGAGAATCATGTACTGAATCCATGGTAATAGTTTTCGAGTCGATATCCCTGCCATCCTGTATATGACTATTCGTCATCAATCGTCAGGCAGTTGCCCGCCAGACACGACGTCCGTCTGGTCGGAGGATCCTCCCTTTTTTAGAGGATGAGTGAACTTTACACCCTGTTCCTCATACCCCTAACTATTGGCCGCACAGTCGCTTTGTCTCTTTCTAGAGAGTGGTCACTTTTGTGAGGCTAACGCTCAGTCCATTCTGTATGTCTATGGTTGTGACCAAAGTCAATGATCTAAACATAGACTAGATTTTTTATATAACGTATTAAACAATTCTTTTTTTTTTTTTAATAAAGAGCTGTACAGGTGTTTGTTTCTTTAAGAGTACCAAAATAAAAAAATCGTTCGAAGCTATACTTAATTGAGCTAATTTAGGGGCCAGAATACTTCTAATTTTCAAGGCACTAATTATACGCTTACGCGGTTTAATCATTACAACCAAAAATAATTTTAATATAACAAAATATTTTTTTAAACCGAAACATACTTTTTATAACGAAAATAAATGCTAGACAAGGTCCTTGGGTAATATATTATTAACATGATAAATAAGTACCCACTAATTTAACGGACATAGGCGATATACAACAGTGTATAACACGCAAACAACACGATTTTATTACTAAATCAAATTAATATTTTAACAGTCCATATAAATTCACTATTACACCGGCTTTCACGGAGTAGGTAATAAATGGAGTAAAAATATGTATCTTTGTATCTATAGTTCTCTCGAAATTGTTGTCTTTACCTTTAGTCTATACTAGGTTGGTTTTTTTGTTCATTTCTTGGTATTACTTTATTAGTTCATTGCAACATAAATTTGTTTTCTGTACATTGGCACTCCATTTAGTAGCTACTCCGTGGCTTAACTTTAACTCCGCGTGCTGACCAAAAAACATCGTTCGCGTTCGTTCACTCATTTGTTCGGAAAACCGGAAGACGCCCTCTGTCGACGCGACCACGCGTTTGGATTAACCGTCGTTCGTTGGTTACGATGCGGCAAAATATTTTCTATAGGAATATTTAAATCAAACATATTTATGTCGTTGCAAATCAGTCATGTTCCATAAATATTATTAAAAAAAATACAATTTCCTTTACTTTTTTGCTTTACATCGTCATTTTACAATAAGCGCATATTTATGATAAAAAAATTGTGATAAACTGTAATTTACAATTTATTATACAAAAACTTTGCAACCGATTTCTCGTCATAAAAATATTTTTACAATTTATATACAAACATACAGTATTTACAGTACAAATATTTTAAATTTACAGCCGACCATGAGTCGAGCGTTGAAAATCCAATCTAAGGCGCGCTTTTATCTAAGCATTCATTTTAGGTGTAGATTAGTGTTAGTAATAACGAGGTTCTTAGGTCACAGAATGCCTTACAAACTTCGATCAACAATGGCGTATCAAAACGGCCGGAAAAATACGACCACAAATAATTTTGAGGTCTTATTTTACAACATAGTTTTTTCAACCTTATTGCTTAGAAATTATGTTTTTATATTTTCACTAGCTGACCCGGCAAACATTGTTTTGCCAATAAATGTTTGGGGTGGACCACCCTTATCATTTAGGGGTATGAAAACCGATTCTCAGACCTATCGAATATACATATAAAATTTCATAAAAATCGATCAAGCCGTTTCGTAGGAGTATGGCAACTAAGACTGTGACACGAGAATTTTATACATATAGATAAATATTTTTGTTCTTATTTTAAAAAGTACGTTTAGTTTTCAATAGATATATTGCAAACGATAGTAAACTTTATGAGTGAGTGTTAAGGTTTATAATCAAGTTACATGCAATCGCGGCCACTTGAGCGAAGTTTTTGTTCCTAATCCTTAACCTAGTGCTATTGTTGAACGAAGCTTACAAATTCACAATTTCCCAGTTCCTTTTAGTCGGCTAAAAAGAACTGGGAAAATTACTATTTACATCTAGTATTTCTTTTTTCCTAATGTCCCTCGGGAATCATCGCATTTCCGAATACAAACGAATGCTAATTTCCAAGTCCATCAATTATTAGATTTATCGTTTATAATAATTTGAATTCAGAACTAAGTACTTTATTGTTGTTTTGTTTTGATTTCCGAGTTAACTATATAGAGCTGTAAAACTATTTTCCTATCTGTCGTGCCTGCGAGTTTACCAGCTTTCCTCCCATTTTTTAAATAAATTACATTATGTTAAAAGAGTATTAACAGCTTTATATACTCTTAAGTCGATTGAGAGCGTCCGGTCTGCACCAAGTGCAAAGGGCAACTGATAGAAATCCGACGACTGACGAAACACGAAGTTTGCCGAGGGAAATTAAGAAAATAGAAATAATGTACAATGCAAGTTTTGCATAGATAGATTCAAAATATATTTCGCAAGGCCACCTTTTCCTTAAGAACCTCGTAAAATACAGCCTCATTTCTAAAAAAAAGTATCAATCATGATTTCTTTTCGACAACAGAACTCCTGATCATGTCTTGAGTAACTTTCATGATTTCTAAAGCGCCTTTGTCAATTAGAGCATTCGCTACATCCCTCCCTAAGTTATCACATTTAATAATAACATCTACAGGCATACTAGGATTCACAGTCAGACCACAAAATATACGTGTATCACTTTCAACTTCTTTGTCATCACAATTGCTTGTTTTATTATCTATAACTTTGTCTTTAAGTACTTCTGTCGGGGATAAGATTTCGTTTTCTGACTCACCATTGTCGATTTTCACCTTTTTACATTCGTTTTCTTCCGTGGGACTGAGTTTGTGTTTGTGTGTGCTTTTGATTTGAACGAAAGTTTGTTGTAATGTGTGGTCGAGTTTTGTTTTCCCGTCCATGCTCCATACAGCGCCGGTTATTGAGAGTTTGAAGTGTGAGTCTATTGGTTTTAGACTTGTTGATACGCCGACAGGGGCGCTGCATCCACCACCTGTAAACGTGTTTTAGTTGTAATTTTTGTACTGTAAATTTCAAACTGATTGTGTTTGTGGCTAAGGTATGCTTGCCGCGGTCGACTCGTGGATGGGTGACCATCCGTTATATATCTGAGATGCTCCTCCGCCTCGGAAAGTATGTCAAGCCGTTGGTCCTAGTTGTCATTCGTAGATCTTTGACAGTCGTCATACTTTTGGGCTTCCAACTACCCGTCGGAAGCCAAGAAGTCTGACAACCAGTCTTACCAAGGGTTATCGTGTTACCCAGTTACTGGATTTTTGAGGTCAGATAGGCAGTCGCTCCGAGTAAAATACTGGTATTCAGCTACATCCGGTGAGACTGGAAGCCGACCCCAACATAGCTGGGAAAAGGTGGTTAGATTGATTAATATTTCGGAGTGGTTGGCTCTATACCATAACACCGTAATTTCACAAATGGGCTTTTTTTTAATAAACTCTGTCATTAGGAATTTTAGAACCTTAGATAAGTAATTATTAAGTTTTTCAATAACCAACTCATGAAAATGTTCAAATTCTTTTGCAAAATTTACTATATTTGGGATCTTTTTTATCAATGGTCAATTAAAAATCAATTTAAGCCAAAATACATAAAATAATATCACGACCGTTTTCCCCGGAGAGTTACGAGACAGGTGTACTATCGAAGAAACGCATATCTGTATACTGTAAGGACTATTATTCCTTGCAGCGCTCGGCCGCTATAGTAACACTTACCTGCGAAAAAAAGGGTCGTGTGCACGGGATTTTGTTTTTAAATTGGTTACCCCGATGGTACATAGCACACCTACATTTCGCCAGTTTTGCTAAAATACATTTATTACGTGGATTCAAGTATAAGCACAGAATAGCACAGAAGGCGCACTTCGCATGGACACGGTGGAGCATACGGTGGAGGTCTGCCCGGCTTGGGCGGAGCAACGCCTTGTCCTCGTAGAGGCGATCGGCGGCGGTGATCTCTCGCGTCCGGCCCTGGTTCAGGCCATGGTACGGAGCGAGAGGAAATGGCAGGCCGTCACCTCCTTCTGCGAAGCGGTAATGCTCGCGAAGGAGGAGGCGGAACGCGTGAGGGAGAGGCAAATTTCGCACCCTCACGCCCCTAACCGCCGCAGGAGACGCCCGGGGCGGGAATCGCGAGCCGATTTCCGGCCACCGTAGGCGCGGACTTGCGGACGGTGAGCAATGGGTAGCTCGCCGTCCGATAAGGACCAAGCCCGGGTCGACGGCGCGTAGTGTTTCACGCGCGCCTCAAAGAGATGTCAGCAGAATTGACGGGGTCCGCTAGGGCCAATGCCTGCCGGGGGTTCGAAGAAAACCGATAGGGACATCGTGGCCCCTGGCAACAGGGCAACCGAAGGAACACGGGTGGGTTTTAGTCAGTAAGAGTCTGACACGCCCTCCCGCTCCGCCCAGAGCGGGAAAAGTTATTTGATAATTTCCAACCCAAAAAAAAAAAAAGGCGCACTTCGCATTTTAGCTATGAAGCTACGAGTACGCGGCGGGCTCGTCTTGTCGGGCCAATTCAGTGGGCGTAATGTAGTCAGAAGATATAAGAGTTACTAGATAGAAAGAGAGGCAACTTCTAGGTGAATAAAACTGTAGGTAATTAGTGCTGTGCGACCTGAATTGCACTTTTTTGTGTCGTTGCAAGAAACGCTTTTTATTAAAATGATTTTGAGGAGTGAACCATCTGTGGTACAAGCTACAAAATTGAGAGACAAACCCAAAGTCTTGAGGAAGCTCCTTTCAGCCAGGATCCTGCAGTAAGTCTCAGCATGGTTGAAGGGCGCGAGCATATTCAGTATATTCGTGTTATCTGATCGACACTCGACGGCAAGCGCTCCCTGACCAACTGCGTACTTCATCTCTGCACACGGTAGGATCTGTGAGTGAAAAAATTCTTTTGGAATAATATAGAGTATGAATATTTTATTTTAGAGTAATTAGAGAATGAATATTTTATTTTAGAGTAATTAGAGTATGAATATTTTATTTTAGAGTCTAAAAGTTTTTGAAGTGAAACTATTTAGGCGGCGATTCTATAATTGGACGAGAATTGAGAGTGAAATTTCAAGGACGCGTCACGTTTAGGCACATTTCGTTACATGAGAGAGAAGAAAGATAACTCTCTCTGTCTGTCACACTAAATCTGTCTTTATTTTTTAAGAAGTTTGACTTTTATCAAAATTTTTGTTTTTAATAAGGCTTGGATTTCGAGTTTATGTGAGGTTTGTAAGCCGAAAGATCGATGTTCTTATAGAAAAGACCTTCATGGCTACCTTAGATATCCTATCCTTCCATCCCATCCGCTGCAACCCAGCGCTGGCTAGCAACAACGCGGTGTACTGTCCAGTTGTGTCCAGTTTGCGTAGTCGCGTGTTGAGGTTGCCGCGTACGTCCACTACGCTGAGCTGGGGGTATGAGCCGCGTAGTTGTGCTGTGCGGCGGAGGGAAGATGTGCCTGGAGGATAAGATTTGTGTAAGTAAAGAAGCTGTAAGAAGTTATATGGCCAGAGTAAGTATAGAAGTATGAAAGCCTCATCCAGACTCTGATGAGTATATCTCCGGGTAATCTCATGTTAACTGTTGCGATTGGTAACGAAACGAATTGATTTGCTCACTTAAATGTCTCGCTGATGGTAGCGAGTGTGTTGGATCATTCGGTTCCCTACAAAATGGTTGAGCTGGATGGTGCTGATCCATGCGTCATGTTTGTGAACGGGCGCCGTCAGTTGAAACTGGTCATCTCTCTTGGCTTATTTTTACCCGACTGCCCCAGAAGGAGGGCAATGTTTTTCGAGAGTATGTATGCATGTCTATTTCTTTGGCACGCTCTGTAGCCTAAACGGCTTGATAGATTTTAACATATGAGGTGTCATTAGATTCGTCTTAATTGTGGGAGTGACAGGCTATATAATATCTATATATTGCATCTGCAAATACAAAAAAAAGGGACAACTAAGTTAAAAAAAAAAAAACTACATTATTGGTATCAAATAAAAGCTAGTAATGAGTCAATTCCAAATATACATATTAATAAAACTAAAAAGTTTGAAATAAGGCAAATTATTTAAAAAAACAAAAAACCCGACTGCAAAAACACATAACTGAAAAGAGAAAAACAAGCATTAGCGGTGCATTAGCAGGAGCGGTGTCGCTGCGGCGTCCTACATACAAATATTCATGGTATGCCACACGGTGCGTTCCGTTGTCGCACCGCACATACAACAGACATGCAGCCCGCGAGACGAGGCGGGGAGGGGTGTACGCGTTGTGACACCGGAGCAGCACCGCTCAGTTGTTTGTGCGTTGTCAAAAACACAGATGTTTGACAGATGACAATTTACACGCTTTGCGACGTGGCGCCGCTGCGGCGTTACAACGTACGACGTCCGTCTGACCGCCAATGCGGCGAAATCTTTGCGGCGCGGCGCCGCTGCGGCGTTACAACGTTACGGCGTCCGTCTGACCGCCAATGCGGCGAAATCTTTGCGGTGCGGCGCCGCAACGCATTGTGTGCACTGGCTCTAAGGCCTATTTCTGCTTGCAGCGCTCGGCCGCTATAGTAACGCTTACCTACGAAAAAAAAGGTCGTGTGCACGGGATTTTGTTTTCAAACTGCATAGATTTGCGTTTCTTCGATAGTACCTACCTACCCGATAAAAATATGATGTGTTTGCTTATCGGGCAGTTTTTTATCAGTTCGTAACTGGGATTTTATACAACAACAACAAACAATGAAATTTTTCCTTTTTTTTTTGTCTAACATTTACAGTCAATACCGTTTATAACGACTTCGAAGGCACTGTCAGATAACGGTTATTATAACCAATAGTCGTTATAACCAAACACTATGTTAAGTCAACAGAAATGCTGGGACCTCAAAATGTCATCGTTATAACTGTTTGTATTTAATTGTGTGTATTCACTGTACTTATATCCTAAATTTTAGAGTGTTGTTGTTAACTAAATGTGTTATCTCCTAACAAAAGATAAGTAGCTATCTAGAAAACTCAAGTGTGCGTGTATATAGGTCGCTTTACAAAATCTATACTAATTCGATGTCAGGGGCGTAGCTACTGCCGTATCAAAGATACGGGGCCCCAAGCTACAGGGGCCTCCCGAACGTGGCTAAGCAAAATATCGTACATAATTATCCAAAACCTCAAATAAGCGGCCCGTAATGATGAATATTTAAAGAAAATATAAAAAATTACGTAATTTCTTTATGACTTAAGGTTTCTACAGGAGTGGTCCAATTCTCAAGATCTTGCATGTCATGATGCTCCAATTTTCTTCCTCGCTCTTGCATTCTCTTAGTTAGGTCACAATCACAGCTTAACTTTCTGAGTTAGGCTTCTTGATTTTATATGGTTTGTAAAAAAAAAAACAATACGAAGCATTAGGCACCACCCAACAAAAAAAACAGTCGAATTATGAATGAGTTATTCGGCTACAGATCGAATAAATGTTGAGTAGTTGCTAAGTAGTAACCACAACGTAGTGTAAAAGCGTTTATTACAACTTATTAGCATTTTTTGCTTTTAAGTGCTTTAACCGTGTCGTATAAACGTTTACTCGATATTCTTATAGTGCATTTATTCAATAACCATAGAATAGCTACCATTTCTCGTTTATACGACATGTGGTGCATTAATGGCGCTATTAGAGTAATATATTCCCAAGTTTCATCTCTAAAAAGCTGCTATATGGCTGCTACTCGACATTACTATATTAGAGCGAATTCGCCGAATAAAAGCTGTCTATTTACTGAAAAGTATCTTAATATCTATAATAGCATGGTAAATCGATTAGACGCATGTAAGGGTTTATATTGCAGTTACTGAACTTGAATCGTTACGAATGCTGGTTTAACACATTTATTGAATTAGGTGTTATATAACTGATTGTTAATTACTTTATAAACTATATAATATTTCATCCAGCACACCAGTATTTTATTGAAAAATATTAACAATTTACGTGATGGATTAATAACAATAAATGGAAAAATAGTTATGGAAATCCAAAAAAAATATTTTAATTAAGGAACACCAAAATTATCTACATATGGCGGCATTATGTCCTATAAATGAGATAAAATAATCCAATTATTCGACTAATAACCGATATATTGTAATGTAATAGCAACATATTAAAAAAAAATGTTTAATGGATCTTGATTTAACATCTTGATAAAATTTATTTGTTATTACTATTACATTATTAAAAATTTGCGTGGCCCACAAATATTTGTAAAATAACTCTTACGATTTCATCGATAAAGTTACTTTGCATGTTCATTAACATATAGAAATGCAAAATTCTATAGACAGTACATTGTTATAACATTCTACATTAAGTAACTAGGTATATTCAATACTTCCATATTTGTAAATATTTGTTCTAATAAGTCACAGACAAAGTTCCGTTTCATAAAATAATGGAAAAATTGTGACGAAATAACTGATACAGAGCGAAATTGTGGAATAACAGCAAATTATTTGCTTTTTACTGACAAAAGTGACGATTTATAGATAATCGGCAACATTTGCTCCATACTTTTGTTGATGAATAGTAACGAAACAGCTTTAATTCCATCAATGGTCATGGAAAGGCAGCAATATTGCTATTGATACTCTAAATTTGGTCCAGTTTTGCTTTTACTCGATAATTATTTCACAATGATGTTCCTTATTCAAAAGTAACACGACTTTCATAGCACTATTAGCTGAATAATTTGCGCCCAAATCGCGTTGAGTAAACGTTTACTCCCTTTTTATACGACTCATTACATCTACATTATTGAAGTATGAGCTGAAACAGAAACGAGGCCTCGACTATTACAGCACATGTTTTTGCCAGTTGGGCAAGCATTAAGCCCGCCTCTGTACATTTATGTACTTGAAGTATTAAATAAATAAATACATTTCTTTTGAGCTTCACCGCAGTCGGGTAAAAAGGGCCCCTAACAAATTTTGATACAGGGACCCGTTAGGGCTAGCTACGCTACTGTACGATGTACTAGCTGAAGATTGTTTGTTTTTTTGTTTGAACGCGCTAATCTCTGGAACTACTACCCGCGCTATTCTGATTTGAACAAATCTTTTTGAATTTCATAGACCAACGTCTATTATATATATTTTTTAAATTAATTAATTTTTTTGTATAGATTCTTTTCTACATATTTTGTGAATGTGAGAACGCTGTGTAGGCTTAGTGGATTGTAGACCTGTTGACCATTTTCTATTTTGTTAAGTACTTGGTACTTATTGAAAGACCTACACTGTCCTCCCATACCTAGAAACACTGTTATTTGAAAGTATTGTAAAAGCCAATTATTTTTAAAAGAGTAACCGTGGAGTTTCTTGCCGGCTCTTCTCCATAGGAAACGACCAATTGGAACCGTGCACCTAGCTTCTGACGTTTCATAAGTGCCCATGTAGGTTTATTTGAAATAAAATATTTTGATTTTGATTTTTATTTTATTATTTGTGATTGTATGTGATTCAACATCTATGACCCTTATGCTGGGGTTACATTGTCGCGTTATCACGAACTAAACTTCGCGCGCTCTCTCTCGCACACCGCTCGACATCTCGCTGAGCAACAGAGAGCGAGCGAAATTTAGTTCACGATAACACGTCAGTGTTTATGTAGCCGAGCAAAAAAAAAAAACCAGAAAGAACACTAAGCGAAAACGAAGTAACGGGACAGCTAAAAGAAAAAGAAAGAAATAATAAAAGAACAGTGGCACTCCGGGAGTGCCGGCAGAAGTGAAAACTTGAACAAGATCGCCTTGGTGGAAGAAAAATACTTATATAGAACATTGTTCCGTAACCTTATCTAAATAAAGAGCACAATCGCGTTTACAAAAAAAAAATCTTCCAAAACCTTTAAAGTAAAAATACTTGCATAGAACATTGATCCGTAACATAATATAAATAAAGAGCACAATCGCGTTTACAAAAATGAGGTGTCGGTAACGGTGTCGCGAGTTCAATTGTTTTTTCCCATCTCAAAAGTTCCCAACGCGCCTAAAGAAGTTTTCATTTAAAAAAACACCTTAAAACTATAAATAACGAAAACCACCACCGCAAGGATACATTTTATGTTAATAAAAGAAACACGTCGACGAAGTCGCGGGCAGAAGCTAGTTACTTTATACTCAAGTTAGAATTTACAAATAGTTACGACATTTTGTTTTATAAATGACCGTATCGTTATGAATAGGTAGATCTAACACAATACATCGTTTCCTATACTTACTGCTTATCATAAATACTTCTAGAATGCAATTGATTGAGTATACAGGATAGTAGGAACATCGGTGCATAATGCGTTACCATGGATTCAGTACCTACAAGATTCTTGCCGCCCCTGCGTCAATATTGTTCGACGGTTATCAAAAACAAAAACGGGCAAAGTGCGTGTCGGACAGTCGGACTACGCACAATGAAGGGCTCCGTAGTTGGGATGAATTTATTCCAAGTACAAACTTAATATTGTAGTTGAAAAACATGTTCTCTCATACATTCAAACTGCAAATGTAAGTATGTACGCACAATATTGGGAATTTATTTTTTATTCGGGTGTTATTTTAAGGCCATAGACTTCTTATAGGTAATCTATAAGTATAGAACTATTTTTAACCGACTTCCAAAAGGAGGAGGTTCTCAATTCGTCTGTATGTTTTTTTTTTTTTTTTTTTTTTGTTACGCGATTACTCCGCCAATTATGAATAGATTTTGATGATTCTTTTTTTGTTTGGTAGATCATACTTCAGAGGTGGTCCCATATAAATTTTATTAACTTTGCTTGGGTAGTTTTTGAGTTAGCTTCAATTATACGTATTTTTTCCCACTTAATATGTAGATGATATGTTAACTTCTTGTCACTGTTATTTACATAGCAGGTAGTGGTATTCGAATTTGTGTGGGGTAGGTACCACAACTAAAAAGTGAAAAATAAAAACTTTTTACAAAAAAAAAACAACCGACTTCAAAAAAAAACACTACAAAGTGAAAAATAACTTTAATTTCGGAAGTCGGTGACAAAGAACGAAAATTCAAAACCAAAGACACCGACTTCCGAAATTAAAGTTATTTTTCACTTTGTAGTGTTTTTTTTTGAAGTCGGTTGTTTTTTTTTTGTAAAAAGTTTTTTCTGTATATTTTTCAACATTTTAGGCTCAGTAGTTTCGGAGATAAGGACCTCTCCTTATCTCTAAAACTACTGAGTATGTATAGGTATGGTAAATTTTGAGGTCCTCACAAGAAGCCCTTTCATTTGATATGTCACACAGTACAGTTTACAAAACTATTTTTTTTATACTTCATTTTGTCCCAAAAAACGGCCCCCTCTATTCAAAAAACATTTATTTACGTTACACGTTCGTGTTTGGGTCACATATATAATATTGATATGTGTACCAAATCTCAACTTAATCGCTCCATTAGATTCGGAGCAAATTGGCTGTGACAGACGGACAGACAGACACACGAGTGATCCTATAAGGGTTCAGTTTTTTCCTTTTAAGGTACGGAACTCTAAAAACAGCTCTTTCATATAAAACTGTAATATGTACCTATGCGGTCAAAATGTATGGAACAGCTAATTATTTTTTTGATAATCGCCGAAAAAGTTCAACGCAGGAGCTTCAGAATCATGTACTGAATCCAAGGTAAGAGGTTGCGCGTCGATGTAAGCCACCCTATATAGTTAACTATATGTAGGTATAATATACATATATGTACAAAAGGGAAAGTATTAAGTGTTATCAGCTGTTATCTGTCACCAATCTGTCTGCTAAAGGAGGTGAATGTTCAAGATTGCTAAATGTTTTTAATAACAATATGAAGTAACAGAATTTTTTTTTTTAAATTTAATCCTTTTTGTGATAACCCTATATTTGGAACTTTGACCTCTGCACTTAAAAATCATTTTCTCGAAACCTAGGCCGAAGTTGAACGTAATATTTTTGTGGATGATAAACCTTAGTACAAGGAATCTTTTTATGCTAGATAGAGGTTCTACTTCGTGCTAGAAAAATTATAAAAAAATAAATACTGATTTCAACAAAAAAAAATCTTTTGAAGGTTTTGCCAACATTTTTGAATAAATATAAACTGGATAATGTGCACCAAAAAATGCTTTATAAAACTTAAATACAAAAAACAAAAAGTTATGTATAGATTTTTTTTTTACGAATTATTTTTAGTCTTTTCAGTGTCACGAAAATTAAAATATTAAAAAAAAAAAGTACCTATGGGAAATTGACACCTGGGTGTTCTACTCTTGCATTTGGAATGATATATTTAGTATAAATCTTCAATAAAAGCGAATGTCACTTTTTTTGGGCAAAAAAAACACTGTGCACTGTGGTCAATATAAGAAATAATAAAAATAAAATAAAGTACCCATACGCGTTTTTTAGTAAACTATTATTTTTTATATGTACTGTTAAATATTTTGCGGTGGTGCGGAACCCTTGGTGTGCCAGTTGGACTCGCATTTGGCCGCTTTTTTAGGGTTCCATAGTAAACAAGGAACCCTTATAGTTTCGTCATGTCCGTCTGTCTGTCCGCGGTCTAGCTCCAAGACCCTTAGTACTAGAAAGCTATAATTTGGCATAGGTATACATATTAATTACTCCGACAAAGTGGTAAAACAAAATTATGAAAAAAAAAAATTTTAAAGTACCTCCCCTGCACGTAAAGTGGTGATGTTTTTTTTTTTTATCGGATTTTTTGGGGTATCATTGGAAAGGTCCTTTAAAAACATTGTGAGTTTGTGAAAACCATTTTTGGATTCAGGGATCCGTTTGCGAAATATTAAGCTTTAAAGTGCTAATTTTTGTTAGAGTCAAGTGTGTGTCCCCTGCCAGCTAAATGGTTGGTTTTGGATCTGTGAAAAAAATCACAGCAGTAGTTTATATAACGAAATTAAAAGAAAAACTATCACAGCTAAGTAGGCTCTACAATGTAACGAGTAATAATCGACCAACTTAACTTTGCAGTCGCAAAAACATGTATTCCCATACATTCCGTATGGGAGAACATGTTTATCAACTACAAAGTTAAGTTTGTTTTTGGGATAAATTCATCCCAACTACGGAACCCTTCATTGTGGACCACGCACATTGGCCGGTTTTTTATTAGACTAACGACTATCGCGAAACTGAATAAAAAAATGCCGCTGCCATCGAGAAGGCCAAACTTTTTTTGTCTGTCTTGTAGATTATTAAAAAATATTGAACACGTGTTTTTTCTTTTTTGACGTAATCAAAAGATTACGGCGATACATTGAGTTAAAATGTGGCATGACGTCACGCCTTACTAGATTTAATACTGCGTTGTGACGTAGCGAGCCCCAACTCCCCTACTTGTGCGTGTTTTCTAAGTTATTTTTGATTAATATGATAAAGCAAAAAATAGGTGTCTAATATTTTTTTATTATCTGAAAGACTGACTAAATAGAATTTCTTTTTTTTTACCTAGGCAACTACCCTATTTATTATGTGGTTGTGACTCCGCGTTCTGAATTAAAATAGCAGTTGCATGTCGGGTCGCTGCGGTCTCTCATCGCGACTGAGCGACGGACGATGCCGCTTGCCTTCGGAAGAGCACCTAGGCACCATCGGGGTAACGCATATCTGACCAATTTGAAATCAAAATCCCGTTCACACGATCCTTTTTTTTTCGTAGGTAAGCGATACTATAGCGGCCGAGCGCTGCAAGCAAGAATAGTCCTTACAGTGTACAGATATGCGTTTCTTCGATAGTACTTATAAGCTGATATTTAGATGCCCATGAAAATTCAATTAGTACCTAGCAGGTGTTAAATAATTAAATAATAATTACCTATAACTGAGCCTTCTGGTAGTGTGGCTAACGTGTGGTCTTTGAAGTCTTCTCGGAGTACCAGTGCGTCTCTAGGGTCTTCTCTGAAAGAAAGATAATTTAATTTGAATTATTACGTCAGATATTTGTTGCTATCTATAAGGGCTCGTAGGTAAGTACAGTACAACTATGTTCTTAATTTTCCTCGGCAAACCTCGTGTTTCGTCAGTCGTCGGATTTCTGTCAGTTGCCCTTCGCATTTGGTGCAGACCGGACACTCTCAATCGACTTGGAAGTATATGGAGCTGTTAATACTCTTTTAACTTAATGTAATTTATTTAAAAAATGGTAGGAAAGCTGCTAAACTCGCAGGCACGACAGATAAGAAAATTGTTTTACATCACTATATAGTTCACACGGAAACCAAAACAAAATAACAATAAAGTACCCAGTTCTGAATTTAAATTATTATAAACGATAAATCTAATAATTGATGGACATGGAAATTAGCATTCGTTTGTATTCGGAAATGCGATGACACCTGAGCCACTAAGAAAATAGAAATACTGTACCATCACCGAAACCCATATCTAACCACATTGAAAACAAAATCCCGTGCGCACGATGACCACAAAGCGGCCGAGTGCTGCAAGCAAGAATAGTCCTAACGGTGGGTAGTTTTGGGTTTCCGCGATGGTACCTGCTTAGGCTAGTAACAGACCCGACCAGACACAATATGTATAAGGCAGTGAGAATTTGTCTTGAATTTTGCAAGTCACGAAAGCAAAGGGTAAAAATAATAATAAATAATATCATCACGATTCCCTAAATATTACCTAACGAAAGCGTTATACTTCAAACAATTTAATAACATTAATCATTTAAATTTTTATTGACTCGACGTGACTCAGTAATTTTTTTGTGATAAGGGAAACCTGCATAGATATTAGTATAGTAATAATAAATACGTGCGATAATATTAAATAACACCCATTAACTGTTCGCAAAAAAACAGCTTCACTACTGAGAAGAGTGAGAGACAGTCACAACAGCATCCTGAGAACTGTACCGGAGAGCTTTAGCTCTCCAATTGTAAAGCTGTTTGTGCAGAGGGTGATTGGTACTACTAACACTAGATAATAAGTTATTTTTTTTGTTTTTTTTCTGTTCCGAAATAAAAATCAATATTATATATTATTAACTAATTTTGGGATTATTGTTAATGCAGTCACGAGATAATTTAAGACTGTATTTATGTTATTGAATGGCAAGGACCAGGAAAATGGCCACCATTGCCTTTTAATTGATGTAATATGAGTTTTTTATTTTGTGTTATTTTGGTCATCTGGAATACTTGCTTGGCTTGTGGCTAAGTAATAACAGCAGCACGGGTCGATCGATCGGGTTAAGTTACGCTTGCCGCGGTTGGTCAGTGGATGGGTGACCATCTTTACACACAAAGACTCCACCGTGCCTCGTCCCGGCTGTCATTTGTAGATCTTTGACAGTCGTTACGGGTAGTTAGAGACTCAAAAGTCTGACAAACAGTCTTACCAAAGGGTATCGTGTTACCTAGTAACTAGGTTCTGGAGGTCAGATAGGCAGTCGCTCCATGTAAAATACTGGTGTTCAGCTGCATCCGGTTAGACTGGAAGCCAACCCCAACATAGTTGGGAAAAGGCTAGTTAGATGATGGTCATCTGGAATACTAGAGGCATCGCAGAATTTAAAAATGCTTCACCAATTTTTGCGTTTAGCATGTGGAATTTGGAGCTATGTCGCAAACTGTGCTCCACCTCTTAGCCGACGTAGCACGCGCGTAATAAAATCGCGGCGATTTTTTTCGGGCATTGGATTTCCAACGCTCTGCGTAGGGCCGAGAGTTGAAAATCCAACAGTGTGTTTTTTCAACGCGCAGGGATGAGAGTGCGTCCCAGCGCGTTGGATTCTCAACGCTCGGCTTAACACCGAGAGTTGAAAATCCAGTGCGCGATAAAATCCCGCCGCGATTTTATTACATCCGTGCGAACATCGGCTTTAGTCTTCTGTGCCCAAAAAAATGCAGACAAAGTGACCTCTGCGCTGCTACAGATAACGCCGTGGAAGCGACGAAATTTCGGGCTCACAGAATATGAACGTACGTACGGACGTAAAAATATCGCGGCGGGATTTTATCGCGCACTGAATTTTCAACTCTCGGTGTTAAGCCGAGCATTAAGAATCTAACGAAGTGCATCCCTGCGCGTCGAAAAAACACACTGTTGGATTTTCAACTCTCGGCGCTATGCATTGCGTTGAAATTTTAGTGCACGAAAAAATATCGCGGCGGGAAAAATACGCTAGTACGAACCTGGGCTAAGCCAACGTTCACACGGACGACGTAATAAAATCGCGGCAGGATTTTTTGAGCACTGGATTTTCAACTCTCTGTGTTAAGCCGAGCGTTGAGAATCCAACACGCTGGGACGCACTCTCGTCCCAGCGCGTTGAAAAAACACACTTGGATTTTGAACTCTCGGCGCTAAGCAGAGCGTTGAAAATCCAGTACACGAAAAAAAATCGCAGCGATTTTATTACGTAAGAAAAAGCGTTAGCAGTTTATTTAGAAAGCTGCTAAGAATTTGCCATAATTACTAGCAGTAATTAATCCGTTTCATTAACTAGTAAATACCTAATTACGAGCTAGTCATCCAATTCACGGGAACGGTAATTTACCAACAGGTGGTAGGTACAGTTAACAAAAAAGCCAATGACTCTTTCTGGATTTCTCTGTCCTAAGACTAGTCGCAGGGTTAGCTACATTATTATATAAAACCTAGATAATAATTAATCTCCACCTGTATGAAGTTTGGATTATGACCCTCACCCCCCCACACTTACTCTCACCCACTACTCACTCTCATACACATACTACATACACATTCACCTCCACACCATCTCCTACACACAGAACAGCGCGTTATTTGTCTTTGTTTTATTTGTCTTTTACTCATATAACAATACTGTGTAAGTACCCATTTTGTTCCTGCATTTTTAATTTTTAATTGTATAAGTTCATTTATTATGATCAGCAGGCTTACTCTCGACACTCGATCTCAATCGGAATTCGAAATTGGGATCGAAATCTTGTCATTTGGCACTCTTGAATGCCACACTAGCGCACGATTGGAATCGTATTAGGTGGTTTTTTTTGGTACTAAATGAAATCGACTTTACTCGAACGAATGCACTTTTTCGGTACTCTTGACGAGATTTTGACGTTGACATATCGAGTTTGAAGTCGTATTAATGTCAAAGTTAAACGATTACAAAAAGGCTACTTTTTTGGGATCGAGTTTGATATTGTGGCTGATTTTTGAAGTTTTTATTGTGAATAATGGCGCATTTAGAACTTATTTGTGATATTTTGGACAATGCTCATAAGTTAGATATGAGACAAAGGCGAAATTTGAGACGAATGGCGCGTTATGCAGACAACGCATTTGCCATGACTGACGAGGAATTTAGGAGAAATTACCGTGTAAATAAGGAGCTTTTCGAAGTGATTTTTAGGGATTTGGAACCTTTGATGCCCCAGCCTACTCGCCGTAGCGACATACCAAGAAAATACAAGGTTTGTAAACTAGCAATTCCATTTTCACATGGTAGGCATTTTTTATACAATTATGAGTTATTAACTATGTTCATTTTATTTTTAGTTACTAGTGGCTCTTTCTTTCTACGCCACAGGCAGCTACCAAAGATTAGTAGGTGGGACACAAGGTACAATGATGTCTCAACAATCAGTTTCAAGAGCAATAAGAGAAGTTACAAATGCTCTGAATTGTAACGATATTTTAAATAAATGGCTTAAATTTCCACCGACTCGCCAACAACGAGACTTAATTAAACAAAGGTACAACTTACTTATTTTTACCATAATATTAAATAATATGTAGTATCATTCAATACTTTAGACATTATGTTGTTTTGATGTTTAAAATGTTTTTCTTAAAACTTATTTGTGAAGAATAATAAGCTAATAATAAATTAATTCCAGATTTTACCAAAAATTTAAAATTCCTGCTGTCATAGGATGTATTGATGGTACTCATGTGGCTATTGTAAGACCATCAGAAAATGAAGAGCGGTTTTACAACAGAAAAGGTTACCATTCGAGAAATGTTTTGATTGTGAGTTAGGTTGGCTATTTATCTAGTTATTAATTATTAGAGTAACTGTAACTTTCTATAAAAAGTATTTAATTTACAGATTTGTGATGCGGATCTCAACATACTCAGTGTTGATTCTTCATTTGGTGGAGCCTCACATGATACTTTTGTTTGGAACCAACATCCAGTTAAGAATCACTTACAAAATTTAATAAATGCAGGAGAAAGAGTTTTTTTACTTGGTAAGCATTATAAACAGTTGTTCAAATTGGAAATTAATTTACATTAGGTCTACAATATATTATAATAAGTACTAAGACATTTTAATATAATTATAGGTGATTCCGGTTATCCTCAAAGGGAATATATGATGACCCCAATAGTGGATGCACCGCCAGGCTCAGCTGAAGAGTACTACACAAATCTGCATTGTGTGGCTCGCAATACTGTGGAGCGCACAATTGGGGTTTTAAAAAATAGATGGAGATGTCTTCTTGGCCATAGAGTTCTTCATTATCATCCAGACACAGCTGCTAAAATTATAAATGCATGCTGTGTTTTACATAACATTTGTAACCGAGCACGATTGGGTTTGGATGATATTGAGGATGCCGTACCACCCATGGGAGAAATGCAATTGGCGCAGAGTGGGTTAGAAGTGGATCGAGGTTCTGCCTCTGTGGAGCTGCGCAGGGGTCGCGAGGCTCGTGTACAGCTTGTACAAGACTTGTGGACAGCTCGGCATCTCCATTAATATTATTGTTTTCTTATGTAAGAACAATTTTTTGACTAAGACTATTCCTTGTAACTAAAAACCTAATTGACTCTAATTCAATGAAACATATTTAGTAAATTAATCTTTTTTTTTTCACTACTCATTCTATTTATAAAGATAAGTGAATATTTTTATGTGATCAAGACTTGTACTCTCTTATATTATAATTGTAAGACTATTGTTCTATTGTGTCCTTTGATTTCTATTGTGTATTAAATAATGTAATGTGTTGTGCTGAGGGTTAGTAATGTATATTGGCGTGTGCTAGCTGACATATGGCCAATAATTTATCATTTAAATTATGTTTTGTAATTCAATGAAACATATTTAGTAAATTAATCTTTTTTTTTTCACTACTCATTCTATTTATAAAGATAAGTGAATATTTTTATGTGATCAAGACTTGTACTCTCTTATATTATAATTGTAAGACTATTGTTCTATTGTGTCCTTTGATTTCTATTGTGTATTAAATAATGTAATGTGTTGTGCTGAGGGTTAGTAATGTATATTGGCGTGTGCTAGCTGACATTATGGCCAATAATTTATCATTTAAATTATGTTTTGTGTTGCGTAATGTAAATTATTTTGCATATTGTATAGAATTATTTTTTTCTAACTTGAACAGACAGCTGTGCTGCTGGGGAGTTTGTTGCGCCACTTCTTCTTCCCAGCGAAAGGCACTAGGAAGTGGTGAAGGGTGGGCGTTTTGGGGGACTGTCTTATGTAATTTTGACGTTCGAAAAGTGCTGATTCTCAGCCTAATTTGAATAAATGACTTTTGAATTTTTTTTTTTTTTTTTTTTTTAGATGTTCATGGTACAATTAATAAAGAGCTTAAGTTTAAAAGGTAATGTCTAATTATTATTAACAAGTATTAGAATAAAAATAGCCTTTTTATTAAGTTATTTTTATTTATATTCACTGCATTTCCAGCACACAAGCAATTTTAATTTGGTTCACATCTTAAGTTAGGTCTAAACACCGTATTTATACAAGTACTGTATAAGACATGTCACACATCATTGGATTCCTTACAAAATGATCTATCTTCTGAGGTATCTATATTATATTTATCTGTTTCCAATGAAAAGTTATTTCAATGTAAAAAGATTTATTTTTAATAAAAAACTGTTTTAAATGTTAAATTACTCGAAAAGTACTTAACCGATTTACAGGCTAGTCTATTGACCTAAAACAATACAATATTTAAAATAACACAATTACGTTTTTCAGGGCGTGACGCGCCCTGGAATGATGGTTACAAAAACCATATTTACAAATTATAACAAACTAAAGTTTTACAACATAATAATATAATTATAACTCAATTAAAGTAGGCTTTTCAAAAGGACATCAATCATCAATGGCTAAGTCTAGGGTGCCTGGACAAACAAAAAAATAATATATATAAATTACAGCTATAAAGCCCACTTAATTGAAGTTATAAGGGTTTTACTTACGATTTTTCGTAGAATCACTATTTTATCACAAGTTTTGCTTAATTTAGCAATATTATCACTATGAATTTCAATTAATGAAAAGAAAAAAACACTATAAAACTGTTCTATAATTCTAAACTAGTACATATTTACAATATAGCTATTAATATAAATTTAATTACTGCCTATTTTCTCGCAGGGCATCAGCAATATTATTAAGGGAATTTGCCACAGCTTGAGAGCCTTCTCTTATGGCTGCTGAAAGTCCCTCCATTTGTTCAACAGCTCGAGATAAGGCCCTCGCTGTGACAGTTTCTGCTTCAACCCTCTTCCTCTCTATCTCTGTGAATCTCTCCCGGTCTTGTTCCAACATAGTCCTTGATCGGACACGCTGTCCTGGGGGCAGGCTGGTCCTTCTAGGACTTTGATCTCTTGGTGTTGCTGAAACGTACAAATAAAATAAATAACATTTATGTAAGTAATTGTATCATCATGAAAGATGCCATACATAGTGTGAAAGATTATTACCTCTCACAGTCTCTACATTTTGGTCGGGAGAAGCATGAGACTCCAATTCATTTGCATCCACATCCTCGGTTGGAATGATCACTTCCAGTTGAATTTCATTCTGGCTTTGGCTCTGCAATTATAGAATAAGTACTTCATTATGAAGGTGTTTACTTTTATCAAGTTCACAATTGTGTATTCAAATTTATCTACAACTAAACTGACTTACTGTAGTAGAGGGAAACGGATTGGCAGCAACATGGCTGTCTCCTGCAGCAAATTGAAGGCCCCCCATCACTGCTATCAGGCGTTGGTCAATGGGTGTTAATACAGATAAATTATCTGCAGACCCACCACCGGTACGCCTCATCGACTGTGCATGCTCGCCACATGTCTTCTTCAGGCTATGCTTTTTGTCAGCCCAATACTGAAAAGGAAATAAATGTACTAATTATTGTAACTGTTTTCATATAATTAAGTGAAAAACAAAATGTTTATTAGTGTGTAGACAGTACCTTAGCCCAGCCTTTACCATCTTTCTGTGCACCGCCTAGTGCATTTAAGGATACTGCTATATCGTTCCACTTTCTCTTTGTCTCCTGCTTAGCATGAGCAGTGCGCAATAACCCCTTGGCAATTCCTGGGTTCTGTACCAGGAAATCTACCAGAGTCTCCAGCTGTTGATGTGTTGGCCTACTCATCCTATAAGAACAATATGTGTTAAGCAAAAGTGTTTAATGTTAAAATTTAAAGGAATTAATGTTAAAATATATATATAATAGAATTGTGGCCTTACCTTGATATTTTCGTCTTCCTCGGTTGAATACTTGTCTTAAAGTAAAACTAACTTGAACTTGTGCATAGAAACATACTTTAATACATTCCAAACTAAACACTTGAAAACATTTAGATAACATCGCTTTGAAAGTTTTGTTTATCGTAACAGTAATAATTCACACTTTTTATTCAAAGAACTTCTAAGATTCTAAGTGGACGAAAAACGCGCGAGTTTTTTTTTTTTTAATGTTACTTTGGCAATGACATTCACAATGAGCCTTTGCTACCTAAAAATTTTGTATTAAAATACATTTAAATGCAAGCAAAGAACACTTAAATGATTATTTATGTTAAAATATTTATCAGAACAGATTTATAAATAGATTTAACGAGTTATTCAATATTTATAAATTTGGTAATTAACGTTTTGATGTGTATGGCCACCCCATGTGAATCAGTATAATCGAAGTTGCAGTCGATTCCAATCTCAATCTCGATTTCGTTCAAGAGTGTCAATTTTCTGAAGATTGGAATTGAAACTGGGATCGGATTAGAATCGGATCGAGATTGGGATTGATTTCAAGAGTAAGCCTCCAGGTTTAATAACTTAAATACAATTACATAACCTGGGGAAGGGCGGAGTATCCTAAAACAAGCATACTATTTGCTTAAATGGATTCTCCACATTATAACTAGAATAAGGTATTTAAGTTGAAGCAATAAACTATTTTTTTTTTTTTTTTTTTTTTTTTTGTTTTAAGGTCAAAATAATAGCTTTTTACTTAATGCATATGAAAAAAGATACGGTACTTATAACAAAAAAAAATAAAAATAAAAATTATGTTTGTTTAGATTTAGACTAATCTCCGAAACGGCTGGACCGATTTTGACGGGAGTTTCACTGGCAGATAGCGGATGTTATAAGAAGTAACTTTGGCTACTTCTTTTAGAAAAACCCGCGCAGGCGAAGCTGCAGACAGTTCATAATATGAATGTAGTTTTTTTGAAGTGAAAACTTTTTTAGGCGCGTTGGGCATTTTTGAGATGGGAAAAACAATTGAACTCGCGACACCGTTACCGACACCTCATTTTTGTAAACGCGATTGTGCTCTTTATTTATATTACGTTACGGATCAATGTTCTATGCAAGTATTTTAACTTTAAAGGTTTTGGAAGTATATTTTTTTGTAAACGCGATTGTGCTCTTTATTTAGATAAGGTTACGGACCAATGTTCTATTCAAGTAATTTTCTTCCACCAAGGCGATCTTGTTCAATTTTTCACTTCTGTCGGCACTCCCGGAGTGCAACTGTATTTTTTAACCCAATTCTCATTCTTTTTTTTCTGCCTACTGGTACTGAAAAGGACGCGATTCAATCTCGATTACCTCTCTCTTTCTCTCTCTCTTTTACATGGATAATTTGATCTTTCTTACCTTTCAAAAACAGCGCCAATAGCCAATCCGTCAGGTAGCGTGGTAGGTAAGTCCTTCAGTGAATGTACTACAAAGTCCACAGTATCATTCCTCAGCGCATCTTCTAAATCCTTAGTGAACAGCGATTTCTCTCCTATTTTGGGCAGTGATACGTCTAAAATGCGGTCTCCGAGCGTTGTCATGGTAACTGGAATATAAAGTTTATATCTTTGATTATTTATATGTCGGATCCGGTCAATAGTACGGACACGAAACGAATCGCAAGCGCGCCACTGGCGACATCAAGAGTGATCTACCTACACCAAAAAAAGGCGCGCTTCTACAGAGTTTTAAGGCCACGGCGAGGGCATTCAGCCTCTGGTCGCATTGGAGTCAAGACGTCGCGGAACTGTTCTCGATTCGTGGTGTGTTAGTTGTAATTTGTGAACATTTTGTTAATTGGTGATTTTAATAAACGCCGTCGCACCCAGTGTGTGTATAATTTAGCTAGTGTGATTCATTTGATAGTAAATTATAATGTGATCTGAACTGCAAACTGATTTTCTATTGCGCATTAACCAACACTACCCACACTACGCCCACAGTAGTTAAAATATCGCTGATAATAACGAAAGTCACATACCCGTCTCCGACATATATAAATAATCAAAGGTTTATATCTGTATTTATTATAAATATAAGGTCCCATTAAAATAGATGGACACATTTTAACACAGCGTCCAGTACGACTAACCAGAGATATCCAAGCACAAAAAAACACTGACTAAAGTGATTTTATTTTGACCTAAAATAATTAACTAACATTTTTAGTGTATTTTCGTTAGCTGATTTTTTTCTTGTAAGTATCTAATGCGTTTTTCTTATAATTTTTTCCATTGTCCTTATTTTCGTGGTTTGAATTATTTATAAAAGTTTGTCCATCTATTTTAATGGGATCTTATATATACTAATATTATAAAGAAGTACAATTTGTTTGTTTGTTTGTATGTAGGCGGTAATCTCTGGAACTACCGGTCGGATTTGAAAAATTCCTTTTGCATTGGATAGCCCAATTCTTGAGGAAGGTTTTAGGCGGACGAAGTCGCGGGCAGAAGCTAGTGTTTAATAATTTATTTAATAAACGATGAAACATCTATTTCTAATCATATTATAAATTAAAGTCACTTTTCGTGTTTATCTGTGTGATCGCGTTGTTCTTCTAAACTGCTCAACGGATTTCGATGCGGTTTTCAGCATCATTGAGAGAATTTATTCCGGAAGGCCGCCATAGCCGTGATTTGGTCTGGAGGACTATTATTTCATTGGTATTTTCACCCAAAGTTTAATTTTCTTCACAAAAAAACATTATGCGCAGAAAGATTGACATTATCATTCTCGTCAATAGACGATACTTAATAAATTAGCATATTTATACCGTAATGTCATACAGTATACTAGAAAATAGGTACAACACTGGCGTTGTGACGTAAGTCTAGTGGCATAAGCATAATCAGCCTATAAAGTTCCCACTGTTGGGACACAGGCCTCCTCTCAGTGAAAGGAAGTGGGACGTAATCCACCACGCGGGCCCAGTGCGGGTTGGTAGATGTCACATGTCTTCAAATTTTTGGTTCTCGGACATGCTGGTTTCCTCACGATGTTTTCCTTCACCGTTTTGAGAGCAGTGGTGATGAAATAATTTACACAAAGTAAAGCGCCTGTCAGGGTTCGAACCTACAGCGGCGGTGATATCTCACGTCCGGTACTGATTCAGGCCATGGTACGGAGCGAGAGGAAATGGGAAGCCGTCACCTCCTTCTGCGAAGCAGTAATGCTCGCGAAGGAGGAGGCGGAACGCGTGAGGGAGAGGCAAATTTCGCGCCCTCGCGCCCCTAACCGCCGCAGGACGTCTCCTCCTGCGGCGGTTAGGGGCCCTGGGGGTCCTGGGCGTCGGGTATCGCAGGCAGATTTCCAGCCACCGTAGGCGCGGCTTGCGGACGGTGAGCAATGGGTAGCTCGACGTCCGATAAGGACCAGGCCCGGGTCGACGGCGCGTTGTGTTCCACGCGCGCCTCAAAGAGATGTCAGCAGAATTGACGGGGTCCGCTAGGGCCGATGCCTGCCGGGGCTGCGAAGAAGTCCGAAAGGGAGATCGTGGCCCCTGGCAACATGGCAACCGAAGGAACACGGGTGGGTTTTAGTCAGTAGGAGTCTGACACGCCCTCCCGCTCCACCCAGAGCGGGAGAAGTTATTTGATAATTTCCCACCCAAAAAAAAAAAAAGAAAAGAAGAACCACAGACATTTATACGTCTGTGGTTCGAACCTACGACCTACACGTAAGTCTAGTAATTATAAGTAATTTTATTTACCTCAAGAACCTATAATGTTTTTTTTGGTGGCTGTTCTTTTACATAAATAACTTTATTAGTTATCATAAACTGTTATTTTAGCTGAAATAAGTTAAATGCTTATTTTGAGTTGTAAGCAGCTTAAATTCTGAATTTCATTAAGTTACTTTACCTTTAGAAGAAACAAAAACTGACGTCATGACGACCAATCTCAGCGGAGACCAGCCTTCGGCGCGGGAGATTTATTATAGTGCACAAGTGTGTGCGCAGACACAGGTGCACTCTCTCTTCCCTCACTCTCATAGTCCGATGGGACGGCAATCCGACACGACCGGAGAGAGATCGGGCGCAGGGCCAACGGCGGTAGATACAAAATGTTTGTAAGCTGATTTTTATAAAATGTAGCTTAAGAAAAGGGGCCTACGCTTGCCGGGGTTGGTCCGTGGATGGGTGACCATCTTGACATATCGAGACTCCTCCGTGCCTCGGAAAGCACGTTAAGCCGTTGGTCCCGGCTGTCATTCGTGGATTTTTGAGTCATTACGGGTCGTCAGAAGCTCGAAAGTGTGACAACCAGTCTTACCAAGGGGTATCGTATTACTCAGTTACTGGGTTGTGGAGGTCAGATAGGCATTCGCTCCATGTAAAATACTGGTATTCAGCTGCATCCGGTTAGACTGGAAGCCGACCCCAACATAGTTGGCAGATTGATTGTAGCTAGAGAAAAGGGGAACTCCCTAAGTACTTTTAGTTTAAAGTCAGCCAATCAGCTGAATTAGTGTTCTTTAAAGTTCATAGATCAATGAACTGACTAAGAGCCTAAGTTTGACCTAGACTGACCTCCTGTAACTTATTATTTTATGTTACTTACCTACAGAGAACTCCTTCTCAGGATTTATTTTCTTTAAACAGTCAATGACATAGTTGGTTTGGATAAGAGCCAGCTGAAACAAATATTTTCATCTTGTTAACAACATAAAAGTAGTACCACACCTTCTTTCCCGAGAAAGGGTTGTGCAGAGGAGTACAGTTCATAAATATATCCTTTACGACCAATATTAATTTCTATATTTGCAATTGTAACTAGATAATAATTTAAGAATGTTTTCTGTAGCTAGTAATTAAAATACCTACATGAATATAAGTATAATACCAGCCAATTATTGTCCCACTGCAGGGCAAAGGCCTCTTCTCACACAGAGAAGGCATGAGCATTGATCACCACGCTTGCTCAAGACAGGTTGTCGATTTCAGACTTATATTGACTATAAATCCAGGTTTCCTCACAATGTTTTTCCTTCACTGATGTTAGTAATACATGAATATAAAATTAAAGATTTTTTTAAGTGAAAACTTCTTTAGGCACGTTGGGCATTTTTGAGATGGAACTAAACCATTGATTTTGCGACACCATGACGACACCTCATTTTTAACCGACTTCCAAAAGGAGGAGGTTCTCAAACGCGATTACTCCGCCAATTATGATTACATTTTGATGATTCTTTTTTTGTTTGGTAGATCATACTTCAGAGGTGGTCCCATATAAATTTTATTAACTTTGCTTGGGTAGTTTTTGAGTTAGCTTCAATTATACGTATTTTTTCCCACTTAGTATGTAGATGATATGATAACTTCTTGTCACTGTTATTTACATAGCAGGTAGTGGTATTCGAATTTGTGTGGGGTAGGTACCACAACTAAAAAGTGAAAAATAAAAACTTTTTACAAAAAAAAAAAACAAACGACTTCAAAAAAAAACACTACAAAGTGAAAAATAACTTTAATTTCGGAAGTTGGTGACAAAGAACGAAAATTCAAAACCAAAGACACCGACTTCCGAAATTAAAGTTATTTTTCACTTTGTAGTTTTTTTTTGAAGTCGGTTGTTTTTTTTTTTTGTAAAAAGTTTTTGTAAGCACAATTGTGCTCTCTATTTATATTATGTTACGGATCAATGTTCTACGCAAGTATTTTTATTTTAAAGGTTTCGTAAACGTGATTATGCTCTTTATTTATATTAAGTTACGGATCAATGTTCTATGCAAGTATTTTTACTTTAAAGTTTCAGAAGTATTTTTTTTTTGTAAATGCCATTGTGCTCTTTATTTAGACAAGGTTACGGATCAATGTTCTATACAAGTATTTTTCTGCCACCAAGGCGATCTTGTTCAAGTTTTCACTTCTGTCGGCACTCCTGGAGTGCCAACACTTTTTTTTCCTTGCAATGCTGTCTGTCATTGGGTAGGTGACTACTCTTATAGATTCTCAGTATATTCATGGGTGGGGAAGCAGATGAACTGAAAGTATGTCTGTCTTATACTCATGCAAGGACACTTCATGATCAGAAGTGAATTGTGTAAAATTTAACAATGTTTTAAAAACATCTGTGTAAACATATTATTTAAGTTTGTAAGTCAAGTTTCTTTATTGAACATTCAATGCTTCTACATGATACAGGAAATTGATACTTATTAGTACTTGTGAAACTTGTGAACTTCCAATTTGTTTTGTAATCAGATTTCACTCTTATTTCAATAAAGGTCAAGTAGCTATTGGCTTGAATATCTACAATTGTTAATTAATTGAGTGTAGGAAAGTGGGTTATAGTACTTTAAGAAGTCAAAGGTCATGATAACAATTTCTTAAATTTATTGTGTAATTTTTCTTGAAAAATTTATTATGAATATGATGTTAGAATTCGGTCTATCATTTGACTTCTCTTATCAAAATAAGCCAAAATGTTGAGACCCTAAAGTTTAATTAAAAATAATACCAAAGATTATTGGGGTCAATCAGATAAACATAGAATAAAATGTAATGTAAACACAAGAAACTTGAGACCTTGAAAATAAATAATAATTACGTAAAAAACGTAGGTACGATATGATAATACAAGTATTTTGAAATCTGGTTAGAAACAGCGCAGTCACAGAGTTACGTACGTAATACTTAGCAAGATCCTAAAACGAACGACCCACCGACCCAAGATTCACGTAATGTATGAAAACTGTTTACAACAATAAAATAATAAGATACAATGACTTAGACATACCTCACTCTTTCTAGAACCAACTCGAATCACATTTTTTGTTTCACTTTCCATTGTTAATTCAAATAAACACGAATTTACATAAGAATTTTAATATTAGGAACTTTTAGGTTATGTCATGTACGTGCGATATTTGAATAGAAACAAATTAATAATTTGGCGGCCTAATGACTTGTCACTATCACTGTAGTGGACGAGTCGGCAATTTATACAATTGATTAATTAGAATAATAAAATAAATCCATCCTTCTGTACAACAGCCAAATCACTGAAGTGTCAATGTCAATTTCTCAAAAGTCAAAACGTCAGGTCATCACAGCGCTGACGCTGACATACATAATTTGCGTTCCGATTTAGTTATCACGAATTGACAACATCACCTATAAACCATTTTCTCCCATAAAAGGATAGCACATTGTCTCGACGAAATATCGGTTTCCAATTTTTTTCGGAGAGCTTTTTCCCATAGTTTTCTTCTTGTAACATCTTTGGCAAATACATGGGGCCCCGTATTTTTGTAGTAAACAGCTGCGCAATTGGGCTCGCTAATTAATTATGCGTAAAATAAAAGAAGTAGCTTGTTTATTAAAAAAATGGCAAGCTATCATATAATAAGACGGTGGACATCAGCACCATCTGAAGTGAGCAAGTGGCAGTTTTTAGCCCCATTTATTCGGACCACTCGTGAACGCACTCACAGCTCTCGCTCAACGTCAAAACTTGCATAGTTCTTCTTTTTCTTTGGTTAGGTGGTGACGGTAGCCAGAAGCACAATTTCGAAAATGCCACGTTAGTGCAAAGATATGATGCGACTCAAAACAAAACAGCACAACCATCATTCTTGACAGCGCTCATGGTAAATTAATATCAATTTAGGGCATGGTGAGCGTTATCGCAAGATAGAATTATTTATATATAATTCTAGCGCATGTCATGACGTCTTCATGAAAAGCGTCAGCGCGATAACGATGTCCCATGAGGGACATAGTTATCGCGCTCACGCTTTTCGGAACGGGTGTTAGCACGCTCAAATAGATTACAACGTAACTCGGAACGCAGCCAATGTCATTTTTCGAAATGCAAGTATTGCTAGCTTTAAAAATATTGATAACACCATTCAGCCTTCAGCCAATGACTAATGTGAGAAGATAAGCCGGCCCGGTACCTCTGTGGCCGGTACACGGACTACGGTAGAACGGCAGAACTTTGTAACTTTCAGTATATTAAAATGTACTCTGTGTTTGTAACGCACAACGTCAAACGCATAGCACCATGCCGCGGCCTTTATTTTCACCTTGAAACGATTAGAGATTTGTGTATAAGAGGCTTCCACAAAAACGACCAAACGTTAGTTGCAGTTGACGCTGGTGGACCCGATGCTCCACACACGCTGACAGCTGACATACAGTTTAACTGCGCCATGGCTGATGGCTTACTCAAAAACATGGTCATCTAAACTTTCAATGGGTTTCAAATTTATAAAGAAAACGACAAACTTAAACAAAATGATGTTTTATTAAGGAATTACATAAAGGAACGTCAAGCCGACAGTGATGAAAACAGCCAAAGTATCACATTAATACTTCGGAAACCAATTATTTATAAATGCAAAAAAATATTCGAATAAAGTCCACTTTTCTGAAGATTTCAATCAAACGGGCTTATAATCACGACAATTATGTTATGTTCGCCTAATTCACAAAAACTATTATAATCACAGTTTTGTTCAATCATTCATTCAACTCAATAATATGATTAGGCAAATTAAAAAAATGGTGGGTCAAGATTACATCGTCAATCTTATATAAAAATTAAGAACAAACCGGTATTATTGAATAATAATATCCGTAATAGATTTGATAATAAAAAAAATAGTCAAGGCGGTACCTACATTAGAACTTAACCTATAGATTTGAAAAGCGACATTCATACACTAGACAATTAAAAATAGATCATTTATTTATCTGAATTGATTACTTCTTGCGTTTACTACTTCTCAACCACCTCCTGTTGGTGACAACTGTAACGCATTTTTTTCTTGGTGATGCTTCTGAAAGGAGATAACAGAAAATTATGCACAATTTACAGAGGTTGCCAAGGCAGCTTATCATTTGGATGCCTAAAACAAAACGCGAGGTACGTCAAGTAAATTCGCGGCAATTGTTATAACTCTGTTAAGGCACCACCGCCGATGACGAAGCAATTAATGTCTCTTTATCTCGCTCAAGTATCCTACAAAAGCTTGTAGGTCCCGTGTAATTAAAAGAGTTAAATATGTTAATAGTTGATCGCTGACTGTTCACAACGCCGGCGAGTACTCGATTCGATGTCGCAGCGACAAGAGCTTTCAAAGAGGGTATTCTCGCTTGGCGAGCAGTACACTCGCAGAAAGACTTACGCTTGGTACATATGCATACCAGCGAGTAATCGCTCGCTGCCGTCGCGCACCGTCCGTAGGTGCTCATTGAAATTTGACCAATTGGTCTATGGGGAAAATTACAGGTTTCCATCGTCCAAAAACCAACTGGGCTATGTAGAACACTGGACTTAAACAAAAACCATGTTCCATTATAACCCTGGGGTCACTCCAGTTTCCTATACTTTTGGTTCAAAGAAACTTTTGCTATATTCTTTGGTTCACATCAAACTCAATTGAAAAATATTATAAATAAATATTATGTTAGCTAATTACAGTTATTTATAATAGAATCTTCAATGAAAAGATAGGGAAGTATGAATTAATTAATTTTCGGATTACATATTTCGTTTGCGTCCCAGTGGCAAGAATTGAAGAATTTTAATATGTATATTAAAATATTATGGAGAATTTGCAATATATAAATAGGCGGAATACCCAGCGGTTTTAAAAATTGTAAATATGGACAAGGCTTTTATTAAACTGGGCAGCGGAACATTTCACAATAATTCTCCATAGCCTGGTTGGTATTTGTTGGACGATGGAAACGTAATTTTCCCCATAGACCAATTGGTCAAACTTCAATTGGTCCATGGAGCACCGACGTCGCGCACTCGTTTTTAATTGCTAGCTCTACTGGCTTCTCGTTAATCACCGGTCGTATTACAGGTGCCTTAGGCCCGCTGAATTTCATTAAAATTTTAAACTAAAATAAAGTCTGCCATTTCTAGCTTCGTAAAAATGAATAATACTTACTTTTAGTGTCTTTAGGCGCAGTTTTCACAGGCTCAGAAGCAATTGTAACTTCTTTTTCCTCTTTCTTACTAAATTCCTTTCCATCTTTCTTAGTTGCAACTTTCTTATTACTCTTAGATTTTGTTCTACCAGTACACTTAGAAACTACTTTTGATTCAACTTCTACTGATTTATTGCTGTCAATACTACCTTTCTTTCTGGTTACTCTGGAACTGGGTTCAGGTGGCTTCTTACTCCTAAGAGACCTTGTACATGGTTGGACTTGAACAGATTCTTTTTTAGCAGAAGATTGCTGTTTCAAGGCATCTAACTTCTCTTTTGCCTCTCTTTTTTCCTTCATTCTGTGAACTTTGATCATTGCTGGGGTGTACCCTTCTAAACCTTCGATTGGTTCTTCTGCTTCCTTCTGTTTACCAGAAACCTTCCTCTTAAATGAGGCGATAACTTCTTTCATAGCATAAGTGGGGTTCATGTTTTGTAAGTAGTCTTTTTGCATTAATGGTGACTGTAGATGTGAGTCACTGTTATCCGATGCATTTGATAATTTTCTGATTCTATACTTGCATGTCTCATCGTCCACATACTCTGTGTTTACTCCTGCAGTGTTGCGCTCTCTGTTGCGAATTATATCTTCAGGGTTGCCAGCCAAGATTTCTGCCCAAGTAAACTGGCGCGCTGAACCCATTAAATTACCGAACTTCCCGATACTATTCCTGTGAGTCCGGACACCTCTACGTTTTTTATTAACAATCTTCTTTTTCGATCGCAAGTTTTTAGGAGACAGTTTTTTACCAAATATGTCGTGTGGCATAAGTGTTTTTTTCAGACGGGCAACCAAATCAGCGTCTGAAATGAAGAAGTTGCGTGATGCGCAAGGCTTGCGAATGCCGTCACTTGAAGTGTTCAATGTTTGCTTCAAAAGTTCCAGTTTTAAGTCATTTTCGAGAGAATAAACATTTTCTCTCTCATACGTTTTCTTGATGCCGTTTCTTGCGAGGAAGCTCGGTGTTGTGTTCTTCTTTCCGAATCTCTTTGAGTAATACAGTTTGCGACTCATAGGGGACATGGGTGGTTCAATAAAGTTTAGTGCCATTTCTTTATCACCAGCACAGCCATTTTTCAACAGTTCACTCTTAAATAAACTTCTACAATAATCGTAATCAGGTTTCTCGGTAAAGTCAAGACTTGTGACATATTCTAGGAATTTTTCCATGAATTGAGGGTAGAATTCAGTCTTAAAACAAGTTTTTAGTAGCAGTTTGATATCACTCATGAAGTTTTTCTTTAAAACGTGGACCAGGTCAGGTTCAGCCAGTACTTCTGTGGTCTTCCAAGGCAGAGTTCCAGTTAACCAGTCCAGTAGGTTATAGCCAAGAGTTTCCAGATCTGATCTTCTGGAATGAGCTCCAATATGAGAATCTCTGGAACTGTATTCCAGTGTGCCATCATGGGCTTTTCTAGCATCCATACCAAATTCCTTGTGCTTGCCATCAGAGTCCAAAAACTTGGAAGCTAAGCCATAATCTAACAAATAAATTTGTCCAATACTTTGTGATAACACAGCTTCTTGATATATTTCATCACCATTTTCAGGCTCACTTTCTCTCTTCTCCCTTGCGTTACGTTTTCTAGTATCTTCTTGAAACTCTTTAGTGGTGCGAATTAGGTTTTTGTCGCCAAAATCGTCTAGAAGTTTCTGATAGGATTGGTCGGAGCACACAGAACTATTCATATCTTCATAGTTGACATAGTTAGAGATCTGTCTGAGATTGAATGCATGATGTCTGTGCAGAGTCCTGCTATCTCTATCAGAGAGTATCTTTCGCAACTTCTTTTTAACATTTGCAAGTCTTTTGTCATTATCATTAGTTTCCTCTGGGCTCTTAGATTCTTTTATGACGAAATCTTCATCATCATAATAGTTGGAGGTCCTAGATTTTGTAGGCTTAGCTCTTCTATGTTTTCCTGATAACACAGCAACCTCCTTTGTATCTTTTTGGAATGATGGAGTTAGTTTTACAAAGGGCACTTTGCCAATTCTAGAGCCGTCGAAACCAAGCATTAGGTTGGAACTTTTTATATCAGAATGTGTGTAGCCTTGACTATGTAGGTACTCCAACACGTCTAATATTTGTAATGCTAGTACTAGAACATTTTTGGGGTCTAAAACTCTAGTTCTAGCGACGATTTTTTGTAAATCGATGTCATAGCGTGGTAGGACAAGGAATCGGTATTTAGTGCCCGTGTTCTCATCTGTGAACGACCCGCTGGCGATGTAAACAGGCATACCAATGCGTTTTTGCTTGTTTTCTAGCCGCCATGCTTTAACTGTTGACAAAAGAAACTCTGTAATTATGTGTTTAAAACAATTTATTTTATTATTATAATGTATGTACTCTGTTCACATTATCTTTCGAATTTGACCTTGGATATTAGACTGGAATACCGATAACATAAGATTTATTTTTAACAAATCATGAAGAATGTTTTTTTTTTCCTCACCTTGTGTAGACTGTGCAGTTCTGATGAGGCAATGAATCTCCACAAACAAGGGGCCGTTAGTGTGAGGTTCTATCTTCACTACATATCTTGCGTTCAATTTAGTGACATCTTTGTCAGCATCATCTGATGCCAGATAGATTCTGCCAAAACTGCCTCTGCCTGAAATGGAAAGAATATTTAAATAACATTATGAATTATAGTATGTAGATAAATGTCACTCGGACAACCCTGCTTCGAAAAGTGGAGATAATTACCATTTTCATTATTATGAATTATGTTATGATACATTAGATGCAATTCGTGCAATGAATCCTAGAAGGCTATGTTAGGTAATCTTTAAGATGCTCATTTATTTATTTATGTGTGATTTATTGTATAAAATACCTTGATAAAACTCCAAAACGATTTCTAAATGACAAATCCAAGAAAAAAAAAAAAAAAATATTTTATTTTTTAAACTAAGGATAAAATTAGTTAGCTGTTAATTTGCAATAAGAACATACTAATGAAGAAACATTGTAATAGTAATTTATACCAAAAAACATTGTAGTAGGCTAGTCACAGGTTTATCAGAGAGATTATAGAGTAGGTACCTATGTTAATGAACAAGTCACAAGTTAAAAGTGGTTCATCTGGTTTAAAACAAGTTTCTCTCAGAGATGTGAGCTGCTCATACATTCTTAGTACTTAGTTTGCTTTCTTGAGTTTGCCTATGTACTTCCTAGCATTTCTTTAGATATTATAATGTTTATTTTTACATACAGTTAGCTAGTATATAATGCAGTTATTATGTATTTTTGTTGCAGTAATGAGCAATAAGGATATGTGTTTTTTATACAATTAGTCAATTACTGATGAATAATAAAATAAATACTCTTTTTTTTAAATTTAGTTATGATTACTGTCAAAATATTGTAAGTTCCACATGCTTTTTTTTCTTATTTTCTCACAGTCAGGGACTTGGAAAAGATTTGTTGTAATATTTGGTAGTGCAGTGGTTTCTCCAGCAAGAATTAATTTCATGGCAGCAAAAACATCCATAGCCTTTTGTAAATTATTTTAAGATGGGAAGATTACTTCTGTAGAGATGCTTTGATAAAAATATTCTACATTTACAGATATTTTAGAACTGCTAAGAAGTAGCCGTCTTTGTGACTCCAACCCTTTTCTATCAAACCAGTCTTGTAAACGAACCATAATCAGCTTCCATATCAACAGAAGTATTACAAATGCAATCACCAAGTTTTTATAGGAATGTCATCATAGACAAGTAAATAATGAACCACATGAATATGATGCATGTGTGAACTTTGACTCAGCTATAGTAAATAATTTAAATATTGCAAGTAAACTCTTTACTTAGCACTTACTATTTTCGTATATTGCATCAGATGGCAAAGGATAGTCATAATAGGAACTTGATACTTTAAGACTTTTCCAGGACACTGAACAAGACGTTAGAAGTTTTATTGTTATGACATCTATGGGCATTTAGTGTCCCGGAAAGTCTTAATAGTGCAAAATAACCATATTATAGTTTTGTTGAATGAAAGTTATAATAACAACCTGACTTTTCCATTTGAAACATAATATAAATGGATACCAATACAAATTACACAAGGAAATTAACTTTGTCAGCGACTTTAACTTACCAATGGGCTTCCCAATTCGCCACTTCTTTTGTAAGACATCCGTGAACACTATACCAGGGGGCAGAGCCTCATCATCATAGAAACTAACATCCAAGCTCGGGGGCTCCTCGACAGTCTTGGTTTTCTTTTTAGGAGGCAACGGCAGCTGCACTAATTCAGTTCCTCGTCTCGGCATTGCGAATTCATCCAGGAATTTCTAATATTTATAGTTCAATGTTCTCTTTTGCTATTAATTTTTTTTACGACCTTAGACACGAGCGAACAGCTAAAAATAAAAGCGAAGTTATGTAAAGTTGTTGTCTAATCTAATAAAGTCTAACGTGCTCAACAATGTGACGATGAAATGAAATTATCCGTTAATTTTTACTTCTTCAAGTGCTCACCTTTTCATAGCTTCGAAACCAAAAAAACGTAGATTCACGAATCACTTTGGGTAAATTTTCATTTAAAAGAAGCTACTGCATTGAAAACAGTTCACACAGAACTATTTTATGAATAATGCAATTACAAAACTAAATTATCAAGAAACAACAACTGATCAAAATTCCGCCATGTTGTTTGTGTCAATAGAGAAGAGCCTGACTGCAGTAAATATAGTTTGTTCTAGAAAAACTAAGTTAGTCGATTTACGACACAACGTAAATCAACGCGATATATTCATTCATCTGATTCTTTTTTGTGGGGCCTAGAATTAATTTCATGTTGAGTCATGTTTATTTGATCGAATCGGGCTGGCCTATTTTTGACCAAAAAATCAGCATTGCATTGCCATACAACGTAGCAATGTTGCCAGCCTGTTGGGCACTTTTCTTGTTGACGGCGATTCGGACGAATTTTTTGATGCCCTATGATTATTTCCCCTCCTTCTATACTTTGTTTTGTATGCAAGCTTTCAATATTAGAAGGAAAGTCACGTCATATTCGCAAGGCGTTCGTACATGTTGTTCCTTATGTGTTATTAAGGGAGACATTAAATGAGCAATCTGACAGCAATAAAATTCAATCTGTAATCTTATTTAAATTGATCCCTACTGAACCCTACTTTTCTATTTGTGTTAGAGTCTGGCCACGCTAAGCCTGATAAAGGCTGCAATGGAATTAATGGTCAACCCTAAAAAGTTTTATATAATTATAGTAAACTTTTACACCAGTCAGTTTCGGGGTACTTACTTAAAAATGTCAAACTGCTTACGATGAAAGTTGTTTTCACAAAATAAAGTAGAAAAATGGGTAAACCTATTAAAAATAGAGTGCGGGAGTTATAATATAATTCATGATATGTATTGTAAATTCCAAGATGTGAAGGAACAGCATGATCGTCCTTAACCAAAAAAATGAGCCGTCGTGAGACGCCTGGCAGATGTGATACATGGAAATTGTTGTGTACAGGTAATATGCAACGCCAACATTGGCGTTAGCGTTGGTTTGGCATTGGCACTGTTGGCGTGGCGACGCGGTGTCGGCACTGTTGGCGTGGCGACGCGGTGTCACCACGCCTAAAAAAATATTTTTTCTTAGGACAGATGGTGTATCGGCTTAGCGTGGCCAGACTCTAGTCAAATTATCAAGAGATTGTCGGATTGACTTGTTTTCAGATTGATCATTCAAGGTCCCCCTTAGGGTCCATCTGTCAGCTAAATCAGTTACAGCATTAGTAATCGACTAAGTAATCAATGTCTCATCTCCATTTCTAGAGATCAATGCCCGGTTCTTCCAATAACAATATTTTTTTAGGAAAACGCGGAAGTCAACAAATTCAAAATACAAAACCATATTTTTTGTTGTTTTTTAAAAGCTTTTAATTCTAGCCTGCTGTGGCTTTACTTTTAATCTTGTTAGGTCCAGAAGGATAAAACAAATTCACAATATTAAAACATTAAGGTTTTCCTAGGCCCAGCTCTAGGTAAAACTTATCTACCCACTGCAATTTCCTAAAGACAGATTAAACACGAAACAGTGACGCCCTACTCAATTATTTTTGTCAGTAGACAGGTATTTACATTACCTACTTACATATCTAGATCATCACATTTTGATAAGAGGCTATCCTACTTTGTAATGCCTACTTGGTGCAGTTTCATAAATATGTGCAGGAAACTTCCACAGAGATAATGCTTATTAGTAAAGCAAGCAAAGATAAACTGAAGTAAAGCTTGCACAGTACGACCGACGGGATGGATGGATGTGCGAGGGCGAGGCGAGGGCCGAAACGAAACGAAACGCAACGCAACTAACTTTTTTATCGTTTCATTTCATTCAGGAGTCAGTCGCCGAGCGTGAGGTCGTGTGTTTCGTTGCCTCGCTGCCGCGGCGAGAGTATTGAACGCGATGTTTTTTGTTTATCAACAAACAAAAAATGTAACCAGTTGTGTTTGGTGACATAGAAATAAAACGATTTTGTGTTTTTATTATTTGCACGTTGTTCTTATTGAAAAATGTTGAGTTAGCATAGCTTGAAAACTGTGTTTGAAGATGGACGGTGCGAACGGTGATTCTGATCACTCTATGACTTGGGAGGACTTTTTCGGTAAGTTAGAACGAATCAATTTTGTTGAACATTGAAATACCGTTTTGTCTCACACAAGTGTCCCAAGTAAATTGAACAAAGAAACAGTCGGTGCTCTACTTACGACGTGTTTAAAAAAAAACAACAAAAAGTTTTTGCAATGTTTGGAACTCCATGGTCATGAATTTTCCGAGGCGGGAAGAGACTGGTTTTGCTCAGCATTTCCACTTATGGCATGTGTGGATTGCGTTGCCTGTGCCTGCTTGGACCAAGCTCGAGCTATGCAGTATTTACTACAATGTGATCAATCATTCTGTGCATTGAAAACCACCGTACCTTGTAGATATGTTGGTGATAATTCTAATAATGTATTTACTGAATTTAATAAAATAGGTAGTTAATCAAATCATTGGAAAGGCATAGCCAGCATCACAAGTTAATCGTTGACCAAAGTTTTGGAATAATAAGTTTATGAATGAAAACTTGTCCACAACATTTTTTGCTTTTAAATTATTAATTATTAATAAAAAAACGTTTCTTATTTTTTTCTTTCTTGAATTTTAACTTTATTTTATTTTTGTTGGAATAGCGGCAATATAAATATACAATCTGCGAAAATTTCAACTGTATACCTATTACGGGTCATGAACTCATGAGATACAGCCCACTGACAGACAGACGGACAGCGGAGACTTAGTAACAGGGTTCCGTTTGTCACCATTCTGGTACGGAACCCTAAAAATATTGGAATAACTCCTATGATAAATAAATATACAGGCTCAAAAGTCAGCTACATAAATGGTGATGCTGACTGTACATTCGTGAGTTGATCAGAATTGAAAATTAATGTTGTTTTTTTTTTCATCTTACCATAAATAACACTAATTTGGGATCGCGTGTTTCGTTTCAAATTGGACTATTAATATCAAACGTGATAATAATAGGTTTCTGTAACATTATTATAGCGAGGTATTATTACAAACGAGCTGTTGTTGTGTAAAAAAATATATTATATAGCCGGCTTTAGGTAAGTTACAGTACCAACCGAACGCAAATTATATTTATTAATAATAAACTTTAGGTCTGTGCCGGTTCATGGAGGGTGCGATTGTCGCAACCCCGCGCTGGGCACGCCACAATTGCGGTGATAAGACCTCTCTTTGAGGAGTGGCTTGAGAGACGCCACGGCGTCCTCACCTTCCGCCTGACGCAGGTTCTCACCGGACACGGCTGCTTCGGGAGGTTCCTGTTTAGGATAAGGCGGGAGGAAACACCCGGGTGTCACCATTGTGTGGATCGGCCTGAGGACACGGTGGAGCATACGGTGGAGGTCTGCCCGGCTTGGGCGGAGCAACGCCTTGTCCTCGTAGAGGCGATCGGCGGAGGTGATCTCTCGCGTCCGGCCCTGGTTCAGGCTATGGTACGGAGCGAGAGGAAATGGCAGGCCGTCACCTCCTTCTGCGAAGCGGTAATGCTCGCGAAGGAGGAGGCGGAACGCGTGAGGGAGAGGCAAATTTCGCGCCCTCACGCCCCTAACCGCCGCAGGAGGAGACGCCCGGGGCGGGAATCGCGAGCCGATTTCCGGCCACCGTAGGCGCGGGCTTGCGGACGGTGAGCAATGGGTAGCTCGCCGTCCGGTAAGGACCAAGCCCGGGTCGACGACGCGTTGTGTTCCACGCGCGCCTCAAAGAGATGTCAGCAGAATTGACGGGGTCCGCTAGGGCCAATGCCTGCCGGGGGTTCGAAGAAAACCGATAGGGACATCGCGGCCCCCGGCAACAGGGCAACCGAAGGAACACGGGTGGGTTTTAGTCAGTAAGAGTCTGACACGCCCTCTCGCTCCACCCAGAGCGGGAGAAGTTATTTGATAATTTCCCACCCAAAAAAAAAAAAAAGTTTTTTCCGGTAAAGTTTACTTTGCCGGAACAGTAGTGCTATTCTGTAACCATCTCACCGTGTTATCTTAGGTGAAGTGAGCGTGGAGTGAGCTGTCAGTTGCTAAGGATTGACACTATTGGCAGCTCACTTCACCTCAGATATCACGGTGAGATTTTTACAGAATAGCACTACTGGTCTGTTCCGTCTGGAGTTAACACTGACGAGGAACGGAGCTCCCACCTCATTCTTGCCTTTATTGGCCGGCTTGAGTGGAGATTCGCAAGAGCAACCGTGCTCGGAGGAAGGAAGTATTCCAGTAAGATGCTGGTAGGGATCTTGACCGTACTTCCGGGATTGTCCGGATAGCCGCGGAATATCTCTCCACTCCTCACAAGCACCTCAAGACATGTTGCCCCCTTGTCGCTACGACACTTTGTGCTAGCGACCGTTTTCGGGGGCCCATTATTGAGTGTGCAAGTCACCCCCTGCCATTTTATTCGTGTACATATAAACATTGATCAGGCAGGGGCCATAGTCCTTCCATAGTTCCAGGTAACCAGTCCACTTTAGCCACCCAAACCCATAGTCCAATATCTTTGTTTCCCTATCCTACAATAGTCCCACACCAACCGGGGGCTGTCCGACTTCAAAAAGGAGGTTCTCAATTAGTTTATCATTTATTTTTATATATTTGTTACGCGATTAGTCCGCCAATTATGAATTGATTTTGATGATAATTTTTTTGTTTGGTGGGCCATACTTCAGAGATTTTCTCATATAAATTTGATTAACTTTGCTTGGGTACTTTTTGAGTTAGCTTCAATAATACTTATTTTTCCCACTTAGTTTACATGGATGATGTAATGATAGAATAAGTTCCTGTCACTGTTATTTACATAGCAGGTAGTGGTAATCGAATTTGTGTGGGGTGGTACCACAATTAAAAAGTGAAAAATAATAAATTTTAACAAAAAAAAAGAAAAGAACAACTGACTTCCAATAAAAACACTATGTGAGTGAAAGTGAAAAATAACTTTAATTTCGGAAGTCGGTGTCAAAAACGAAAATTCAAAACCAAAGACACTGGTTTCCAAAATTAAAAAGTAATTTTTCACTTTTTTTTCGATATTTTTTTTAAGGATCTGCCTCTGATCATGGATGAGCAAGATAGTGCAGCATCACTTGTGACTGAGATTCGAACTCACAATCTCTTGGCCGTCCATTATAACCGTTGAGATATTTGCGTTCCTCTTCCTCATAAAGTATAGTAAAGGCATTATGCCTTTTAACCTAAGTCGTTCTTATTTTATATAACTGGTCGCTGCACGCTTAGCCACCACATGACCACAATAGAAACGGGTTTTGTCGACGGAAGAATAGACAAAATGACAGATTGTGATTGTTTATCTGTCATTTGTCTATTCTCCCGTCGACAAAACCCGTAGAAAACCCGTTTCTATGGTTGTCATGCTCATTCTACGCGTGCATGTGGTCTACCTACTCCATAGATAATACACTTAAATACGGACCTACTATACACGTTCACAGTTATTTATTTTATGATAACACTAAATAAACTGAAGTCTCTCAAGGCACCTAGGTATTGCCATAAAAAAGAGCTAAGTATAAATGCTTTGGCATTGTTAAGATTTTCCAGGAAACCGCTCAAAGCTGCTTAGTAAACTATTTAAATGGCCAACATGAATGAAATTCTCCAAACCCACTACAAAATCTAAAATAAACCACTACGTGCAAACTGCACGCAAACTAGTAGATTAGTAACTACAATCGAAAAAGGCCACGTTGAATCGATGACTCACAGTCACGCAAGATGCACTACGGTTCAGCGACGACACTTCAAAGTAGCCATTATATTCCGAAAAATATCTATAATAACATTGTATAGCTCATTAATGAGCTATTGAGTAACACAACACAAGTAAGCAAACATAATGAGCGTTTATCTCCACAAGAATGTAAGTGTAACAGATAAAAAATACCGTCTGAACAGTCTTTACTATCACTACCTGTTTACCACAAAGCATGGAATTAGTATGTACTATCTTGATACAAAGAGACACCTTTCAAACAAAACGTATTAATCAACTTCATTGTGTCACATTATTCTTAAGATGGAGGGAATCAGTGCCGCCATTGTATGACTAAATTAATGGTGTGCGCTTCCTCAGAACGCAGCCGTTGCACCGGATGTTCGATTAATTTGAAATTCGACAGTTGGCGCCTTTTATACGATGAAGGTTGGTTAACAAATGAGCTGAAAATTAAATTTTATTTCGAGCCACATTTAAACGACTGTTCAAAAGTATGTTTGCTTATTAAAGATGTCATGTATTTGTGATGATTGCATTCAAATCTTATGTCAGCAGCGCGTCATTTCTTGCCCTTTCTCTAGTTGGTTTGTGCTGTCATTTTGCAAACAGCATTGTTTCTCAATCGAAACAATTGGTTGTATAAAAATAACGCGAGATCCGCATCCGAAATATCAGTCGATGAACTTAGCAAGATACACGGAGGCAAGATACAAGATTGCACAGATACAGAAATGTTGCACGATTGTGGTTAGGGTTGCAAAATTACGTAATTTTACGGAAAACGCTGGTAAAATACGGGTATTTTACGTTCATTTATATAAATTACGGTAAAATTACCGCGACTTATGAAGTTTTCAATTTTAATTTGTGCTGTCCTGTGCTCTGCCTCTGCACATAGACGATATTATTATAATCCATGACATGGTGTGATTCATATCTTGAATTCTTGACTTGAGAATTAAGTTTTAGGGATTTTTAGTACGCATGAGTCGCGCGAGCCCAGTTTTCTGTTTTTTTTTTAAGTTCCAATACTGCCAATATCTCTGGCAAAGGACATTGTTAATAATGGCCTATGAATCAACACGTATGAAACCTTTACAATAATTACTAGTTTTTTTTATAATTTACGTTACACTTATTACAATAGAACGGACACTTCTTATTTTTGAAAACATTTTAAAAAGTAATTCAATTCTGTCTTATTCCCCAGGCGCCATTCATTTTTGTTTCAATTTGACGTTTTGAATAGGCTCTCTCAGCGCTTGATCTATGATTAAGGTTTTTAGTTACAAACAGAATAAAGCGATTGAAAGCGCTGTGTGAAACGAGCAACATCGACACTGACAGTCGATAAATTGACAGATGACACCTTGACATTTGATAGTAATGACAGTGTCAATTTTGTACATTTTTATATTGTCTACTAACTACAAATAAATTAGTATAAACAAATAATGGTTCTAACTACATAAAATATCTGATGAAACATTTGAATGTAAAATCCAATATATTTTCACTAATAAACGCTAAGTTTCTATTGAACTAATTATAACCCCAAAATCCGAAAGTGTTTTAGATTTTTTACAATTCTCAGCAGTGTCCGTGATTTTAATTTAGATTCAATCGAATATATGCAGTATTTAGAACACACAAAGTAAATTCACGGCTCTGTTGGTTATTAGGCGAACAATGTATGAACGCCGAACAATGTCCTTTCATTCAAATCCATTTATCCGTTAATAGTGAAGTAGTGACATACACATGATACATACAAAAATACTCACTTCCGTATTTGTAGTGTTTTAGTAGGTATGACTGTATGAGTACGTTTAATACGTTTTTTACCGAAAATTACCATATTTTACCGTCAAATTCCGTAAATTACGTATAATAACATTTTTTACCGTATTATACCTGGGTAATTTTAAAATAAGCTTATGCGCCATAGTGCAATGTCATTAAAATTCACGATACCCTTGATTATTTATTTATTAGGTACAAACGATTTTTACGATGAAAAGCTTGCGCCTGATACACGGTATCTGTTTTAGTGTAGTGGAAAGACTATTCAATCAAACTGAGTATTTGACTGACGATTTTCTACTTAGCCTAATGCTGCGGCAGCATCTGCGTCTATCGTGACAAAGCTTCGCACAGTGATATGATACACGCAGATGTGACCAACAATTATCGGCTATCGTATCACTTATCGCCCGGGTACATAAAAGGGTTTTAACGCGCTAACGCTAATGTCATCACCGCATTAGCGCAATAACTTTTTAGCGAGCAAAACATACGAAGCTTCGACACGCATTGCTTCGTCACGATAGACGCAGATGCGGCCGCAGCATTAGTGGACCATAGTGATGAGATTTAAATAAAATCAAAACCTTTATTACTTTGCAAACATGGGTAATTATTGATGTTTTATTAAGAGAGTCGTCCATGTTCCCTCCTACAAGTAAAGCACAGTTACATCAGCATTGGGTACATAGCATGACATCATGCTACATTTCACCAGTTATGTTTAAGCCCCATGTAACAGGGGGCGAGCCTATTGCCATCAACCGGGCACAAATCCAGACTCCGGGCTGCTACTGAGAAATTCCAGATAGGAAAATCCAATAACACTGCCCGACCCGGGCATCAAACCCAGGACTTCGTGCTCAGCAGTAGCTATTGCGACTACTACAACGAGGCAGGTATTAGGTACCTACATTACATTGAAAAACTTGAACAAGATCGCCTTGGTGGAAGAAAAATACTGGTATAGAACATTGGTCCGTAACCTTATCTAAATAAAGAGCTCAATCGCTTTTACAAAACCTTAAAAGTAAAAATACTTGCATAGAACATTGATCCGTAATGTAATATAAATAAAGAGCACAATCGCGTTTACAAAAATGAGGTGTCGTAACAGTGTCGCGAATCAATCGCGAAATTAGTCCCATCTCAAAAATGGCCAACGTGCCTTAAGAAGTTTTCACTTAAAATATTGCTTCTGATTTGTGCGGAGTAGCACAAGCTCAAAATCCTAAAGTAAAGTAATACAAACCTCAGAACCAGGTGTTTCAAATTCCATCAATGAAGCAATAATAATTGAAACACGTGTGTAGCATAATTATCACTAGCTGTCGCTTCAAGAACACAAAAACGTGACGAAAATACACGTTTTTAATAAAATTGTAATCACGTACCCATATTAAACGAATGAAAAGTAAATATTATTATTGAGGAGAACCTTAAAGTATCGAGCAATGTTTGATATTTATTTGTAAAGCTTCTGCAGAAAGCACGGAAACATAAGCCAGACGCCGCAGACAAATTCACGATTACAAACAGAACTCGGTCAAAATATACTCCAGTGTTTGAATTCATCTATAGATCGACCGTAATTGCTGCATCTTCTGATAGAAATAAGAAGTTTGAAGGTCTTGCAAAACTTATCTTTAGTCAAAAGTTAAAAAAATTTATCAAAACCAAAAGTTCCAAATTCAAACTAGGCTGGGAATCAGTACTTTTCGAACGTCAAAATTACATAAGACAGTCCCCCAAAATGCCCACCCTTCACCACTTCCTAGTGCTTCATTTAGGAAGAAGTGGCGCCACAAACTCCCCAGCAGTAGAGCAGCTACCTATCCTATATCTATGGAGTGATTGTGTTTGGATATAAGTAAAACCTGTAATAGTCTGCCTAGGTTACATTTCATACATTCATTTTTGTTATAAGCGTGTGCTAGCTGACATTATTGCAAATAATTTAATTTAATGTTTAGTGTTGCGTAATGTAAATCATTTTGCATAATAGAATCAAATTTTTCTAACTGAACAGACAGCTGTGCTGCAGGGGAGTTTGTTGCGCCACTTCTTCTTCCCAGCTAAAGCACTAGGAAGTGGTGAAGGGTGGGCGTTTTTGGGGGACTGTCTTATGTAATTATGACGTTCGAAAAGTGCTGATTCTCAGCCTAGTTTGAATAAATGACTGTTGAATTAGAATTTTTAAATACTGCGCCGACCGCAAATTAATTGGATAAGCTCAAAAGAATGATGATGAGAACGTTACTTTTATAATTATAGCCTGTGTTTCATAGTTCTTTCACTTCATTTATAGTGTCATTTATATACGGGAACAATCGTTTAAAGATCTTGCTTTTTGTCTTCTGAGTCTTATTACAATAGAATTAAAACAATATAAACCACACAATGATCAATTAAAATACCAGCAACATTCCAATAAGAATGTCAAGTAGGTTCTTAGGAGTGTCACGCGATTCGTGCTGATGAATCAATACTCCTGCTAATATTGAGCTAGTACACAACGCATTGTCTGCGATCATTAGTCACTTACTTGTGCAATCTATTGTGTCCGTAACTTAGCTTTTGGTAGCTGAGTATTGCGACAATAACATTATAACTGTTGCGAAAGCTTTAAATCGAAATTCGAAAACTGTGTTTTTGCATAAATGCCGCCAAAATCACGTTTTAGTCGATTTTATTTGGAACTGTATATAACTACTTCCGCATCGCTGTAAAAAATCAGGAAAAAAAAAAACAAAGGCAATACATGGCAGCAACCAAGGCGGACTCTTCAATCTGCACACTCATTACCATAAACAAAAGTTAATGATAAGTTTCCATCTTGGAACACTAAGCGGAAATCGACGCGCGTTGTTGAGTGCACTTAGTGCATGAATATGAAGGGCCAAGTCTTTGAAGTCTAGACGAGGTGGAGAGCGTCTGTATTCCGTATCTGTGCTCTCTATCAAACCTATACAATTTGTTTAATCAACTGTCTGGAGGTACAAAGCGAACGATCGAACGCTGCAAGATGGAAGTCTAACTTTGTTCTGTTTACAAACATTGTATGAGCAACCGGTTGGAAGCTTTGTTTATTATAGTATTATGATTATATTTTGTAAGTGGTGAGTAGGATTGCCTAAGGAGCTAAAACGGTTCTCAATAAGTCATTGAGGTGTGTAGCTAAACGGCATACTTCAAGAGAACAGGATTACCAAAGTTTCAATACTATTCAGGGTAAAATGTAATATTGTAACTTATATTTACCTACAACGTTTAGAGGAATAATAGCAATTTGTAGATAATAACCACATCTTGGATAAAAAAAACACGCCTGTAAACTAACTAAAGAAAACTAAAGAGTCAAAGAGCTTCTGGGCACCATAGTGTAAAAAAATAAGTGCAACCATTTTGCAAGGACATCGACATTGCACCAGTAGGACTAAATAAGCAATAAATAATTTACATTGAGAGAAAACACCTGAGGGCACATGATAAAGGAGACTAATAAATATGAAGATGGAACGCATCTTTCATATAGTTGGCTAAGACCGCTGGCGCCAGCGGTTTCCTGCAGCCGACTGCCGACCGAGTTTCAAATTGCAATACCCAATACCAGAGTAGGTTTGGTTGCAAACCTTGGGCCAATGTTGGTATCTTTAAAAAAATTAATATGACCGATTGACGATTCTGTCTTCATTTTCTGTGTTTCAATATGTAAGTTGCCGCTGTTGCTGCTAATGTTATTGTAGCTGTACGTATTCTATCAACCTTAAAAAAATACGTTTTAGAAGCATTAGTCCAGTCTTAAAAGTAAAACAGAGCATGTCGCTGCTACTGCAGTATGAGTAGTGATTTAGATATCCACTTGTTCCAGAAGAAAAAGCTTTTTGCACGGCCTTTTTAAGTTTGTTCAAGTTTCACGAATCTACATTGGTGCCGATTGCCTTGTTCACAAACTAAACTAAATTTACATTCAGTGCATCTTGTTCTTTCTATTTCATTAAGAAAAGGACAGAAGATAAATTTTAGTTTAGTCCTGTCAAATTAATCAGCGCTTGACGTAAATTGACGTAATTTTAGTAGGCAAGTTTTTAATCACGTCTAAACTTGTATGGAGTAGTGACAAGCGCTGATTAATTTGACAGGACTAAACTAAAATTTATCTTCTGTCCTTTTCTGAATGAAATACGAGTAGAAAGAAAAAGATGCACTGAACTTATTAAATTTAGTTTAGTTTGTGAGCAAGGGAATCGGCACCATTGTTTTGTTCCAATCTTTATAACCCAGGCTGTCTCAAACATTGGCCCCAACATATGACAGAGCAAACCGAGTGTTGTATGCCATGTGTCGCAACCGGCGTATCAAGTTAATCGTCAGCGGCAGAGGTGCGTTCGCGCAGCCTTATGAACGACTATGACTGATGACGCGGATACATGGGTCTGACATGACATAGTTAATATAGTAGGAGTTTAATCTTACATCGCTTTACTAACTGTCGTGGGTTTAACGTAACTTAAATAGTTACGTTTGCGTGTAATTTATACTTCTTCTATGAAATTGTGTTATGATTACGTTTAGTAACGTAATTCGAGAACGGGTTTTTTGTTGACGTAACTTTTTTTTTTACCGGTCGTTAACGGCTCCTGACCTCTGCCGCAAAAAAAAATATCCTACGAAACTTCATGCCAGTTTTAGTTCTTCGGAAGTTGCAAAAAAGTACAATGATGATTCAGAAAGAGCTATTAAAACCGTTAAAAATCCATTCAAATGAATACAGTCGAACCTGGATAAGCGAGAGTTCAAGGGACCACGATCTCTTTTTGCTTATAGAGGTTGAGGGTGGTTGGGAAAGGTAAAAGACAGGTAAGTAGCAATCTCAATTATAGAGGTCCACGAGTGTAAAACGACTTTCTCTTATAGAGGTTTCTGTTTCTCACTTATAGAGGTATTAGACGGTTCGAATGACGGGAACAGGCAATTACTCTCATTTATAGAGTTTTCTCGCTTACCCAGTTCTCACTTATCCAGGTTTGACTGTATTACATTAGAAGACTCGAATCGAAATCTTTTTGGCTTTATTTAAAAAATACAGAATGATGTGAAATTAAGTAATTGACTCAATAGACTTTTTAAAGAATCATTAGAAGCGTCTTTAATTTAATACCATGCTGTAATGTCAAGTTACATGAAAAAAACAAAACGCAGAATCCAACCTCTCTACATGTCACAGTCTACCATTACCATAATGATAGGTCACACAGTCGGTTGCCATTCGACCTGCGTTTGGTAATCACAGGTATTTATTGCAGAATAGAACTGCTATTGTTGTACTGTTATGTCTGTTATGTAGTAGGCTGTGTTTCGTCAGGGTGGTGACAAAATCAACATACCTAATGAGGTGTATTGGCGATTTGTGATTGGAATTGTTACGACAATGTGAGGGAAGTGAGAGGGTTACGACTATAAGACAAAGAGTCAAATGGGTCACCCAGAAAATGTAGGAGTAGGTATTCAATTTATGACAGTGATGTAGTTCTCTCATCGAGGTATCGATCGATACAAAAGCTAGTTCTTAAATGCAGGGTGATTGCGTTTGTATAACACACATAAAATTACAATTTTTCGAACCTATGAAGCAATGATGATAGAGCAGTGGTGGCCCAGTGGTAACGGCCGCGACTTACGAGTTGTACGTCGTAGGTTCGTACCCAGACAGGCGATTTACTTTGTGTAAATTATTTCATCACCACTGCTCTCAAAACGGTGAAGGAAAACATCGTGAGGAAACCGGCATGTCCTAGAACCGAAAATTCGAAGACATGTGACATCTACCAACCCGTAACTAGGCCCGCGTGGTGGATTACGGCCCACTCCCTCTCACAGAGAGGAGGCCTGTGTCCCAGCAGTGGGAACATTATAGGCTGATGATGATGATGATGAAGCAATGGATTAGCAATATCATTCAAAACCATTGTATTTTTAAGGAAGTGTGTGCCCCTAAAGTAAAAGGGGAAAATCTACAAGTCCGTGATAAGACCTGTCGCACTATATGGATCGGAATACTGGGCCGTGAAGAAGACGGATAAAAAAAATTGCATGTGTGAGTGACGAAAATTGATAAAGTAATGAAGGGGAAGTTTAAAAGTAGTGCCAGTGACAGAAAAGTTGAAAGAAAATCGTTTGGCCTGGTATGAGCATGTGATGAGGAGAGAGGAAACGCATGTGACTAAAAGAGTGATGTATATAAATGTTGATGGATGGAACGGGAAAGGAAGCCCAAAGAAAAGATGAATGGATTGTGTGAGGAATGATATGAACGAGAAGGGAGTGAATGATAGCGTGACAGTTGACAGGAGAGAGTGGAAAAAGAAGCGCCGACTCCACGTAATATGGGACTTGTTACGTGGGGTTGGCGCACACGTTTGGAGAAGAAGACATGGCAAAAAGATGATGTTTTCTTTTTTTTCTTTATGTATATTTTTGTTGTACAATAAAGTACTTATGTATAAATAAATAAATATGTAATCAGATAAAGGTATTATCTTTTTTTTTCTTTATTAAGGAGCTTTGTCACAATACTGAAATTCTGAATTTCATGCTGCTTTACAAATTAGCCAAAAGCCTCGTATTTAAGATTCATAACTAATTAGAGTTAGACAAATTTTGTTTAAATTAATGATCAGTTTCTTTCTTATAATTAGTTCATTTGCAGCCATTAAGTTTACAGCCACAAAATAAGCAATATATCTTGAGGAAATTATTTTTATTTATTGCTTCTGGTACTTACTTTCGTTGACTGTAATACGCGTTTAAATAAATTGCTGCGATTTCGAACCGGTGCGGTCCGGTGTAAGTGTTTCGTAATAATTGCAAGAATACTGCGCCCGCGCCAGTTGTAGATAGGTACCTACTTACAAGTTTTCCTGCCAGGATGTGCGCGGAGCAATCATTTTGCTAATTAAACATTTTAACGATTGAGTAGTTAAGAAAGTGTAATGTAAATGTTTTGGCGTGTTTTGTAATTTATATTTATGTAAGTAATTATTAACGCCACCAGTTTAAATTAAAAGTTTGAACAGAATCAAAGAAACTAAAAATAATTCTTATTTTGTTTTGAAAATCAATGGGAATAGCTGTCAAACTTTAAAATATTTCTAAGCAACTTTCAGAGTTCAGACTTCCAAAATTCTAACACAACCTTTACAATCATGCTTTTTATGTTGCAAATAAAACAAAAGAGAATTCGACATAAAATCGTAACCACAATATATTTTTTTTTGTTTATTTTAAACGCCTCTTTCGCACAGTGGCGGTTTACCTAAGCTTTATTTTGAACGAACATTCAACCACAGTTGCGGGTTATCTAAGCTTTATTTTACACGTTCAACTGGCTGTGTAATCGCACTGGTGCGCGGCCGATCATCCGCAGAACTGGACAACACTCCTACTGTACTTGCTGGTCACATGATTTTAAACTTTATCACATGAAGTTTAAGTTGAATTTATGTTGATGATGGTGTTACTGGTGCATTGTACCGTGGTGGCTAGTGTAGGGGTGTTAAGTAAGCGGATTGCGAGAGGCGTGAGATGTTGTCAGTGATTTTAAATGTTGGTGTCGCAGTGTCGGTTATGTGGCTTTATGTTTCATTGGATCAAGGAGTTATTTTAGTATAAAACAAAGTGACTTGTCCAGAGCAGGCAGAAGAAGTGAATGTTAATTGTTCAGTAAGTAGGAAAATCATTATTATATCAGTGTGGCCACTGCCGCCACTGGTAAACGCTGTTGTTTATCCTCTAAAATACTCTTCTCATCATTTTTAACAATCTTTTTCCTAATATCACGTCTTGACAACCTTTTATATAAAATTCAATTCAATTTCAAGATAAAAATCCAGTTAAAAGACTGCTTTTATTTTTTTGTGCGAAAAAGCATTATACATAGGTACTGCTGCTGTCAATTCAATAAATCTATCCAAAATGTAGTGACAGTTATCTTTCCATCTCGTGGCCCAACATTGTCTCTTGTTGTTGTTTTTTAATTGATGACAGGCATAATTTCTCGTTCGCACGCTATGACGTCAAATTGGTACTAAAGTAATTACGATCGCCACGCTTAGCATTATTACACCTTGTTAGTACGATTTCGCGGGCGACTTGATCACAGTAGTGACAGTTATATTAATTGCAACATGTGTGGAAGTGGCATTATAATCTTTTTTTTAAAGACACTTTAAGGCATTAAGAAACACTTTCAAAAAGTTTGTTCAGGATTTAAAAAAGGGAACACTGTCACTTGACGATCGGGTTATTCTACAAAAATATGTTGTCTCTAGAATTTTTCAAAGTTAAAAAAAAGTTCAAATCTAACGGATTAATAAAAGTTTGACCGTGTTGTAAAACAGTTATTAGGACGATTGAGGCCAATCCATATTGCTTTTAAATATTTATGCCTGTATGCGCCATATTGGATCCCCAAATAACTGGGCAGTGCCGACGTCAGTCGTTTAGTCGTCGGAACGGTTTAATCTCAAAACCATTAATTTTAACATCACATTCGCTTTGTTGGGTTCACAAAATGATTGGCCCATCAATGATTTTGAACACTAAGACCAATTTAAACTCCGTATTTATTACCCATTTGTTTAAATTGAATCAGCCATTTAGCGGTAGGCGGTAAAAAGTGCATGAATACCAATGTAAGTCATAATAATTTGATTGAAGAGTGAATATAAATAGGTTATTATCAATTCTAAACATATTCTCATTGAAACGTGCTGACTTTGATCTTTATTGTTCAATTTACTATGCATCAAATTTCATTATAATGTAAACAAAATGGTTTATTGCAGTGCGCATGCGCGGCAACGCAGACGTACGTCTAGACGGGGAGGCGATTCTCATACGTTTTATATTTTAACGGACCGGCATAAAATGGCCCCTCCGCAGTTGCAGCCCGGTCTATGCATAGAGAACAGGAGGGCAGTGCAAAGGTCATTTTAAAATTGGTAGAGTAAACATTGAAAGTAAAGATTTCGCTAACCTTGGCGAAAGGCCAAGGTTTAGATTAATTTAATGTAGTTTATTTTATTTTTTGGGAGTCTGTTATCTAGCTTTCACGTACACGCACTTCAAACATTTTTAAAAGCTCCTGACCTAACAGATATTATTTAAACTGCTTAGTTTTGTATAACCCTATCTACCCATAATTTTGCATTAATAAAGGAAGCACGACTAAAACAATAGGCGGATCTTATAAACACATCCACAGACGAGTATAAAACAAAACCCATCTATCGCTTTTACGACACATGTAATTTAGTCGTTAACAGTATTTTTTACTGGACCCAGCGTTTATCTCTCAAAATTGATGTCCAATGGCTGGGAATAGTAAGGGCCTGCGCCCACTGGCAGCACGGCACGGCAAGGGATTTTTACGCGACCAATAGGAATATAATTTAATATAATAGTATGACAGTAAAATTTAAATTTCAATGACAAGGCATGCCTAAAGCATATCGCTAGCTTGGTTTTATACCTACGATAATTATCATTGTCAATTTTATTGTCTTATTACTAAGTTATAACTACTCCTATTCGTCGCATAAAAATCCCTTGCCGTGTTGTGCCGCTAGTGGGCGCAGGCGCTAAAGGTCTTCCCAATGCAGGTTTGTTGATAACACGAAAACAGAGCAGGACAGGGAAACGGGACTGCAGTGAAATAAGGGCGCCATTTTATTATCTGGGGTGTGGAGAGATAAGAAGCAGGGCTGCCACATGCTTGCCGAAATTTGTTTACGTTCACTCTGGTGGTGAAATTGTGAAATGTTTGGCTTAATTTATCTAATACCGAGACTGTGTGTATATAAATTCATAAGAAAATATTCAGCAGCCGATTTATTCTGTCAAGCTGTCAAAAGTGTCTGGTGGAATGACAGCTCACTTCATCTAAAGTTTTCACGGTGAGACTTCTGCAGAATAAACCGGCTGGTATAATTTTAGTTAAAACCTTCTAAACAAGAGAATATTCATAATTAACTGGATAAAACAAGATTTGTAGTTAAATAAAAATCATCTTTCGTTCGTATGAATTATACAGCTTATTTGAATGATTGAGAAGTTGTTTGTTGCTTGTTTGAATAACAGTAAAGTTTTATTGCGGGTCGCAAACGAAAATGGCTGACGCAAAATTGAAAAATAAATTTTCTCCGAAACATGGCGTGGCGAGCGTGCTGTCAAAGCCCAGTCACGATTTTATTACTAATAATTTGCTGTAAATAAATGTTATGAGCTTAAAGCTCACGGCTACATATTGCACGTTTGTATCTGAAAAATTGAGAGCATATTCTGGCACAAGAGGACCATTCTAAGAATTCTGTGAAAAAGATGTCGTCGTACTTGACGGCGAAACCTTTTTTAATTTGAGTTATTATCTTGCCGCCTCAGATAAATTTGAATTATGCGGCGACGTCGGGACAAATAAAACATGCGTTTATTACAGCCGAGACGTTTCTGATTAAAACTGCATTGTGATATCCATTTAGCGAATATTTTGCGTGCCTTTCATTTTGTTTCAAAGTTCAACGTTCAGACGTTATGGTTAAGTAAAACTGGCTTTACTGTTAACTTGTTCGCGCCTTATTGAAATGCTAGTCCATCTTTGAAAATTGTTTATTTGAAGTTTATAATTTAAGTTCTTCCAACTGAACAGACAGCTGTGCTGCTGGGGAGTTTGTTGCGCCACTTTTTTCCAGCTAGGGCACTAGGAAGTGGTGAAAAGCGGGCGTTTTGAGGGACTGTTTAATGTCATATTGACGTTAAAAAAGTGTTGAGTCTCAGCCTAATTTGATTTTGATTTTATTTGAACACGTTTCATTGACCATTCGATCTTTAATAATGCATCAATATTTTCTAGGACGGAACTATTTATTATCATAATTCATATTATGCATTAATATAAAGCTAAGAACTGCTTAATATTCAATTTACCTACACTTTCTGGTTTCCTGTTTCACAGTTTATCAATGCGTACGGAAACATTATTTAAAATATTTGAATACTGGGTAATTTACACATTTATAATCGTAAAGAAAATCGTGGTTATTAATTTCAGATTTGTGGATATTTCTTCTGTTCAACAAAAAGTATTTTAATATTTTTAGTAACTGATGAATACTTTTCCCAGCTAAATCACTAGGAAGTGGTGAAGGGCGGGCGCTTTGTCCCATCTTATGTAAGAGTCTCAGCTTATAAAATAATCACTTTTTGATGACTGAAGGAGTGTGACTGGGATTGTTTCATTTACTGATGTTAAATGAAACAGTCATAAAATTCCTGGTAGCCGAAAAAGGCTAGTGTCAGAAAAAGTAATATTTTAAAACATTTTTCACAAACAATTTCCATTTTCATCTCCACACGTGGCTTCCTATTTTTGTTTCACGTTTCCTTTGTCTGTCACCCTTGGCCAAGCGTGTCTGTAGATTGGGATAGGTCGGGTCGATAGCCGCGCCACCCTCGCCACTTTGTAAGCATAATGTTACGACTTTACGTGCCGTAATGTCACAGTCACACGTTCCAAAGATTGTATGGAACTCATGTGTTATTTGTTGACATTGCTCGCTAACTTTGTGTGGAAAATGAGGAAAGGACAGAATGGACGATAAAAAGTAATTGCTGACAATTATGATAACGGACAACTTTCTTGTGTAGTAGACATGATGGCTTATTGCCAGATTAAGTTGTTAAAAGAACAAAACAAGCATTATTTTGAATTGCTTAGTTAGAGGTAGAGCCACTGCTGTTCTGAGTCTGACCCTCGTTTTAATCCCCTATAGCTGCCAGCGTCGGCTTACCCTTAGTCGACTCTTATAACACCTCCGTTCAGGGAGGGATAGGGGCGAAATAATCTTTCCCGGAAACTTTAGCGAGCGTAAATAGTTAAATACTTTTTTGCTTGCAAATCTGAACCGCTTCTCTACTCTCTATTACCTTATTCTTAATCCGTATCAACATGCCAGATAGATGTACCTTATAAAAAGTAACACTATTCCGTTTTAGTCAAGTCCAGTCTTGCTGGAAAATAATGTTTACCAGTAAGTAGCTCAATGTAAATACACTGGGGACAAACAGGGCGTAAGTCAGGGTAGTTTATTGTTCTATTCAAATGCCAGAATTTATAATGGATGTTGTTTTATTGCTCGAAACAAAAGGTTATTATGACCATTCCCACCCTCTCGAAACCTAATGAAAACACGTCGGACAAAATGAAACGTACGCCAAATACATTAGTTTAGTGCGGTAGGATTGATTTATTGCTAAACACCCTCTGTTATAGTCACACAGAAACTAGCGCATTACTCAGGGGAAACCGAACGTAATTTGTTCAAAACAAAAATACCGCTGCGTTTGACGTTTCATATTTTTGCAGAATAAGCCTCTATTCCGCGCGGCTAAAGTCCACAGACTAAAAAACGTGTACAGATTATGCAGAATTGAGAAAACTTTTGAAAAGGCCTTATTATAGTGACCAGTCTAATAAGATTCTGTGTTAAATTGCAATATTGAAGTTCAAGGGGTCTACGTGTATGGTACTCTCAAAATAGGTTTCGTTGTAAGCGTTCATTGTTTCGGATTTACGCTAGTATGTGCGTGCGCATATTTTAAGACTTATGACGTGTGAATAAGATTGATTATAGCGTGCCATGTGGTAATCCCGTGCCGCATGCATTCGTGGGAAACAGGGATCGATTTTTGTTTATTGCGAGACGTATGTTTGCTCATAACCATTTCATTTTTATGACTGGCACGAGAAATATGAGTTTTAATATTTGATGAATTTATGTATTCGATAGCTTGTTTACTTTTTTTTAGCGGAAACCATGGGAAAAATTGTTGATGTGAGTGTATGAGTATCTTGCAATTATATGATAACAAATTACATGAATATTAAGAAAACTAGCTTCTGCCAGCAGTTTCGCCCGCGTAATATCTTTTTACATGCCTATGTTACTCAGCGATAATGATAATATAGCATTATCGTGGTGAAATAATTTTTTAAATCGATCGATCGATTAGACATTTAACTGAACCTTTTTTACAGTCCATTCAACCGATTTTGACTTCTATTGCGATGGAGTCATGACAAATGGCAGCTGCAGTAAACAGTTGGTATTGTAACCACTTTTTAACCGACTTCCAAAAGGAGGAGGTTCTCAATTCGTCTGTTTTTTTTTGTTTGTTTGTTACGCGATTACTCCGCCAATTATGAATAGATTTAGAAGATTCTTTTTTTGTTTGGTAGATCATACTTCAGAGGTGGTCCCATATAAATTTTACTAACTTTGCTTGGGTAGTTTTTGAGTTAGCTTCAATTATACGTATTTTTTCCCACTTAGTATGTAGATGATATGATAACTTCTTGTCACTGTTATTTACATAATAGCAGGTAGTGGTATTCGAATTTGTGTGGGGTAGGTACCACAACTAAAAAGTGAAAAATAAAAACTTTTCACAAAAAAAAAACAACCGACTTCAAAAAAAAAACACTACAAAGTGAAAAATAACTTTAATTTCGGAAGTCGGTGACAAAGAACGAAAATTCAAAACCAAAGACACCGACTTCCGAAATTAAAGTTATTTTTCACTTTGTAGTGTTTTTTTTTTGAAGTCGGTTGTTTTTTTTTGTAAAAAGTTTTTATTTGCTTTTAATGCCATTGTTATGCCTACGGTATAGAAGTCAAAATCGGTTAAAAGGACTGTAAAGAAGGTTTGTTTGAATGTCTGATCTTATTTCAAATGGAGTATAGTAGTTTTTGAGTTGATTCATCATTGGTAATTACAAACAAAACTACAAATCTTTTATTTTTATAATATTAGTGTAGATAACTTGTGTTTCCAACTCCTGAAACAAAGCAACAGTTAAAACATTTATGTCTAAACTAAACGGTAGATCTCGACGTACTCGTACGGTGCCAGTGTCCAAACAAGGTAGAATAATACCCTGTGTCTATTTATTCCCGGTCTTTGCCCCCGGTCCTGAAGACAGTAGTAGTTACTATCGAAGAAAAGCATATCTGTACGCTGTAAGGACTATTCTTGCTTGCAGCGCTCGGCCGCTATAGTAACGCTTACCTACGAAAAAAAAGGGTCGTGTGCACGGGATTTTGCTTTCAAAATGCTTAGAAATGTTACCCCGATGGTACTGCGCAGTCGAATAAACTATTTGGTGTACAGGCAAGTAACTTGCAACTGTGCTGAGTACCTAGTAACTATACACTATGGATATTCTCTGAATAAATTTATTTTAATGTATTCATTTGCTAGCATTTTTTTCGGCCGATAATGAGAAATTTCCGAAAATGGATATTTCGGCAGAAAGAAAAATTGTCTATTCTGCACAAACTAAACGCACATTACAAAAAATATATTTTAGTACACATTTACAAATTAGCCAAAAGTCTCGTATACAATTATTTAAATCTAATAAAAGTCTGACAAATTGCCGAAAACCGAAAAGGAAATTCGGTCAGACTCTAGCCATAAGCTATTAACAATAACTTTTGTTATTATTTGACAGCGTAGTGAAAAGATGAATATTTATGTTAATAAACAATATAATCCTTCAATTTTGTAAAAAAGTGACATATTTGTTAAGTTTTACTACATATATGATGTTTAATAAACCTTACAAATATGTAAAAAACTTAGAAGTAAATAACTTACAATTATCACAATTGTAAATTATAATGCTATTTAATAAACATTTACATGTAGAAAACGCTTGTAGATTTCGATGACAATATTATATTTACAAATATGTAATTGTAAGTTACAATTTTATTTAGTTACATAAAATATAAGTTTTATTCTTATTAAACGAGGGTAGATTTCTTACTCTTGAGTATAGAATTTTAGGAAAACTCGCCGTTTCCGTTCAATCATATATTCATCACCACTAACATCACTACTTTCACTACTCGTTTTTAGAACCATTTTTTTTGCTTATAATATTTTAATTTCTTTAGTCATTAGGTTGAGTTGAGGCACAAAATTGTAAAGTTCTGACTCATCGTGAGACCGCCTTCGGAATTATGTTACAATTTACAATACAGTATAGTATGTAAACTTGTTACCACAATTATGTGTTCAATAAAGAAGTTTTCTCTATAATTATGTAAACTTACACTTGTAAAGTGAAAATGTTTATTAAACAGAAATATGTAAAATTATAGGTAAAATTTTAGAATTTTGTAAATTTTCCGCCATGATAAATATTTTATTAAACAGAAACTTGTAGAACTGTAGCCTGTCATCTACAATTTACATTCTACAATTTGTAAGTTTTATATGGGCCCCCAGTATACCAAATAGCTCGTTCGACTGTACACAGTAGTCTACGGGGCTATCCGTGGTCTAAACTTGTAAACGGGGCGATTCGCGGGCCGAACCTTGCTGTTAATAAAATTTATGATGAAACAAATGAGTCGTGAATTAGAGGGTCAATGTTCTATTTAAATTGTAATCAAATGATTAACATTTGTGTTAGGAAAGGGTGTAATGATTGCGTGGGCGAAAGTATTTCTTGGAGCATAGGTATTTTTGTGTGAATGAAAGAGATCTTAGTTCAAGTAATTTATTTAGGGACAAGCCGTGGATTTCTCATCGGCAAAAATGACGAACTTACATACAAAGTTTCATCCCCTTTCAGTGCCGGGAACCCTCCTGGAGGGTTCACCTAGTCGCATATGGGATGCCGGGAGCCCTCACGGAGGGCTCATTCTAAATGTAGGTTTTTTCTTAGCGAATACAGCATTCTAAACCGTAAAAATAAAATCTGATGTATATTTTAACAAGATTTATTGGTAAATGCGTTGGTTTTAAAATCCAAGCATTTTTATTTTTTAAATATTTTTTGTTCACGGTTACAAATATTCACAAATTTAAAAGGTTGGAAACTACGTATAGCGACAAGACCCTCTGAAAACACAATTTTACTTCGTTTTACAATGTTTTATAACACAGTTTTAAACCTAATGCCGTTGACCGTCCGCGATGGTTATCTGTAGCGCAAACGTAATGCCGGTAACCCTCTCGGAGGGTTCACTTCCAATATGTATGGCGGCATGGCGTATAAGTTCTATGAAAAGTGGGTGGAGTCGTGAGTGTTAAAAACCACTCTAGTGGTCATTTTCTTCGTTATACGGAACACTTGTGCAAAATTTCAAGCTTGTGGGACCCAGCGGTTTAGGCTGAGCGTTGTCGGTCAGTGGATGGGTTTAAGATTTTTGTTACATAATAAAATGTAGATAAATGGTGAATGCTAGAATTGACTACACAGTTCAAATAAAAGCTTCATGATTTAAATAATGTTCCCTGGCGGTTACAGGACCGCAGAATGTGGGACTTGTGAATTTACAGGCAAGTGCTGTCACTTGCCTGTTAATTCACAAGTCCCTTATCGTTTTATGCGAGCATATAGCCAAAATGCTTGGCAGCAGAAATAAGTACAATACAGAAGATCGCAGTAGCCTCCGGGTGTGGTCTCCCTCCATGAGCCATTTCATACTATGTCTAGATAGTGCAGTACATGAAGACGCGCACCAGCCCGTCCCATCCTTGATGTCCTCCCTCCGGTTGACGCCCTAAGCCGAGGTTCGTACGCCACAGAGGGTGCCCTTCTACAAAATCTCGACCCGTTTCTCGTGAGAAACCAGCCGAGATTTTGTTAAGTGTGCGTGCGGCGACGCATAGATACAAGCCGCGCACACATACAACCGCGCGCGGTGCGTTTCTATGAAGATAGCTTACTACCTCTCTTTATACTATGGCTGTACTTTATTTAGTACGGAGCGGAGCGGAGTTGGCGCGTCTTCGTGGATTGCACTATCTGTATTAGCTAATCTTATTTATGAAATCCTGTACTATAAAGGGGGAAGCGTCAGGGTAGCCCGCGAAATTCAAACTCCATAAGTTAGCAAAGGTGTCAAATGTGTTGATTTCATGAAATCATGACATTTGACACCTTTGCTAACTTATGGAGTTGCAACATACAACATGACACTGACAAAAAGTAAAAAACGTAAGAAAATTTGAATTTCGCGGGCTACCCTGACGCTTTCGCCTTAAACGAGCAATATTTGTATGTATATTTATTTGTTTGTATATATACATATAGATTGGGGAAAAAGTTGCTTCGCATTTTTTAAGAAAATTCAAAACATTTTTTAATATAGTTTATTTACATTTAACTAAAGTATGTAGGTACCATTTTGTTCGATAACTTTTTGCTTTCTTGTAAAAAAATTTGAAATTTTTAAAAATTGAAATTTTGGGACTTTTGATCAAAATACCGCGACAAGTGGTTTTGGCAGTCCTCTCGTGATGTTAACCTGACCTGCCTAAAGAATTCTGAAAAGACCGAAACAGGTGGAAATCTGAAAGTGCAAGGTCAGGACTATACGGCGGATGCATTAACACCTCCCAGCCAAACTCTCTTAATTTTTGCTGAGTGGCTAAAGATGTGTGAGGTCTAGCGTTATCATGATGAAAAACCACACCCCTTCTGTTGATTAATTCCGGCCGGTTTCTCTCAACTTCTTGCTTTAATCTCATCAGTTGTTCGCAGTAGAGTTCAGAATCGATGGTCCTGCCTGGTGGTAACAGCTCATAATGAATAATGCCCTTCCAATCCCACCACACACACAGCATCACCTTGTTGCGAGTTAACCCGGGTTTCGCCACAGTCTGTGAAGCCTGACCGGCCTTTGACCACGACCTTTTTCGCACGTTCTTGTCGTACGTGATCCACTTTCATCACCAGTTATCAGCTTCTTCAAAAATGGTTCGGTTTCATTACGTCGTAATAAAGAATCACAAATGAGTACACGGTTCATTAGGTTTCTTTCAGTGAGCTTTTTTGTGTACCCAGTTTTTTTCAAATGCGCCAAAACTGTTTTGTGGTCAATTCCCAGTTCTTCAGCTACGTCGTAACTACTGATATGCCGATCATGCTCCACTTTTTCAAAAATGGCATCCATTTTATCCGTAATAGGGCGACCAGAGCGACGTGCATCTTTGACATCAAAATTTCCAGATTGAAAACGCTTAAACCAAATTTGTGCTACTCTCACAGACACTGCACTAGGTCCATAAACATCGCAAATTTTTTTCGCGGCTTGCGATGCATTTTTACCTTTTTTGTAGTAAAATTTTAAAATGTATCGAATTTCTTCATTACATTCACTCATCTTGACGGTACGAAAAACAAATGAAAATCACACATTTTCCTAATTTGAATTTGGAATTATGTTCTTTAAAATTTAAACTTTCAATGATACCAAAACCAGCCAGATACAAATAGTATAGCCAAAGAAATTTTATTACAAGTTCATACATACTATAATGCGAAAAGACTTTTTCCCCAACCTAATATATTTGTACCTACTCACGTTCTCGAAATCGGCTCTAAGGATTTCGATGAAAGTTGCAATATAGGGGTTTACGGGGGCGTTAAATCGATCTAGCTAGGTCCCATATCTGGGAAAATTTGTTTTCCCTATTTTCACAGCCTCGGGAATGTGATACAACGTTGGTAAACCTGGATGATATGTTTATCTATTTTTACCTAAGCAGAGTTCGGTCGACCAGCACGCGTAGCGTGACAACCATAGAAACTGGTTTTCTACGGGTTTTGTCGACGGAAGAATAGACAAAATGACAGATTGTGATTGTTTATCTGTCATTTTGTCTATTCTTCCGTCGACAAAACCCGTTTCTATTGTGGTCATGTTAAGCTTGCTGGTACTAGTAGTAAATCCCCTTGTGAAAGAACACCTGCTTCATTTCCCGCCAAGGACAAACATAGTTTAGCACGAGTTACAATAAAAATAATATTATGTATTCGCTACACATAATATAATATTACATGTTATGATGACAAACTAACTTTCTCTTATACAATCTTTCTAAAACAAGAGAGTTCATTACAAAATTACGATAATATTAGCTCAATTGCCAAAGTAGTGCATTTCTATGTTACGGGGTTTGGTTTCCGCACTTAGTCCGTAAGGTCCATTGTGCGTGGGCCATGGCGGCCGTTTGCTGGTTATTCCAACCAGCCCACCTCCTCCAGAAGTTAATTAAAACTCCTGGTCTGTTTAGAACATCTGTGAAAGATCTGGGTGACCTGAGGGTTTCTGTTCTAATCTCGGTAACGCCTGTGCATTCGAAGAGCACGTGTGCGACGGTTTCCTCAGCCTCCGTGCACGCCCTGCAAAGAGGACTGTCCGTTATGCCTATTGTGTGGAAGTGTTTGTTTAGCGAGCAGTGACCCGTGATGATCCCCGTCATCAGGCGCAGGCCGTTCTTGTGGTGTTTCGGGTGGGTAACTGCCCGTCGATTGGTGTCGGGAAGTCATATATTTTCTGATCGCGCGGTAAACTGCTTGCGCGATGCAGGATTTCGCGTGATGGGTAGTTCGTATGTGGCGATGTAGATGCCACACCCGAAAGCCAATGGCAACTAATAAATATAATTTATAAATATACAGTTTTAAAGGTCTAATTATGTAGAACGATTAGTCGTGAAGTGTATAGTATAAAGGCTCTTTCAAACAGGCGTGTCGCGCCGGTCTGCACAAGCCTTTAACATTTTTGTATGAATCATAAATGATTTGCTTTGAAAGTCTAATTGTTATATTTTTGAGTTACTAATAATAATTCATTATGTTAAATAAAACAAGTTTTATAGTGATAAATTGTCAGTTCACTGTTTATTCAGACTTATAAATACAAATCTATAAAATGTTTAAGATAAAGGAAGATACCGTTAGTGTTGAATTAGTAACAAGTTACAAAATGAAGGCTCTCGCAAACAGGTGCGACACGACTCTTATAAAACAATTTCTATAAGAAAACTTCATGGTGAAACAATTTACGCCATTCTGCACGAGCCTTGAAGCGAAAATGAAAATGACATTCCAGAAAGTAAAACTGCAATGTCTCGGTTGTTCATTATCGATCGCAGCTAGAGAGGCGCCACGCGGAACCCATTGTGCCGCGACAGAGCGCCACCCTAATAATTGGAGGAGTTCAAGTTCACTGACATATCGACTGCCGCGCCCTCTAGGGTCGGATACTGACGATAATTCGATTGTGTCGGCTTGTCATCTTCATGTGATTATGGTGGCTTTATTATCTTCATTCTCGTCTGATTTGCTGGTTGTAAGGATCTGAGGGTTATAATTTTCGGCTGGAACAGTATTGTTAAAATTACAGGGCGAGGGCTGTAATTTGTACTGGAGTATCATTATTTGAACGAAGATTCTTCGTGTCGGGTTTTGTGGTGTACGTCTCACCGATGGAGGTTTTTCTCGAGATTATCAAAGGTATAGCTAATAAGAATAAAATAAAAATAGATTCTGTTAAGGCTTGTGCAGACCAGCGCGACTTGTCGCGCTGGTCTGCACGAGCCTTTATGGAAACATGAATGGGTGCCGATCGGCAAATAGATTTTTATTCTTCAGGGCGTAGGTAAGCAAATTTTTTCATATAAAACGACAATCATTACCTTATTTTCCTTGCAAGTCAAAGGTAAAAACCGGCCAAGAGCATGTCAGACCATGCACAATGTAGGGTTCCGTAGTTGGGATTAGTGATGTGCCGAGTCGGCTATTTTTGGTATTCGAGTATTTTGGTACTCGTTGAAAAAGGAATCGAATCAGGATTCGAGTCACGGAACTCGGATAGGTACTCGAGTACCAGCATGAGTATTCGAGTACTTTGGTAGACTCGAGTACTTTTTATTTGTTCTCGAAAGCTTGCTTTCGGTTCATAAGTATTATATGAGGATAGGACAGTAAGTAAATAATAACATTATTATGGTATAATCAGTCTTTTTAATCTAATCAGTCATCAATATAATCAGTCTTTTTTTTATTAAGCATTCATTTTCATTTTGCTTACCGGTTTTTTCTATGGACACTGTATATATCAATGGATGTATCTTTTTCAAATATTTCAATAAGTAGTGTTCCCAAAGTCCACAAACGTTTTTTTGCATTCTTTACACTCCACTTTTTTATCTTCTAGAATAGTGAAAAAGTTCCACACTTCCGATTTCTTTTTCGGTGCCATCTTACACACACAATTATTCACAAGTCCCGGAAGGAAAACGATGCAGCACAATTCAATAACAAATCAATAACTAATAAACTAAGTAGAAATATGAAAACAATCTAATAACTTTCTGATACCGGCCAGCTGTTAAGAAACGTAAACATTAAACAGGTTCATACTTGATTGCTGTGAACGTCGAGTCGCGCGACACTCGTGACTAGCTTCACTCAGTAAGCTACGCGAATCGTAAGCATGCAAAGTTCGACTTTATGCGTGGAGGTACAAGATTGCGATTAAAATACGCGACTTGGTATTCGAATACTGTAAGTACTCGAGTCCTGTATCCGAGTACTGTGGATTTGAATCCTATATTTTGAGTACTCGAGTATGTGAGTACTTACTAGGTACTCGAGTCAGTACTCGAGTCAGCCTAACTCGGCACATCTCTAGTTGGGATCAGGGATGAATTTATCCCAAGAACAAACTCAACTTCGTAGTTGAAAAAAAAATCTTTCGGAATGTATGTGAGAACGTGTTTTTACAACCGCAAATATAAGTTGGTCGATTATTACTCGTTAACTTGTAAAGCCTACTCAGCTGTGATAGTTTTCCTTTTAAATTCGTTGTATAAGCTACTGCCATGATTTTTTTTCACATATATAAAACCAACCATTTAGCTGGCAGGGGAGGGGGACACTTGACTCTAACAAAAATTTGCACTTTAAAGCTTAATATTTCGCAAACGGATCTCTGAATTCAAAAATGGTTTTGACATACTTATAATGTTTTTAAAAGAGCTTTCCAACGATACCCCACACGAAGGGATAGAAAAAAAAAAAAAACATCTCCACTTTACGTGTAGCGGAGGTACCCCAAAAAAAATTATTTCTCATAATTTTATTTTACCACTTTGTCGGCATGATTAATATGTATACCAGGGACTTGAAAACGAAATTAATTTCGTTTCGTTACACAAAATGTTATCTAATAACGCTTCAAATTTTGTAACGATACTAAAACCTAAAAATATTAATAATTAATAACGTTACAAAAAAAAAACGTTACAGAATATCATTTTTGTAGAACAAAATTTTAAGTAACGTTATAGGTATCAGTAACATTATGCTTATATCCGCTTGTAATAACGTTACAGATGCATATGTTTAACGTTATTCTTAAGAACTTTTCCCGCTGACCACCGCTCCGTCGTCGCCCAGCACCACCACCACCACCGGCCACCCCCGTTACGGCGGCCGGTGGCCGGCTGGTGGTAAGCCACCGCCGTATTCAAACATAAGTTCGTAAGAAAGTGCACATTTTTTACAGACAGTGTTGTGAATGAATAGTTATGGTTACCTACCTACTTTTATATTCATGTGATGGTGTCATCTTCACAATTTTTTTTGGCTATGTTGCGTATTGGAATGAAAAACGTTATTATTTCGTTATACCGATATATTAATAACGATATATTTTTAATAATGTTTTTAAACAGTTTAAGATTTCGTTCCGTTTGTTAGTATCGTTAAAGCCAAGGAATTAATTTTGTTGCGATCCTGGTGGAACGGTACAAATTATCGTTACTAAAACTTCGCGTAACGTTATTTTGAGTAACGTTTCAAGTCCCTGATGTATACCCATGCCAAATTGCAACTTTCTAGTACTAACAGTTTCGGAGCTAGACCGCGGACAGACAGACAGACAGACAGACGGATGATAATTATTATGGCTAGAAAGACAGACAGACAGAAGGATGATAATTATTATGGCTAGAAAGGGGGTGACTAACGAGATGAGCACTAATAAAGAAGAGAATAATGGAAGAAAAAGAGATGTAGTGTTAACGCCAAAATGTATTAGGTTGTAGGCAAGAGAATGATGATATGGATTCTGGAAAATTCGTCTATGTATTTGAAGAGTGGGCCCGTAGATTTTCGGTCCGAACTCTCACAAGTTCACCCAACGTTCCATACGATTGTGTACCTACCTAGCCTAGATCAGCAGTAGGTACCTACCTAGTTGTCTTCTAAACATTTCTAATGACTCCAGTAGTCCAGTAACCGTGAAAGCACAGAGGAGCATTGTCCATAGATTTGCCGGCTGAACTCTCAAAAGTTCACCCATCTTTCCAGACCATTGCGTCACCAATAGTAGGTACCTACCTAGTTGTCTTCTCAACATTTCCAATGACTCCAGTTGTAGTCTAGTAACCGTGAGAGCATAGAGGAACATTGTCCATAGATTTGCCGGCCGAGCTCTCAAAAGTTTACGCAACGTTCCATAACATGACGTCATCAATAGTAGATACCTAGTTGTCTTCTAAACATTTCCACTGACTCCAGTAGTCCAGTAACCGTGACAGCACAGAGGAACATTGTCCATAGATTTGCCGGCCGAGCTCTCAAAAGTTTACGCAACGTTCCATAACATGACGTCATCAATAGTAGATACCTAGTTGTCTTCTAAACATTTCTAATGACTCTAGTAGTCCAGTAACCGTGACAGCACAGAGGAGCATTGTCCATAGATTTGCCGGCCGAACTCTCTAAAGTTCACCTAACTTTCCAGACCATTACATCATCAGTAGTATAGGTACCTACAGTTACCGCACAAACATTTCCCAGGACTCCAGTAGTCCAGTAACCGTGAGAGCACAAAGGAGCAATGCCCATAGATCTGCCGACTTAATCGTCAACTGGCGAGCGCGAATCTCGCGAGCGCGCGCGAGTTGGCACTTTTCGATTTTGCCTACTTTTTTTGTCGTCAACTCGCGCGTCTATATAATTTGATGTTTTAATGTATAGTCAGCTACAAAAACGTTATAACAAATTTAATTTAGTTAGGTACTTACCTACTATAAATGTATAAGAAACTTTATGAAATTTGATTTTTAAAATAAAACAAAATATACATCGTTTTGAAATCAGTTTATTATAAATCAACAGGACAAAATATAAATTATTAGTTGCCGGCCGAACTCTCAAAAGTTCACTCATCTTTCCAGACCATTACGTCATCAATAGTAGGTACCTAGTCCCAGGACTCCAGTAGTCCAGTAACCGTGAAAGCACAGAGGAGCATTGTCCATAGATTTGCCGGTCGAACTCTGAAAAGTTCATTCATCTTTCCAAACCATTGCGTCATCAATAGTAGGTACTTAGTTGTCGCACAAACATTTCCCAGGACTCCAGTAGTCCAGTAACCGTGAGAGCTCAGACTACATTACTCTAGCCACACACTACGCAAGTTCACATCATTACATTATTCAATACTTTACCTTCCATTGCTTGATATTCCACGATTCTTATTTCCCGGTACACTGTGGGACACGAAATTGTACACCTTGTTGGGATTTTATAAAGAACTAAGTAGCTTTTGCCCGCTGCTTCGCCCGCATGGATTGATTTACCGAGATAAAAAGTATCCTATGTGTTACTCCAGGTTATAAACTATCTGTGTGCCAAATTTGATCCAAATCCGTTCAGCCGTTTTAGCTTGGTTGAGTAACAAACTTTCACATTTTTAATATTATTATAGTAGGATTTAAATTGATAATTGTTTTTATTGAGTGATCAACGTTAAAATACGGGTTGGTAATCGTCGGTTTAATTTGAAATTAAGATAACAGTGTTGTCGTTTTAAAGATAAATAAACTTGATGCAGCTACTTAAAGGAATGGCTTCTTAATTGATTGTATTTATAGCGATAGAATAGAATAGAATACTCTTTAATATGTACACCATAAAAAATACAGATATATAAAGGTATAAATCCTATAGGAGCGATTCTATGCAGCGATCTCTTAGGAAGACTGTGATGCTGCAGTTGTCACTCGTGGATAGCAAGATGATGACGATGAAGGTGCAGGCACTATAACGTCTACAAAAGTTGTTGTATTTATTTAATTATGGCTCTCCAACGACTTGTTCACTACACATGCAGTAACAAATTTTGGAGTTTTTGGAATAAGGTGAACTTGTCACTGGACTGCTCAGCACTTGCAATAATTATAGCCAAAGCAATACATATTATAAAGCTAATTTAAATCGGTTTAAGTTAAACATTGCATTTATAGATATAGATACAGTCGATTTGTCGCTTATATACAACATTTTCAAACAATCAAGTGTGTATTCAGCTTTGAGCCTTGAGGGTATTTCAAGGCTGACCATGGCTGTGAACAATAGGCCCTAGAACCTAGAACTAATCGAAACGAAACACGAGACCATAACATACCTAGTGTAGTCTCATAGCACTAAACATTCCTACTAAATACACCTGTCTAATTATACACTAGTGTGGGCGTTGTTCATAGAAGTGAAAAGTGACCGCCGATCGATATTATTAATTTATGTAATGTAACGCTATCTACTAATCACATTAATTAGATTCTCGTCGTATTTAATATTTAAACTGAACGCTCAAGCAGCATACATTTCAAACATATAAGTGTCAACCAGTTTCCAATTAATGTGACAAAATCTTAACCAACTTTTAATAAGCCACAATTCTAATCTCAGACACTAATTGAGAATTTTCATTTCTTGAATGGTCTTTGTTTTCTGAGTACATAGTCAGAAATCAAAGATCGTCCTTGTACAGACAGAGTGGTGGTGGACAGTTTGACAGTACCTAATTATAATGTCAGATAATATTTGCGAACAATTACTGTTCATTGTCCGCAAATATTGATTTCCTCGTTGGTCTATGACAGTGGTCGGCAAACCGCTGCTCGCGAGCCGCATGCGGCTCTTTGGCTTATAGAGTGCGGGTCTGCACAAATGTCGATGAGTGCGAACGTAAATACGTGCGGGGGTCGGGGTTTCGATCACTAAGCAAGATATCAAGTTTTATTCAAAAGATTTATTTCCGTAGTATTTTCACCAAAAATTTCAGGACATCGATAATTTATCCTTTACTGTGTTTTCAAAAGTTTTCCAAGGTTAACTTGTTAATAGGTAAGATGCCTTCATCATAATATTATCAGCCGATATGATGATGATGATGATAGGAAGCGTTGTGGAGTGAAAGAGGATGGTAGTTTTAACAATTAAGAAAAGTGTATTGAGACAGTTTGGACACACAGAAGGGATTGGCTCTCATAAGAAATCTTAGTCGTTATAGCCTTGATATTTGGCTCTTTTAGTTTGCGACTGGTGAACCCAACGGAGATTACAGGCGTGATGTTATGTTATTTCCGCAAATATTTGCTTGTTAATACTTTAATCCTGCCTGAAACTAGGCATCACAATAATTTTACCTCCATAATCTTTTCAACCTCCAAACAACGCTAGGCATATTTCGTGTGCCTCAAGTGTACATAATGATTATTTCATAAGCCCGTGTTATGAATGAGAATGGCCACTATTTCTCTACTAACGGACTTTTCACGAGCTCCTTAACATTCGCGAGATGCGTAAGAATATTCTATTACAATTTACTCTGGGCGATATTTTTAGAGTATGATCTTGCTTATTGTGAGATAGGAAATAACTGGTTAGACTCATTTCCTTTGCAGATTTCAGCTCGGTCGTATTTTTAACCTTTACACCTAAATGTCTTGAGAAGTTGAGATTCTTTTGCTGCCCACTCAGAGCTTAGAAGAGGACTATTAAACAGTTACTGAGTTGCTGTAATGTAAAATTTTGCTTAGCTGGAATATATTGATAGGTATAATTATTGGTAAATCACGTTCTCCCAAAATGAGACATCTTGCATTGTCAACATTCTAAAAACAAAATCGAATCTCAAAATACCAAGATTCAAGCTTCTAAAAAAGTATTTCCTAAAGTTTAAAAATATTTGAAAACAGAATTCCTTTGCCATGAAATGCCATGAATCAGTTCACTGTTCGTTCATTGGTCGTTTGTAACTCGGAAGTTATCGTGTCGCCTAAAATTAGTTCGCAAGACAAATATTCTGTCTATTGTCTGTGGCAGATGAGATTTATGTGTGCTCTTTCAGATGCATTGGAAGTTGGAACTGAAGATTGGTTAGCAGCCATTTATTTTGATTAATTACAGTAAGAATTACTACCTATTTAAGCTGATAATATATGCCTATCACAAGGCTTTCAGATATCATTAATAAGATTTTGAGAGGCCGAAAATATACGTTTGTTAAGTTGAAGCACATAGGTAATCCACTTAGATGTCAAAGTCGCTTTGAAAATCGATTTTTTGATAGACGATAGATTCGGCAAAGCTTTCTGAGCGCTCATCGACAAAGGGCTTACTCAGTTTGATCATGAACCCAAACAGAGTTTAAAGACAATAACCATGTACCAACCAGTGTATACAAGAACGTATAACCCATCACCCTTCAAAGCAAAAGTGAACAGGTATCTTCTGGACTTGCTCGTTCCATCGTCGACTTCATCCATCGCTTTCCACCAGGTGCGACAGCAAGTCAAAATCGAAAAAAAAAAACAGTGGCACTCCGGGAGTGCCGACAGAAGTGAAAACTTGAACAAGATCGCCTTGGTGGAAGCTAAATTCCTGGATAGAACATTGGTCCGTAACATTATCTAAATAAATAAAAATGAGGTGTCGGAAACGGTGTCACGAGTTCAATTGTTTATTCCCATCTCAAAAATGCCCAACGCGCCGACAGTAATTTGTATAAGTAAGTCTCTTAGCAAAATCAAAAATAATTTACTCAAATTAGGCTAAGAATCAGCACTTTTTGAACGTTAAAATTACAAAGACAGTCCCCCTAAATGCCCACCCTTCATCACTTCCTAGTGCTTTAGCTGGGAAGAAGAAGTGGCGCAACGAATCTCCCAACTAAGAAGATTTGTACACAAACTGATAATAGAATAGATATTAGTCACGCGCGTGTTGAATCTACAATATAACAAACACGTGACAACAGATATGCATAACAGTTGCTCGACCTAAACATACTGCCGTTTTAGTAATCCTTTAGGCCCGAGATGACATTGTTCAGATGGATCACACTATGAAATAGTATCACGTCATCACGTCAATTTAGCACTACCTGCTGGGACACAGACCTCCTCTCTGTTAAGGGAATGGGCCGTAATCCACCACGCGGGCCCAGAGCGAGTTGATAGATGTCACAACTTACATGTGTTCGAATTTTTGGTTCTAGGACATGCCGGTTTCCTCACGATGTATTCGTATACACACTTTGTAATGAACATGACAAATACTTTCGGCTACTGAATATAAGGACAGCTACCTTGTTATGTCAGAAAATCTACATTTCTTCACTCTGGGGAAGATGATGAGGTTGCGTCGTGGTAACTCTAGAGTTGATTTGACTTTGGTTGCCAACAAATTGTTCTTTTGTTATCGAAGTATACTTTCATGCTTTGACAAAGAACACAAAAAAAGCAAACTTGATAGTGCAAGAGCCAAGAGGTGCTAAGAAGATAACCAAGAGCCAAGAGGTGTTTTTGTGCCGAAGACTCAGCAACGTTAACAGAATTAAGTGTATGTTTCCATTATTGTTATTAGATATGAAATTCGCGGGAATCCGCTGGATGCAATAAGCACAGGAGGACCGGTCGATGTGGCGACCTTTTGGGGAGGCCTGTGTCCAGCAGTGGGCGCCTTTCGCCTGATGATATGATCGTAGCTGTGATGTTGTTTATGGATGATTTCAACATTTATTTTTAAGTCTTCTTCTTCGTTTCGTGTTGATGGTACTCTTCTTTATAATGATATTATTTTATATGAGCCCAGTAGGTGGCCACGTTGATTGCGGCATCAGTGGTATTCTTTAGTTCGTCCGAGGTGCAGGTGAACGGGCACCTAGGACACTCCAGCAAGTGGGGCATGGTCTGATCAGAAGCACCGCACTCGCACTGGGTGTTGGACGGTTTAGTGATCCCCCACTTCGACAAATTGTCAATTTTAAGTATAAAATTCTAACCTAAGCTTTTTAATTGAAACATCAAGGACAGAAATTCCGGTTCAGAAAAGAACACTTAACTTTGCTCCACTTAACTTTCAAGTCGAAGTCTTTTTTAGGGTTCCGTATTAGATAGGTGCCTTCTATCCGTCCGTTCATCTGTTACAGGGCTGTATTTTTTTTAACCGTATTTGGTGGACTCTTGAATTTTTCTCAGTGTGTACTACTATAACCGTTATAACAACAAATACCTTAAAGAGGTTCGGGGGGGGGGGGGGGGGTAAAAACGAAGGGTTAGGTGGTGTACAGCGGTGTACTTGTAGTCAAAAAAATATTCTACGGTGGTACAAAAAAAAGCTTTCGTGTGCGAGTCCGACACTACGATCGGCACACAATCACTAAGCACTGAAAGGGTTGAGAGAATTAAATTGTCGCTGTGTAGTGCTACTGTTTATAACTTGATTGTTTGTGGTAGATTACAAGTGCTTTTTATATCTACATTAAATGCTAACTAAGTGTCCGTATGGATTGAGGAGCCATGTCTGATATTTAAACGCGGGTACTACCAATATTTAGAAGTAAATTAGCCGATTTTGAGGCCCGATCCTGGAATTTGTAGTAAAACCCTTAAAAAGATACAGGACGTTTAAGATGGCTCCTCAATTCAGACGTCTGAATTGAGGTGCCACCTTAAAAACTCTAAATGTGAAAGTGAGTTTGTTTGTTTGTTACGCTTTCATGCTAAAACGGCTGAACAGATTTAGATGAAATTTGGCACATGGGTAAACCATGACCTGGGTTAGGACATAGGATACTTTGTATCCCGATATTCCCACGGGTTCGAGACTTATGCGGGTGAAACCGCGAGGCGCTGCTAGGATAAATGATAAATTAAATCGCTTTTCGTGTTTGTCTGTGTGACCGCGTTGTTCTTCTAAAGTGCTCAACGGATTTTGATGCGGTTTTCACCATAATTTAGAGAATCTATTCCGGAAGGTTTATGTGTAAATACATTAATATTAAACTTACATTATAATAGAGAAATATCGATGTTCTGTCAAGTGCTAAAAACCGTGCGAAGCTTAAAGATGTTTTTCATTTATTTTATAACCTCCACTTTTGTCGATGAGTTTCCAATTACAATTTAATAAGTATTTAACGTTATTTAAACAATATTTGTTGGAAAAAGTGATGAGATACAAACTTGAAACCTTATAAAAATAGATGATTGTGTTACTAATTATTATATTTAGTGCAAAATTCAAAAGTCATTTATTCAAACTAGGCTGAGAATCAGCACTTTTCAAACGTCAGAATTACATATGACAGTCCCCCAAAACGCCTGCCCTTCACCACTTCCTAGTGCTTTAGCTGGGAAGAAGAAGTGGCGCAACAAACTGCCCAGCAGCACAGCTGTCTGTTCAGTTAGAAAAACTTGATTCTATACAACAGTACCTATACAAAATAATTAACATTACGCAACAAATATGTCAACTAGCACACGCCAATATACCAACAAAAAACATCGAATTTAACCAGTACCTTAATTGCGTAACTTATTTTCGTAAACGATTTGTTTCATTTTGACAGTTCAACAACATTCTTTGCGTTATTTACGTTTTTGAGGAGATATTTTTTTCCAACTTATGAAGCAATGGATTAGCAATCTGTTACACTTATACAGTGTGAGTCTTCATAATGTGCACATATCGAAATGAGGGAATCTATCCTTAATTTTAACGACACAAAAATATTTAAAAAAATCTAAATATTTTTTTATACTTTTTACGGAATAAAAAAAAAAATTGTAAACTGAATCAGCTATCGCGATGAAACAAACTTCATTATGATTGGAAGTAAGTAGGCGTCCTTAAAATTGAGAAAAAAACTACCCTCAATTGAAAATAAACATGTTTTTTTTAGTAAAAATCTGTATTTTTTTTCATAATTTTTTACAAAAATCGTAAAATTTATAAATAAGATGTCCAAGAGAATAAAAAAAAAAAAAAATTACAATTTTTTGCGTCGATAAAATTAAGCATAGATTGATATGTGCACATTATGAAGACTCACACTGTATTTGATACTTTTGGAACTAATCATAACTGTCACCAATGTTCTGTTGTTATGGTTACTGTTTATTTATCTCCACTGTGCGACCCTATATCAAAACAAGGCATTGTTTGTCCGTTGGCGTTTTTAAAACATGACGTCATAGAATGAGTACTCGATCAAATATTGGTGTTAGCTGTAGCACTGTGAATGTCTGTCACGCTAGATTAGAAGGCGCTGATAAGGTGCGTGATTGATTAAGCTTTACTTAATTGCAAGTATTTACCCGACTGCCCCAGAAGGAGGGTAATGTTTTTCGAGAGTATGTATGTCTATTTCTTTGGCACGATGGATTTTAACATAATTATGAGCTGTCGTTAGATTCGTCTTAATTGTGGGAGTGACATAGGCTTTATAATATTTATATATTGCATCTGCAAATACAAAAAAAAAGGAAGGGGAAGGTTTAAAAAAAGAACAATAATATTGGTATCAAATAAAAGCTAGTAATGAGTCAATTCCAAATATATATATAAAAATATTAATAAAACTAAAAAAAACACAAAAAACCCGACTGCAAAACCACAACTGAAAAGAGAAAGAACCGGCCAAGTGCAAGTCGGACTCGTGCACGAAGGGTTCCGTACCATTATGTATGGGAGCCCTCTTAAATATTTATTTAATTCTGTTTTTTTTGTATTTGTTGTTATAGCGGCAACAGAAATACATCATCTGTAAAAATTTCAACTGTCTAACTATCATGGTTCATGAGATACAGCCTGGTGACAGACGGACAGACAGACAGACGGACGGGCAGCGTGTCGTCCACTATCGGCGCCCACTATCGGTGGGCATCGGTACGGCTCGGTAGAGCTCGGGCGCTTTACGGCGGCTTCGGGCGTCTGAGGGCTGCTTGGGGCGGCTTCGGGTGCCTCAGAGCTGCCTCGGCAGTCGTAAGCATACCTAAGGACGCTGAGGCTGGTTTTGGCAAAACTAAGAATAGTTCGGGTGGCAGACGCGTCGTAACGTTACGTGAAAACAGTTGTACGTGTGTATTTATTATGGTGGCTTGGGACTTAGTTCTCATTGTTTATCTTGCTGAAGAAGAAAAGAAACTTGGAGCCTTAAGGCAAAAAAGAATATTTTGGGTGAATAAGCTTTGGAAGCAAAGATGTACTTTCGATGAATTTCATAACTTGTTTAATGATTTACGATAAATAAATAAAACGAACCTATACGTGTAATTAATGAGGCTGTTGCCTTTTATTTTCCTCTGGGTGTTGCCAAGCTAATGAAAGCGCGCGCAGTGAACGTTATGACTGGCCACGAAAATGCCATCCGAGCTGCCCGAAACCAGCGTAGGCGTCCTTAGGTATGCTTACGACTGCCGAGGCAGCTCTAAGGCGCCCGAAGCAGCCCCAAGCAGCCCTCAGGCGCCCGAAGCCGCCGTAAAGCGCCCGAAGCCGCCGTAAAGCGCCCGAAGCCGCCGTAAAGCGCCCGAGCCCTACCGAGCCGTACCGATGCCCACCGATAGTGGGCGCCGCGCTCAACTTCTGAATAACCTACTTTAGCAAAAGATGGTTGTATCAAAAACAAACGCACTAACTCTTGTTTTGTTTGTTCACAGGTAATTACCAGATAGCTGATAACTATGATAACAGATAGCCTATAGCGGTCAGGCAAGGATGAGTAATGTTAACTAAGTAAATAAGAATGTACCAACAATTTGATAAAGGTAATTGATAAGTAGGATTGCGATTCTATAAAAAATGTTACAGTTTCTACAATTATTTTTATTTCTCTCTTTATATTGGTATACTTATTAAGAAGAGGCTCCCTAACTTGTATATTAATTTGCATTAATATTCTGTAAAAGTCTCGCATACTATCAAAATGGAACTTTAGTGTATGCTTTATTTGATATTTTTCTTTCCAAATCTAGGACGGTTACGTAATTGGAAAATTTTCGCTGGATTTATTTTTTATTCGAAAATCAAAAATGATTTTCGAATAAAAAATGAATCCATTTTTAAAGATTTTTTAAACAAAAACAAGATTACTCTGCTTTTATGTCTAAAATAATTATTGACAGTAAGAAAATATAGTTTATTATTCAATTATAAAACATTTTTCTCTAGATCAATTATTATTCTAGTCGTAGTATTATATTAAGTATTTGTGCTCTAGTTATAAACGAATTCCGTAATTGTGACAATTTTCAAAGCGAAACCTGAAATGTAGAGAATTTTCAAACAATATCAATACTAAAATAAGAATTGAGACTTACGACATTTAGTTCCGTGCTCAAACACGCCCAAAGAGCGCACGCGATATTCAACTTTATTACTGATATGTTAGCGTTTAGCACATAGTGGAGTGGTGGGGTGCATGGGGGCGGAGTTTGCGTGGAAATTGTCTTTGGAGTGCCTGGTCTTAAAGCTCATGCAGACTAGCGCGACTTGTCGTGCGACGCGACACTGGTAATTATTCTACCGTGAAGTTTTCTTAGAAATTGTTATGTTAGAGTCGCGTCGCGCCAGTCTGCAAGAGGCTTTACCCTGCAGTGGGATAGTTAACAGGTATTATTATTATCATGAAGTTACGTACACAACCACGTAAAAAATACTCCGAATATGATCATGTACTGGTTGTATCAATGCCGTTTATCGACAAACAAGTTTGCTAACTTTTTATAAACTTTTACCTTCTCTTAAATGTCGCCGGTGAAATTTTGGGGCTGGTCAGACTGGCTCCAAGAATCGTGAGTGATGTCTCATTAAAGGACAGCTGAGCTTGTCGCAAACAATCTTCAGAATGTATTGGAAAGAGAAAGAATAGAATACTTACTCTTACATACCGCTGTCAACAGTGACGTGAGGCCGGTTTCGTAAACATGTGTGCACATGAAGTGTAGTTTATGTTAATGTGTGCGTGTGACTGTGTATGCACGGTGTGAGGTGTAGTTTTGGCATGCTTCACAATATTGTTCGCAGCGCTATGTCTTGGTTTTTTATTTAATTTGAGTCAACACCATGCGAATTACAGATATAAATGTAGAAATTTTACATAGTTACACAATGGGCGATGTTATGTCTAAAAGCGATCTTTTAAAGACAACCTTTGGATGGACTTAAATGGAGAAGGAAGGACAATACTGCAGGTAGTCTGTGTGTCCAGTTGCTTATACAATGTGGTGTAGTTATTGGTGGAATTTGGAAGACTAAAGAAACGAAGGATGTATTGTTTGAGGGATCATTTATGAAAGAGAAAAACCGGCCAAGCTTGTAGGACTCCCCACAATGAGGAGTTCTGTAGTTGGGATGAATTTGTCCCAAAAACAAACTTAACATTGTAGTTAAAAAAAAAAGTATGATTAAACTACAAATTAACGATTTTCAGACTTTTTCCTTTACTTGTGCTGTGAGACTGCTTCTTGCCACTAGGTCAACGGGAAGTACCTACAGGGTACTTAGGTACTTCCCTTCTTCTTGTTTTATTCTTGTTTTGATTTATTTGCGAGTATCAAAAAAATGTCGCATAAATGGCCGTATTTTTTTATTGCGTTGACTTGAAGCTTGATTTTTTTAGAACTTCAAGGGACCATAGACCTACGTATTTGATATTGATTTTAACTTGATACCTTCATTCGTATCTGAGAAAAAGGGTCTTGACAGACTGACAGACGAAAAAGACGAGTGATCCTATTAGGGTTCCGTTTTTCCTTTTGAGGTACGGAACCCTAAAAAGGAGTGAATTAAAGCTTGGCGTTTGGCAGGAGAGAATAGGAGAAATAAAAGTGTTACGCCGAACCCCAAGTAACATGGCACAAGGGCAGGAAAAGGATGACGGAATTTGGATAACAACGTTTCCTAATGCTTAGCCAGTGTAAGATTAGACGAAATAACTTGGTGTAGCGTAGTAAGTGAATCAGCATCTCGTCCATGTCAGGGCCCAATTGAAACGTGGAGCTTGGTAAGACTATCGTTGATGAACTATACAGGGTTACTGGTAACTCGACGTATTCCTTGCAGGACGTCATAGCAGAGTTAAAATGCAACAAATTAAGCCACAAAATGTTCTACCGAAATTCAGTAGTTTTTTATTTAGAGTAGAACATTATCTATGAAGTAATGACAAAAATTACGAAAAATAAAATGTTTAAACAGTGATCTTTGCCAAAGTTTTAGGCATTTTTGAACTTTTCATTAATAACAAAGATCTGCTACGTCATCAGCTATAATAATAACTTAAATTATAGTATAGTCGCGCCGTAAGTAGTTTTTAAATTGGCTTATAAAGGGTGATTTTTTTGCTGGTATCTTTTTGGTAACACTGTTTTTGACAGATCACGCGTGAATCGTGTCTTGTGTCATTGTCAAACTTGTTCAGTTTGGTCTATAATTTAACCATGAATCGACTTACGAACGAACAACGCTTGCAAATTATTGAATTTTACTATCAAAATGCATGCTCGGTTAAGAGAGTGCATCGCGCACTTCTTCCAATTTATGGGCAGTTTGGTCGATGATGATGATTGGCGATTTTTTTTTGCCCAAAATGGAAGAATTGGACATGCCTGACATGTGGTTTCAACAAGACGGTGCCACATGCCACACGGCACGCGAAACAATGGCCCAATTGAGAGCCGCCTTCGGTGAACAGTTTATCTCACGTTTTGGGCCCGTCAATTGGCCGCCTAGATCGTGTGATCTAACGCCTTTGGACTATTTCTTGTGGGGCCATGTTAAGGCTCATGTCTACAGGGATAAACCAGCAACGATTGACGCACTGGGAGCCAATATTGAAGCATTTATTCGTGATATGCCGGCTGATATGTTGGAGAGAGTGTGCCGAAATTGGGCCTTGCGAATGGGCCATCTAAACCGGAGCCGCGGCCAGCATTTGCATGAAATCATCTTCAAACATTAAATTATATTGATCGTTCTATCGATTCCAATAAAGATTTCATCAAATTTTTCAAATTTTTTGTGTTTTTTTTGAAAATCAAATCCTTAACCTCTTAAAAAATCACCCGTTATTATTTAATCTGGGCATTATCATAAAAAAACTAAAAATCTAACTAACTCAAAAACTACTGAACTTCGGTAGAACATTTGGTGGCTTAATTTGTTGCATTTTAACTCTGCTATGACGTCCTATAAGGAATACGTCGAGTTACCAGTAACCCTGTATATTCCAGCAGACAGCAGTTTATGTTATAGTTTAAGCAATGGCACGTAAAATTTAATCGGAGAGGCAACCGGATGGCGAGTGGTAATCTGGGTCTTGAAGTGCGAACCCCCCGTACCGCCCGAATGGATCCCAAATGGACTGGGGCGGAGATATGGGGATGGGGGCCAAATTTTTTTTCTAACGTGGCATTCATTTAAGCTCTACTATATGTAAGGAATTTGTGTGTATCAATGCCATCCCCCAATATTGTTGTAATTGAAATAACGTCTTACGCTGTATATAATTCTTGAAACTCCTTACCTACCGATGATTTATCACCGAAAATGAGGGTGAACCAGATGGCATTGATATACACAAATTCCTTGCACTTATTAGAGCTTAAATTTTGCCATTGCCTTGAATATAAAAAAAACTTCAACCGATGTAACAAAATTTATGATGAAACAAAAGATAAACGACCAAAAGCACAAGAAATGTTAAACAAGGACAATACTAAACCCAAGCCTTGTTCAACGAGCTTCCGCATCATTGTATGCTCATCTTTACTTGCTCGCGAGCATCACGATACAAATGATCATCGTTATAAAAGCAAAATACATGCTCCTTATTAACACTATCTGCTCAATGACCTAATTGATCAGAGTTAACGGCGACGGCGACAAGATTCTGATTAAAGCGTACCAATGTCTTAAACGGGTTTCTGGATCAGCCCACGCACGATTGTGTGTGGTGTGAATGTTGCTTATGTAATAAGAACGGATGTCCAATGCTGGACAGAAACTTATTGATAGGTTTTCGTAGTTATAGACAGAGGATTTTCAGCTTAATTTAGTCACCATAATCCAGTACTAGTTTCCAATCCAGTACTGCTGCTCGTGGCTAAGTACTAACAGTCACATGGGTCGATCAATCAGGTTAAGCTACGCTTGCCGGGGTTGGTCCGTGGATGGGTGACCATTTCTACATACCGCGACTCCTCCGTGCCTCGGAAAGCACGTTAAGCTGTTGGTTCCGGCTGTCATTCGTGGATCTTTGACAGTCGTTACGGGTCGTCAGAAGCCCGAAAGTCTGACAACCAGTCTTACCAAGGGGTATCGTATTACCTAGTTACTGGTTGTAGAGGTCAGATAGGCAGTCGCTCCATGTAAAATACTGGTATTCAGCTGGAAGCCGACCCTAACGTAGTTGGGAAAAGGCTAGGCAGATTGATTGAGTCCAGTACTGCTGCGCTTAGGGCTCTCAAATTGAATACCATTTAGTAATTCGATTGTCGGTTACTTTTAACTAGCTGCTTTCATCCACCTTTCGAAGATCATCGTTCTACCTTGCCTGAGGCCTGTTTGACCATGAAGAAGCATAATGCTGGCAAATTGCTTTCATGGTCCTGCCTTTAAGGACTGGTTGTCAAATGTCTAAGCAGCTTTATGTTACTTAGATTCAATATCAATGATTCCAACTTTATATGTCGTTTCATTTTCAATTACGTTTTGAAGTAAAATAACAAAAGTTATGTGCTTTTGAATGCTACTGCCAATAAACCTGATAGATTCAGTTATAAATGTGATATAAACATCCACAGGTTAACTGCTAAATAAAAGAACCGATCACAATCACAGTTTATAGCAGACTATTCCATAAAACACAAACCTCTTTACACAGCACCTTATTCCTCTTTTGCTACACAACCTCTTTTTCCAACCTTTTTCTATAAATAATAGCGCCAAGTCGGTGCGTAAGAAAACGTGCTGGCAACATTAATCCGTGTTGATTCCATTCGCGATTTATAGTGAACTGGTACCGATTTAAATTGAGAACAACACAATCGCGCCGTAGAATACTTTGACACAAGTAGGTATAACGGGGCTGTAGGTTCCGATGAAAAATGTATCATAGACGACGTACGACAGATGAAGAACAGAAGTTTCACAGATCCAAAAGCAAATATAGGACATTCCATAGTAATTGAAGAAGTAAAACACTTGCGTTTTACTTCTTCAATTAATATATAACGTTTTCCCACCGTCGCATTGCCGCGTCGTCGACAACATCAGCTTTTTGATTTTGAATTGGCATCGAACTATTTGTAGATTCAAAATTTTAAATAAAAAACAAAAAAAAATAATGTAAAATCGATCACGATTCACGACTACACAGTATAAAAACAAATGTGTAATATAAGAAATTAATGTGTGATTCCAAGCAGGATAAGCAGTGTGCTTTGGATCTAATTAAGATTAAAATGTAGTTTCACTTGTCAAGTAAAAAGAACACAGCTCTTTTCCAGATTGATAAATTATCTGTTATCTTGCTAAACTGTACAAAGCCTTTCTCTTACGTGGATGCATTTACGTGCTTGGGGTGCAAAACAACCTGTTGACAGCTTGGAACTTAAGGTAATCAGCGCTCAAACGAACTTGAAAGTGTTGGCTACAGCTTCTGCATACATTTAATGTGCTGATTTTGCATGGATTTCATCACTTGCATGCTAATGTCTACCTGCCTTTTTATTTTATTGGGTGGCAATTTTGGCAAAAAAACGCAGGCTCCTCTCTCGCAGTGCCCGTCAGGTGTCGCCTACATTTACAATACCAGAGGCATTGAAGTGCCTGTAATGATACCAGCACCCATATTCTTCAAATTGTAACATCGCTTTTCGCCTCTGTAGTGTAGATATGTAAACCCTATCTCATAAACGTCAGCAGTGAGGTCGCTGTCACTAATGTCGACTGTCAGTTCACCACGAATGGCGCGAAACGGTGAAAAGTGGAACGTGCCTGCACAGGAGACTTGGTGTGGTGATGAGCTAGTGTAGTGATGTATTTCATTAAATCACAAAATCAACAGAATTATACAACCTCCATGAAAAACTCAAGTGCTACAAAAATACTTATGAAGATTCCTACTGAATGCTGGTAAAATTGCATCAGACAAATCTTTATGATTCCAAACATGTGTATCTCGTTTGTCGCAATAAACCCGACGACGACGTACAAAATCATAAAACAACTTACCTTACTGCGTTGCCTGTTGCTCGCTGTCGCCCTGTAGGACAGGCTGCACCAGTCCGCCCACGGTCTGGTACTTGTATGACTCTACTTACTACCGCGAAATGTTCACGCATCCGCATTGACTCTGGCTCTGTGGTCTTTGATATCACAGAAGAAATTAATATAGATGATGGTGGCGCTGATCAAAATCTGTCAAATCTAGTAAGTACATGTCATCTCTATTCGAACTTGTTCTCTATTTCACCACGTTAATTATGATCCATTTCTCGTAAAGTGTACTTATTTTCTTTACTCGTCTAATTGGGTAAATTAATATGACGTAGAACTTTCATTAATTGGTGGATTTTTTAATTACAATTCGTATAACAAAGAAGCAGTTTTTTATATTACTCATTCCTCTGTCTCATTCAACTTAAAGTGTGTGATTGCTAAGGCTTGCTGTGAAACCTCGTGATTTGTATACCGGGTTTGTTTACAAAATAAGACATGTAAGAAAAAGTACTGATATGTTTGACACTCTGAGCTTTCTACTCTGTGGCGGTTTGTCAACGTCAATTTTGTCTAGACGCCCGATGCATTTGTAATATTTTATGCACACGTGCAAGTAACAAGCTAAAAGTTCATGCACAAATTACGCAATACAATCTTCAAATCTATACTAATCCTAACTAATATTATAAATGCGAATGTAAGTTTGTTTGTTACGCTTTCACCGCTAAACGACTGAACCGATTTTAATGACTTTTATATGGGGATACTTTCAACCCTGGGAAAGGATATAGGCAACTTTTCATCAACATACCACGTGGGCGAAACCGCGGGTGGAAGCTAGTAATATTATAAGGAGGGAAAATTTGTGAGTTTGTATATAGGGGGTAATCTTCGGAACTACTGATCCTATTCTGAAAATTCTTTCACTAATGGGAAGCTACATATGTATTATCGAAGAAACGCATATCTGTACACTGTAAGGACTATTCTTGCTTTCAGCGCTCGGCCGCTATAGTAACACGAAAAAAAGGGTCGTGTGCACGGGATTTTGTTTTCAAATTGGTTAGATATGCGTTACCCCGATGGTACATTATTCCTGAATGTCCTAGAGTCCTAGGATATATAATATGTTAACGCAAGAAATTTCACGCGGACGAAGAAGCTAGTCTTAATCTACAAAGGAATTGTGAAAGGAAGTGTTGATTTCACGATTAATCGGACACGATCGCCATCTTGGTATATAAATAGATCTAGGTCTTCAACCTAGTGTTGTGGTTTTGCTTTTAAAATGGTGTGCGATACAAGGTTTACTAGATATTTATCTTCCTTCCCACTAGCTTCTGCCCGCGACTTCGTACGCGTGAAATTACTTGTTTTAACATAAAAAAAATATTCTATAACTAGGCTATAACACTCAGCAATACTGTCGCTTCCCATTAGTGAAACAATTTTCCGAAGATACCCTACATACCAAATCTCAGATTTTATCTCTTTATAATAAACTAACTTCTGCCCGCGACTTCGGGTGAAATTTCGGCTACTGACTTACTACGTCAACATCCCATCGCCCGCCCGCGCTATTACCTACTTCGTTTTCGCTTAGCGTTGTTTTTGACTTTTTCCTTTTAGCTCGGTTCCTAAGGGTCGGAGCGTGATGTTACATAGCCTTCCTCAAGAATTGGAATATCCAAAACAAAAATAAATTTTCAAATCCGACCGGTAGTTCCGGAGATTATCCGCTACATACAAACTTAAGTACAAACAAACAAATTTTACCTCAAAATATTAAGTAAAGATGATCTGCTAAGGTAAAAACACTAAACTAGCTCGCTCAACTAGCATCTTTCTGAAATTAATCTCTCATCAACACTTGGATGAACTGCAATAAATATGTATAAGTACACTCGTACTCTTCATTTGACTGATTTGCTGCAATAATGTCGAAACAAGTTAGCATCGATTAACATCGCTGCGGCAAGTCGATAATTCGCCAACACGATGTCAATGCCAAATTCTTGCTCAAAAGCAAAACAGTCTGAGGAAGAGTTTCCACTGATTCTACGCGTAATATCTTTATAGCATTCAAAAATTTAAAATTCATGTTACACGTCGTCTTCCCAATTTAAGGTTATAGGGAAACGTTTAACTACGTACTTACCAATTAAAGCCTATAATTTTAACTAGTCGTTGATTCCTTTTCAAGGACCCTAAATGTTTTTAATCAATCAACCTTCAATAGGGATGTTGACAAAAAAAAAAATTGTCCTTCAGGTAGATTATAAAAAAATATTGGACACCTATTTTTTCTACTTTAACGTAACCAAAAGATTACGGCTATACATTGAGTTAAAATGTGCCTTGACGTCACTTGTATGTAGATTTTATATTTTTTACTTGTGACGTAGTGACCCCCACTCCCCCCCAACTTTAATGCGAAATGAAAAATTTTTAATAAAAAAAATATTAAAAATAAGCTAGATAAGTTCGGCGTTTCCTATCTGACGACTCTGAGAAGAAAGGCCGAAACAAACTCAGAGGTCGCAGTCTCTTTTAAAGTCCAGACATAATCTTGGTCAGGCCATATGAGGACCATGTAGATAAGTGTCTGAAAAAGTCTTTTGAAGAAAGAACCACACAGATTTGAGTGGACCTGTCCAGTCAGTGCAAGCATTTGTCAGTAATCGTGGAGCTCAACTCAGAACATAAGGAGCTCAACTCGACGAACAATACCAAAGAAAGGACATGCATTTGGGTAGGCCGCATAAACTACTCAAACTGCCAGACCATCACTAAAACTAGCAGAGAAATTAAAAATAATATCCACATAGGCGTTTTATCTAAGTATTTTTTTATTAATATGATAAAATTGATAAAGCAAAAAAAAACGTGTCTAATATTTTTTTTATTATCTGACTGACGGATTAAATAGAATTTTTTTTTTACCCAGGCATCATCCCTATTCTGTGTGATTAAAATGTAATTCGATTGGGACTTGGGAGACAACCCCATTACGTAGTAGGGTTTCGTTTTTGGGAATCTAGTTAGTGGGGAAATTGGTTAGAAAATCGATTGTTCCACTGTCGATTATAAAATGGCTCGAGCATATAGATAAAGAACAAATGAAACATGAGGGAAGGGAAGTACAACTGTTTCTGGTCAGCATTTGACAGAACTATCTACGTAACTACGGACTAACTTCGTGCATTTTTTTTTTCTTGTTGTAAGTACCACCATTTCACACAACTGTCAAAGAGTGACAGTTGTGATTTATATATACGAAGAATTTATTTAAATTGGTAGTCAATTGAATTCACAATTAATTTCCCTGAATTTATCTACATATGAAGTAGAACTAAATACTAAAGACAAACTCAAAAGAAAGACTACCCAATGTGCTAAATTCTATCTATAATATAATAATACTTGCTGTGCCCCGCGGTTTCACTCGCATAAGTTTCGATCCCGAGGGAATATCGGGATAAAAGTATCCTATGTGTTAATCCAGGTCATGGTCTGCTCATGTTCCGAATTTCATCCAAATCTGTTCAGCCGTTTTAGCGTGAAAGCGTAACAAACAAACTCACTTTCGCGTTTCAGATCAACGTCCCAAAGAAATGTCTTAATTAACTCTCTGTACCACATCTGTTCTTAAAACCCCATTAAAACCTGAAGAAGGAGGATTCATGTTGTTTACTAGCACCCGTCCGCGGCTCCTCTCGCTCAAGGTTGCGAGGAAACTATTCAGTACCTGTTTCCGCATGAGAGGCATCCCGTTAAACAGGTCTTGGAGTCGCGAAGACGCGATACTGATGTCCAA